>JANEYF010003633.1:0-22500 GCA_029963845.1 Rhamnusium bicolor
TATATTTGAAATTGTCTAAATTGACCTTTTTTTACTTTTTTCCTGATATTTACACATTTTATTTAAAACAATTTGTATGCCATGTATTCATTTTTACCTTTTTAATCACGTTTATATCTTGAGAAAGGAATAAAATATTCCGAAAGCTTGATAAAAAACAGAGATTTTTAATTGAATTTATGTATATATTTTATATACATATTTAAACATTACTTTGTATTCCTGAGACAGTTACAAATAACATATTTTATATATATATATATATATATATATATATATATATATATATATATATATATATATATATATATATATATATATATATATATATATATATCTCAGCCTATACCTACGGTATCAAATATTCCTGACTGGAAACTAGTGGTTCCCACCGATGCGAGAGAATCTATCTTGTCAAATGCATGATGAGCCTACCGCAGCCCACCTGGGCATGCTAAGACTATGTCCCGAATTCTTGATTTCTACTATTGGCCTAAACTAAAGCAATCTGCGAGTTGTTACATTAAAAATTGTAAGATATGTGCCGCTCAAAAAAGCGATAATCTCGCGCGCCCCAGCCTCATGGGTAGGGAAAAAGTCAGTTATCCAGTCCAGTCAATTTCCATGTATTTGTTGGGTCCCCTGCCGAAGAGCAGAAAGGGGAACCAATATGGTTTGGTGGTCACGGATCATTTTAAGAAATTCGTCCTGGTTCAGCTGTTGCGGCGAGCTACTACTGCCCCGATGATTAAATTTTTGCATGAATAAGTCTTTCTTATATTTCGTGTCCCGGAAATAGTGATCTTTGATAATGGGTATCAGTCTTGGTCAAAGGATTTGCAGAAGTTCCTTCAGCAATTTAAGGTACCAATGACTTGGCTCGACGCGAGGTGTCATCCTCACGTGAACCCTACCGAACGAGTTAATCGAGTATTATCTCTCTATCTATCTTCTCTTATATCCACGATAATCATCGAGTCTGGGATGAAAGTTTGCTTGAAATTGGGCAGGCCCTGCGTTTGGCTAAACATGACGTTACCCAAGTCTCCCCGGCCTATTTAGTGTTTGGAAGACACGTGCGCATGTCAGGCGACTTCTACACCTCGGAGGTTACTTCAGATAATTTTGCGGTCAAAAATAATCTCTTTTAGATTAAAGATATGTCCCGTCTCCCTGAACTGTATGATGACGTAAAGAAACGCCTTCATATGGCATACAAAACAAATGCCAAGCAATATAATCTGCGTAAACGCCCTTGGAGGGTCTCTTTGGGTTTTGGAAAAGAAACCATTTATTGTCTGATGCCTCTAACCATTTTTCTAAAAAATTTGCCCCAAAGTATTCGGCCTGCAAGGTGATCAAAGTAATTTCGCCTCTGGTTTCTGCGTTGGTCGATTTAGATAACAACCCCTTAGGACGTTGGCATATTAAGAATCTTAAAGCCAACTCTTGTAACTTTGTCGAAGAATCCCTTTAGTTCCCTTATTACCCCAAAGCCCCTATGTACGTTCTTCGATAAATTTGAGTGCATGGACTTAAGTTTTCTATCTGTAGTGCCTGTGCGTTTAGTAGTACATGTGTGTGTGTGTTATCTTACGTTATTTACCTTTGCGTTATCTTACATTTGCGTGTATCTCTATATACGGTATTTTGTGTTATTTACATTTGAGTATGTTATCTTACCTTTGATTATGTTTATCTTTCTATACGTTACCTTGTGTCATTTACGTTTAAATATGTTACCTTACTTTTGCTGTGTTTATGCACATTATCTTGTGTTATTTACGTTTACGCACGTTATCTTACCTTTGCGTATGTGTACCTTGCAGTATTTGCTTTAACATACAGTTGTTCATGCCGCCGTCTTGCTGGATGCCAGACTACTAAAGTGATTGCCGTTACTTATCTGAGCCCTCTCGGGATGCTTATATGATCACCTTCCGTTTGCCTGCCAGAATTTTGGTCTGGATAGGAATCCCTCCTGTTGGAGGATAAGGAGAGTTTAACGGTCCGTTTTTGAAAAATAAATAATCTGGACCACATTCCAAATAAATTAGGTAAAATAGTTCAAATTATAAATTATCTTCCAGATCCGAATAAAATAATGTTGTTAAATTCTTCTGTACCAACCCTCAATGAAACGTTACTGTGCTCAATTCCGCTGTTCAAAAAGTTTCATCGCGCAGGTCGGACTGAGAAGGCAAGTGCAGTTTTAGCGGGGAGACGAGCTGGAGCCACGGTCCCGTGTGGATCTGGGCTGTATCTTAAATTTTTGCTGCGTTACCTTGAACTAGAGACAAACGAGAGACCTGGTGTAGGAAGGTTATGTGAGTGTAAATAAAGTAAGTTTAATTATTACTTAATTATGTCTAGACATGTATGTATCTGTTATGAAAAAAATATATAAAGCTTTAAATATTCGTTATAGATGAAAATATAAATATCAACCCTAGCCACCTAGGCACCGAGTGCGTGGATTTGACTCAAGTGCCTCGCGGGTAGACGATAATTGTCGATTGAAATTCTAACGTAAACGGCCAATTCGCTGTGTGCGGTTAGACTATTTTTATTTACCGCGATGTACACTATATGTTAATCATTATTGACTATTGAAACACTACCCACTTTTCCAGCTTTTATAGGATAGTCTAATTTGGTAAGGAAACGTTGTACAATCTCCCCATAAAGCTGGCGACGCCCATATAAATAAAAAAAACAATATGTACAGTTTGTACTTCAGAGTTTTATGATCTTTGATTTGAAGTCTGTAAATGTTGTTTTAATCCAAGCATGTTTAGTTATATGTTTGATTAATTTATCTGGTTAACTTTTGTGCTTCCCATGCCCGGGAAAGGAGTCTAAAATGCTGTTTATTTGAATAAACCTATTTTGTAAAAAAAAGGTTTTGTTTCCTTTAATTGAATTTAAAGTTATGATTAAATGAGCAGGAAAAAGACTCATTACAAGACCTGTTAAACTCTGCAGGTCCCACAACCGTCGTTTTCGAAAATAACAATTTAATTAAGCCACAACTCGAAACTTTTCCAGAATTGCCCGATTTGGGGTATTTGTTATTAAAAGTGATGTATCAGATATTGATCTGAATTCTGATATTCAAAATGAAAGCAATTTTTCATTAGCTCATGCTGAACTTTACATTACAAATTTTAACGAAATTGCTAAAGAATGTGAAGATTGAAGAATTCAGTTTTCGTAGCTAATGTCAAAATCAACAATCTGTGTATTTGAGTAAAATTGTCAAGAATTTTACTCATACAGATTGTTGATTTTGACAAACCGATCGCTGCAAGAAGGTGAACTAAAATTCCCCAAAAATTTATTTATGTTGGTATTTATTCAGATTTCAGCTTTCAGACAATTTTTGAGTATCATTTCTAGATGTTGAGGAGAAGGCTAAGGAGTCATAAAATGTGCACGAAACGGAAACATCATCCAAAATTGATCGAGGAGAGCACGTCAAAATAAAAAATGTTTATATTTGTTATTATAATTAACAAATATGTTGTACCGTATTCTGAAGAATAGTAAATTATTTTATCTAAACATTATTTTCCATTTTTTACCTTTTCATTAAAGTACCATGTTACTTTTTGAAATGAATTTGTTTCTTGCAGAAACAATTGGACTCTTTTGAACTTGAGGGGGGGATTTGATTTACTTATCATTTTCCAAAAAATAAATACTGTAATTGTTTATTATCTTAAAAAAGTGTTACCAAGGAAACCCGTATTATATGCAGATTCGTAAATTTCTTCTAAATGCAGATATATTGAATAGAAATTGTTGAGGTAAGTTAATGAAAATCTGAGGACATTTTTTTTGCAAGATTATGTAAACATTTGTAGATGCTCTAATTTTGGCAGTATTTTCTGTATTTAACGGGTTCTGTACTCTGTCCTTTTACAATGGACAGTGATTTGGCCAACTAGTGGTCTACTGAAGTCTACAACAAATTTTTTAGGCACGGCAAAACCATCTTGAAGTGCAATAACTACATTTAAAGATTATACAATTTTGTCATGCCTAACAAATTTGTTGTTGTTGCTGTTTGAGAGTTGCCTAGGAGAGATCCGCGCTTTTTTATAATGATACAACTGTTATAAGTTTTGATAGGTTATGATAAAATTATTATATATTACTACGGCGAGTGCGGCGGCAATGTCGGATTTGCCATTTTGATTTGTTAGTTATTGACCTCAGATTAAAAATCAGACGCACCCCTTAGTATAAATTTTTGTACAAGAACATTAAAATTTCGTAAATGTAGCCGCACGCTACACACCATCAGCGCCATGCGCCATTTTAATTTTTTTAATTTTTAAATATCAGATTCTAAATCAGATTCACAGAAAATCCCTTAGTACATCGACAAAAATTGTGCAAATCCGTGAATATATCCTAATTTTTTGGTCGCCATGCAATTCAGTAAAAATTTTTAGTTTTGGCGCGTTAATATGCTACGTGTCGGTAGATGTTTTAAAGTTTTTAAAGTGATTGTTCAACTGGTGAGTACCTTTTGTTTTATTCATTTTTGGTTTTACTGAAGAGAATAGTTGGAATTAAAAATAACATTATTGAGTCAGTCACACTGAACATAATGTGCATATTATCTTTTTTTGTAATCCAAGTTTCAGTGTTTTGGCAAATAGCCGGAAAAATAATCGTATAAAAAAATATATCTTGTACTTAACTATGATAAGTTTTTTTAAAGGAGTAAATAATAATTAGCAAAAAAATATTTTTCAGCGTTATTATTTTTCATTTCACTCTATATTTTAAACTTTTACCAAGAGAATACCTAATTTATTTTTAAAATATTTCTGTATTGGTTAATTCCAAATTACAATTTTAAACTTTTTTTTCTTTTAAACCAAAATCTACAATGGATACAATAAGAAATTTGCTTCAAGGCCAAAGTTATGCCAACTGTCTATTTTGATTATTTTGTATAATTTATTTATAAATAAAAATATTGCAAAAATAAAAAATTTATTCCATATACGCAATCACAGCTATATCACAATACTTTTGAAGTAAACATTATTTTCAGGGCTCATCGTAAGTATTAGTATCCCATTTTATATTTCTACTTTGTTCATGGCTCTTGTAAGCCAATCGGCACGATATTCGATAACCAAAAATTCTCTAGTCGTACCCTTTTCTCTCAGTTCTTCCAATTTATCTTCCAGTTTAAAACCTTGCACTTCTAAAAAATACATACTTTTGAATAAAACGGTTTTCACGCTATTTTCCAAGTTCTCTGAAAAATTAAATGGGTGGAAAAGGGTAAAAAAAAGTTTGTTGTTCAAAAAGTTTTCTTTTCATATTATTTCACAATATCATATGTTTACACTTATAATGAATTAAAAATAATATTATACTTTGACTGCATTATACATTGCAATATAAAGAATATTAAGTCAATATCTGTACACAAATAATAAAAGGAAATAAATAAAATACTTTAAAATTATAATAAATTCAAAGCTAGAATCACAATAATTATTTCTAATACTTTAAAACCTTTGTAGACTCTCTTTTCCAAATTAATTCAAACTAATACTTTTTAAACCCTTAGCCATAGAGAGGGTCAACAAGGGCACGATCCTCAATTGTCATATACATGCCTTCTTCCTCATATGTTGAGTCGTGTTTGGCTAAAATACGTAGTAAAGGACGTAATTTCAACCACCACTGTTCCTTAGGAATACGTTGCCTAAAAAACATAACTTCATATTAAAGAGGATTTTGTTTTAATTAGACTGTATTCACTTAGAAAAGGGACATTTATGTCATTGCGTGATGGGCATCCTTATACTTCAGAGCCGCTGTCTGTGGTATATCTTCAATTTAAATAAGAATTAATCATAGAAAAACTAAGATCTCTATGAAATCAACAAAACGGCTGATTAATAGGATGTACTGACACTACTGTATTGTTTTTCTACACCTATATGAATTTTTGCATATCTCTTTTCTATAAGAATATAGTCTTCCGTGCTTTCATATTTGCACACTACAATAGCATATTTTTTATAGTTCCCATATTATCGTCAGTTTTTTAAATACAGCCCTGTTTTTAACATAAAAGAAATTTTTTTTAATTCTACAAAACTCATTTTGTTAATAAATATGTTTATTTCTTAAATTCGCCAAGTATTAATTTTTAGGAAGAGAAAGTTTACATTTTTAATACTACCGCTGTTTCAGGTATATTTTATGAAATTCAATGTCTATTAAAAGAATAAATCAATCCATACAAATTATTATCGAAAATGATATTTACCTTTCTGATATTCATAAACAGTAACAATCAATACTTTTTATAAATCAAATACATTTGAGGTAAAAACTAATTAATATTAATAATTTTTTTAAATTTCTTATCGAAATCAAAATTAAAAAAACAATAAGTAAAGTTGGCATTTCGATCCGCAAATCGTGGGCGGTGCCAGGTAGAGAAATACCGAAGTACGTAAGCGAGACTTGTTTACTATTTTAGGCTACTGTTATGCGTCGAGGAGTCATAACATAATTTATTTCTCTCCGTTGTATTGTTGATAATTTTATTTTTTGTATTCTTGATATTAATTTAATAATAAAGTATATCAGACCTGCCTAAGGGTAAAAAACGGCCATACGCTGACAAAGTGAATAAATTTATCAGTGAATTACCGGATTTATTCTACAATGGTGCTATAATAATTTGTAACGTGTGCAAGACTAACCTGATGTGCTGGGACAAACGTGATTGTAAACGTCACGTAAATTCTGTGCAACATAAAACTAAAAAAATGGTGTGCCTTCGACAACACAGTTTATGTTCGATTTACTCTTAATGCTGATTGCCTGTGATGTTCCGCTGCACATACTCGACAAACAACCATTTCAGGAGTTCTGAAATAAATACAATCCCAAGGTGACGTTACCAAGTCGCACAACGTTGCGTAACTATGTACCAACTGTAAGTGAAGACATTATAAATAAGATCAAATGTGCCCTACAAAATACACGGCTGTGGTTATGTGTTGACGAGACGACAGATTCTAAAAAAAAAAAATCTATTGTAAATGTTATAGTACGTGTACTAGACCGTCTTAAACCAATATTTACATTGTTACTGGCTAGCAAAAGACTAATTGAGTGTACTGGCCAAACAATTACGCGGGTGGTGCTGGAGACGTTAGAAAAATTTTACCTGTCAAAAAAGTTGTGACCAATGGTGCCGCAACAATGGGTTTAGTAGGCCGTTCTCTTCAAGAACACGGTTGTAGGTTAGTACATGTTACGTGTAAAGTGCATGCTTTACACCTTGTGGCAGAAACTATTCGACAAGGTTTTCCAGAGGTAGATGCATTAAAAGTACGAGTACTAAAAAAGTGTTTCTTAAATCTCCTAAACGTCTTCGCACATTTCATAGCAAGTGTCCCGGTATTCCCGAACCACCATAGCCGATTCTTACACGTTGGGGAACATGGTTGGAGGCAGCATTTTATTATGCTGAATATTTACAACAAATAAAAGCTGTGATACTACAATACAATCCAGACAAGGCTGCAGCTATTAAGGAAAGCCAGACAAAATGCGAAGATGTTTCTGTTGAAACAGCTTTAAAAACTATTCACAAGAACATTACATGACGCCATACAAAACTTACAAAACAGTGCGTTGTCGTTAGCGGAGTCACTACAAATAGTGGACGAAGTAATTCGACTGCTACACTCTATAGGTGACGCAAAAAATGAGCCCGTTGGAGAAAAGTTCGCACGTGTGTGAATGCAAGACACCGATTTTACCAGATTAAGACAAATTTGTCATGGTACTGATGGTGTATCTGCAGATCCGTTAAGTGAGTTCAAAGACTATTTTAAGTATGCTTGTATTACATCAATAGATGTCGAACGGTTGTTCTCAAAATATAAGCATATTTTCTCACCATGTCGAACATTACGCTCGGAGACAATCATAGAAACATACATGATGCTGCAAGGTTTTTACACATATTTTCCAGTTTGTGATAACCAAGCTAGTTAAGAGGGTAAGTTGTGCGTACATTGTTATAAATTATAACAGTTTATTGCTTTTATTACGTTAATTTCTTTTCTTACACTTATTATGGTGCGTACACCTATGTCCTGCGGCGTATTTTTGACAACTCTAATAATAAGTACCTCTGATTTTATTTTTTTCGAATGTTGTCAAGAAATGACAGCAGTATTAAGCATTTAAACTTTTTTTCCTAAAAATTAAATATTTGCGATTTAAGAATTAAAAATATTTTATAACAAAATGAGTTTTATAGTATTTTTCAACAATTTCCTTTTATGTTAAAAACAGGGCTGTATTTAGAAAATGACGAAAGTGTGTGAAAGTATGTATACAGATCGAAACAACCCATTAGATACACGAAAAGCGGTATGCGCAGTTTACAGTTGCTCGTCTGAATACGAAGTCCGAACGAAAAAAGTTTGATAGGAAAAATTAGGAAGCATAAATAAAAGTAAAAATTTTTCCAAGTTGCTTGACAGCATTGAACTGGTAGTGAACAAATAGTAAATTATTGTACTGCATAAAACTTCATTTTAAATAAAATATTTATTTAATTACATTTCGTCGCTTCGTCCGATTAGATCACTGTTTCTAATAATTATATAGTACCGCTTCTCAGTGCCAGATGGCGCAGCTATTTTAAAATAGTATTTTAGTTATTTTCTGCATTCAAAATAGTTTAAATTATTATACTTTACGAAAAGTAGACATTATGAAATTGGTTTTTAAACTTAGATGCTCAAAAAGACCTCCTTCTTGAGAAAGGCAATATCCTAAACTTACTGTAAAAGCACCTTCTGACATTCGCGTCGGTAACAGACTGTAAACTGCGCTTACCGCTAGTCGTGTATCTAGTGGGTTGGCTCGATCTATATATATATATATATATATATATATATATATATATATATATATATATATATATATATATATATATATACGTTTTTCAGTTCTGTTAGCATCCGTACATTAAGCTACTAGGGTGACATCCTGCTTATATACAGCAGTGTATATGATATACTATACACAAGTTTCTAAAGCTACCGTCTTGGAATCCGTTACACTTTACGGTAAAAGTGGCAACCACCATATGTATATATAAATGTTTTACCTAGTAGAAGTCGAAACGACTTCCATATACACTAATTGGCATCCTTTACAGCGTTGCCGTGTTTATGTAAGCTAACTGATTAATAATCTTGTTTCATAACTGTAATTCTGATGATCTTGCTGCTTCTGAACACGCGAAAAAACATCTTGTTTGATAAACCCATGAATACATTTTATATAACTAATTCATGGATTTTAAGCAAATTGCGCTTTTTTTTATTTCTTTCCTTTAACTCTTTCTCTGTTATATTGGACTATTCAATTAAAACCAAAATAGTGGAATAGGAGAAAAAAATTATAAAGTTTTACCACTTAGGGATTATACGAGTCAAGTGAATAGCTTTCGAAATCAAAAAAGTTCCAAAGTAAAAAGTGGTCGCTTAACCCCCAAAAACCACCCCAAAGGCACCTTGCCGTAGTTTTTTGCATTTTTTCTCAGAAACCGTCGGCCCCACTAAAAATTTTATACTTATAGAAAATATTATAAAATTTGTCACAAAAAAAGGTTCTATTACTAAAGTCAATAAATGCAGTGGATTTCGAGCAATGAGCGATTTAAGAACATTGCGCAAGAAAACGAAGAGTATATTGCATTTGATCGGCACATTTCTAAAACCGTAAATATCGCTCATAGAGAAAAAAATTTCATATCATCGTGTTCGTCATCGAACTCTGAACAACTTTCAAAATATCCGTCTGTCTGCCTGTCTGTCCGTCCGTCACGTTTCTTGTAAGCACGATAACTTAAGAAGGAAAAGTCCAATAGAATTAAAATTTTGGGCTGTGAGTTAGTTATTAAATATGATTTGAACGAAACAACTACGCAGCGGGCAAATACCCCGACTTGCATTGGATTATACCTTCAAATCATGATAGATCTGTAGCCAACATCATTTGTCAATTTCTAACCAGACACAGACCGGTTTCGAACTTATTAGTTCTCCTCAGTATGCCAGAGACATCTATGATGTCGGTCGGATAGTAGCATTTGGACCATATGAGAAGCTTTATATACCTCTCGCCACTACTCAATTTACCTTAGTATATGACTGGCGGGTTGGCCACTATCATTTGTCTGTTCCATAACCTATGGCATACTGAGGAGGACTAATAAGTTCGAAACCGGTCTGTGTCTGGTTAGGAATTGACAAATGATGTTGACTACAGATCTATCAAGATTTGAAGGTATAATCCAATGCAGGTCGGGGTATTTGCCCGCTGAGTAGTTGTTTCGTTCAAATCATATTTAATAACAGTAGTTTAGTTCACCTCGGCTAGAGGTCGCCGCTCTCGGTACTTGCTTCGCAAGTCGCTATCCGTCACAGAGACATCTATGATGTCGGTCGGATAGTAGCATTTGGACCATATGAGAAGTTTCATATACCTCTCGCCACTACTCAATTTATCTTAGTCAGTATATGACTGGCGGGTTGGCCACTATCATTTGTCTGTTCCATAACCTATGGCATACTGAGGAGAACTAATTAGCTCGAAACCGGTCTGTGTCTGGTTAGGAATTGACAAATGATGTTGGCTACAGGTCTATCATGATTTGAAGGTATAATCCAATGCAGGTAGGAGTATTTCCCCGCTGAGTAGTTGTTTCGTTCAAATCATATTTAATAACAGTAGTTTAGTTCACCTGGGCTAGAGGTCGCCGCTCTCGGTACTTGCTTCGCAAGTCGCTATCCACCACAGAGACATCTATGATGTCGGTCGGATAGTAGCATTTGGACCATATGAGAAGTTTCATATACCTCTCGCCACTACTCACTGTGAGTTAGTGTTCGCTAGAAGAAGAACCTTATTGTTTTTGAAAAAAAAAATCAAATCGTAAATACAAATGTTTAAGCATATTTTATTTAAAAAATATTACTACAGAGGGTTGCAATTTTTAATGTGATACTAAGATTGAAGTAGTTTTTTGTAGACACCAAAATACTGTAAAATATACTGTCACATGTTTAGCCTATACAGTCGGCATCATCGGAAGATGATAAAATTTAAGTCGACATTATCGGGAGAT
Source organism: Rhamnusium bicolor (assembly GCA_029963845.1). NCBI lineage: Eukaryota > Metazoa > Arthropoda > Insecta > Coleoptera > Cerambycidae > Rhamnusium > Rhamnusium bicolor. Next base: position 11,207 of record JANEYF010003633.1, read on the forward strand.
GATAAAATTGATTAAATATGTAGTCAATACATTATGTATTGTAAGAATGAAGTTTATAAGACAATAACATCATTATTTTCAAAAAACTGCGAAGAGTACCCTATAGAATGTGGAACAAATATATAAAAAGTGCAATAAGACTACTGTCTGTGAAGAGTACAATGTTCACGTCTAGTTGCCTTATAAACTTTATTCTTACAATACCTAATGTATTGACTACATATATAATCTTCAATTTTATCATCTCCCGATAATGCTGAATGTGTTAGCGAAACGCGTTGCGGTATATTTTACAGTAATAACTAAGATTCATTTTTAGAATACCCAATATATTGACTAGGTACATATTTAGTTTTAAATTTTATCATCTTCCGATGATGCCGACTGTATAGGCGAAACATGTGACTATATTTTACAACATTTTGGTGTCTACAGAAAGCTACTTCAATCTTAGTATCACATTAAAAATTGCAACCCGCTGTAGAGTCATATTTTTAAATAAAATGTGCTATAATATTTTTATTTACGATTTGATTTTTTCAAAAACAATAGGGTTCTTCTTCTAGCGAACACTAACTTACAGCCAAAATTTCAATTATCTCGGACTTTTCCTTCTTAAGTTTTCGTGCTTACAAGAAACGTGACGGACGGACAGACGGATATTTTGAAAGTTGTTCAGAATTTGATGACGAACACAATGATATGAAATTTTTTTCTCTACGAACGATATTTACGGTTTTAGAAATGTGCCGATCAAATGCAATATACTCTTCGTTTTCTTGCGCAATGTTCTTAAATCGCTCATTTCTCGAAATCCACTGCATTTATTGACTTTAATAATAGAACCTTTTTTCTGACAAATTTTATATGGAATATTTTCTATAATTATAAAATTTTTTGCGCGGCCCACGGTTTTTGAGAAAAATGCAGAAAACTACGGCAGGGTGTCTTTGGGGTGGTTTTTGGGGATTAAGCGACCACTTTCTACTTTGGAACTTTCTTGATTTCGAAAACTATTCACTTGACGCGTACAATCCCCAAGAGGTAAAACTGTATAATTTTTTTCTTCTATTTATGCTAATATTAATGGACTAGAAGGGCTATGCCTTGCCCGATAATTTAGACTTAAAATTAGATTTACGAGAATTATGAGAATTACAAATTACTCGTTCTAATTTATGTGTATAGGGTAAAAGTCCGAAATTTGTCACCCCTTGTCTTGTAAGGTGTAAAATACACGCACTAAGACAAATATAATTTATTAAGGTACAGAAGTTGAGGATCTATGCAGTATCATGTTGTAATAATAACTAATAACTAATAATTATTAATTAAATCAGAAATATCAGCATGGCATGATCAACGATCATGTTTTACTTAAAAAAAGAATGGGATACATTGGCATAAAAATTGAAAACTATTTCCAAAAAACAAATTTACACTATTTTGATGTATTATCGAAGTATAAGTATTAAAAACTACTGCATTGTTCTTGAAATTGCAGTTGAATAATACACATTGTTTACATACATTAGCAATTTAATTTTAAGCAGACAAAATAAATAATACACCAACATAAAATAAGATACTTCATTCAAATTTAAATACCGCGCCATGCGCACCTTGCGTAAGGCTCGATTCGACATGGTAATTACTGTAATAATTAGATTGGATGACGCGAAGATCTCTAAACGCATTACATACAAGAAATAAAATAAATTTTCTCGTGCATGTTACACAGACCCTCGAAAAGATATTAGGAAAAGCACAGTTGCCAAACCAAACCCAAAATAAATGGAAGTTGCCATTCACGCGTTTTAAATCTTTGAATATATACACGGGTTAGACTCCAGCGCACTCTTTGGTGAAATAGCGTGTACCACAATGTATAGTATTATACAAAAAATGACCAAAGCAGCATCCCAACGATTTTCGGTTAAAACAATGATGGTACCATTGCCGTACATAAAAACAAACACACGCACACGCACGCACGCACGCGCGCGCACACACACACACACACACACACACACACACACACACCCACACACCCACACACACCCACACACACACACACCCACACACACACCCACACACACACACCCACCCACACCCACCCACACACACCCACACCCACACACACCCACACCCACACCCCCACCCGACAACCACACCCCCCACCCCACAACCACACACCCACACCCCCACCCCCACACCACAACAGGGTGGTCCGAATTGTACCTTCGATAATTTGAAAAACAATAGAAAATGTGAAAATAATAAGAGTTTTCTTAATACACTTATGTCAAAATCCTAACCATTTCAGAAATACAGGGGTTACTAATTTTTTTTAATTTTTTTCTATACCTCTGGACTAAATAAAATATTTTATTGAAATTTCAAAATCAAAAGTACTCCTAGTTTTATGCAGTAATCATAGAAAATATTTCCATTTACAACCCGTTCAAAATTTGTACTCCGGTGACGCTAAAGCAGTTGAATTTTTGTCGATGGCTATTGAATTTCATGAGTGACCAGAATTTCATTATAAAATATTATGGACTGATGAAGCTTCATTTACTACAAGGGAAATAGTTAATTATCATAATTTGCATGTTTGGGAAGAGGAAAATCCCCACGAAATCCGGCTTCGCCTTCAACAAGAATTTAGTGTCAATGTTTGGTTGGGCGTAATAGACGATACTCTTTGTGGTCCTCATTACTTGCCATTTAGGCTGAACGTACAATCTTTCCATGATTTTCTCAGAAACAATATGGTAGTTATACTCCATAATGTACACATTGATATCAGAAATAACAGTTGGATGCAACTAAACTCTGGCTCCAGCACATTTTGGGCGAGTAGTTCCCGAAATGGCTTAATAAAAATCACCCAGAGGCATACGTACAGTGGCCTGGCCATCGTGATCTCCAGACATTACACCTTTAAATTTTTATGTATGGGGTTGTTTGAAAGACACAGTGTATGCAGAGCCAGTTGCAATAAGATAAGAGCTTATTGTAAAAATTCAATTAGCATGTGACGAGATGTAGACATCAAATATTTGCCGCTGTGAATACCATAATTCAAAGATGTCAGAAATGTATCGAAGTGGGTGGGAGACATTTTGAGTAGCTCCTCTAATAATTCATTTTCTTTTGTAAAATATTTATATTAAGTTATGCTTTTTAAATTTCTTTTATGTTTGAAATACATACTTGTCTTGTTTTGATCAATTTGTAAAAAATGCTAAATAGTTTAAATGTAAAACGGTACGTTTTACGGAAAAACTACATGAGGATTTTTTACTCGTAAGCTGACTGTAAATTTCGAAAAATAAATGGATCATTGGCGTACCTTTTTTTCTTTAAAAAGAGGGAAGCACCTTGTATACAGGGTGTCCACGGATTGAGTTGGGAAGAAAAACTTTTGATTAGTGATTTACGAAAAAAGCTTATCTTCATAAAGAAAATGTTCATCTCTTAAACACTCACGAGGCTGCAATAACAAAATGACATCTTTGATATGTAGTTGGCACATACCGTTTTTGCTTTAAATATTTTTTATTCAGAATAATAATTATGTCTAATGAATAAATTAAGTAATAAGTATATTGGTTTTTCAGTAACCATAGTAAGCTGCTAAATTTAGTTGTCAAAATAATTATTACTGTCTTGAAAGTTTTTCAATATTTTGAGTTTAGTTGTCTATTAAATTATTAATATTACAAGAGAAATGCTGATATTACAAGTAGGCCTGTGCGATTAAGGAAATACATTGGTTCGAATTGATTAATTGAATCGTTTATCATAATTCCAATCGAATCGATTCGCATGGAGTCGAATTGATCGAAGTTATGATTACTAAAATAAGGTGGTGTCTGGTAATACTGATTAACTTGGATTTCCAGCTAACCAAGGTTTCATTCAGGTGCTGCAGATATCTGCATTTTGTAACATGAAATTAGTAAATCAACAGAATATATACATACATCTTCGGCTGATTTTTTACAGTTCTAGGACAATATCTATGTTGTTGATATACAGAAATATTTAAATGGTGCAGTGTTCTGTAATTTTCATTAATTGTTTACTTAATAAAATATGTAGAACATTAACTGAATTTTTGGCGTTTTTTTTTTCAAATCAATCCCAATAAATGCCACCAAATTTCGAGTTGTAATTTGGTCACGCGACCAAATTACAACTTGAAATATTTATTGGGATTTTCTTTTTCAATTCAATTATTTATTTATATAACAGACAACCAATTGTTTGTTAAATATTTATTTATAATTTCAATACACATTAAATTTTACAATTACTTATTATATATTTCTGTACGGGATGATTTTGTGAGAATTCCTACCCCCCTAATTTCATTATTATTATTACGAAAAAATTGTAAATACAAAAGTTATAGAACTTTTTATGTAGATTTTGAAAATCATGTCTGAAAAACAATGGAAGCTCACACAAAATAGCTACAGTTAATAGTTTTATTTTTAATAGAACGCTTTCTTATGTACACAATGATATAGGGGGTTGGTGGGTCTATCTCTAATACTAAGGGAGATATGTGGGAAACTTTGTGCAAGTCCCACCCCCGTTAACTTTGTCATTTCTGACTATACAGTGTGTCCCATGGGATGTGGGACTGATTATGTAATCAATCCCACATCCTAGATACTCATGTGGGTATCTTGGATATTAGTGTAGATAAAGAATTGCTGAAATGAGCAAAGTAGTGCAAAATTGTATGCCCATTAACATGGCATCTGGAAAACAACTGATTTCCGATTAATTTAAATTTTATTTACGAAAAAGCCAAAATCGCCATTTTTAAAAATAACTTTATTTGTGGATCAATTAAAAAGTGCTTAAGATCATTTTCCAATATTTTTTAAGGACTTTACAGTGGCATTCTGAATGTATTTTATCAAACTGTACTTCTTACAAAAATTAATAAACTTCATTTTGTGTTATTGGATTATTGCATTTTTAAAATCAGAAAAATTTTCTGAAAAAAATAAATTAAAAATCCCATTGTATAGCCCTTAAAAAGAAAATGATCTTCAAGATTTTTTAATTGAACCACAAAAGCATCTTTGAAAATGTCAATTTTGGCTTTTTCCTAAACAAAAATCTAAACCAATCCGAATTCAATTGTTTTCTGGACTCCATATTAATGGGTATATAAAATTCTGCACTGCTTTGCTCATTTACGCGATTCTCAATCTCCACTAATAACCAAGACACCCATGTAAATCCACCTCCCGTGGGATACACTGTATGAAAAATGGAAAACATGTTTAATTAAAAAATAGCTTCAGTTGTCTTGGTAATACGACTTTCAAAATATTCTTAAAAAAATCTTGTAACTTTTTTATAAACCACTCTTGAATAGCCAGAAATAACAAAGTTAACGGGGATGGGACTCACACAAAGTTTCCCTCATGTCTCCCTTAGTATTAGAGATAGATCTATCAACCCCGATATCAGTATTTGTGAGAAAGTGTTTTATTCAAATATATAAATATACAATTTAAAAAAATTAAATTAATTACTAGAAATCCACATAAAAAAGTCCTTTTGTATTTACCATTTTTTCGTAATAATAAAAATAACGAAATTAGAAAATCACCCTGTACACCTAAGCCAACGGAGTAACCTATGTGTGTACACAATTTACAGTTGATAACACATATGTATAGCATACAAATTATTTAAAAGATTATATAATGGCATTGATGCATTAACCCACATATTATTTTACAGATTAAAGCTATAACTATTATTGAGTTTATTATTATACAGGGTGTTTCACTAAGGAGGGACCAACTGACGCACAGTGTGATATTTTAATAATCTAGGGGGATTTAAGTCGAAAATTTCAGTTAGCCAGATATAAGTAATATTAAGGAATTTGCATAAAAACATTCTAAATATTAGATAACTGCACCTGTTTTGTTATTACGTAGGAAGTTGTGGTCATACATAGGGTCTAACCCCAAGGGCAGCAGGTAGATGGTTTACATGTGTTGCTTGGGAAGTTCAGTAAGGCGTGATAGTTCTTTTAGAGTGGATGGTGTTCTTATGTGTTATTTTGGTATCTGTGTATAGTTTAGAGTTCTAACAAGTCATTAAGGTAAGGTTTTGATGTTTTGAACTTATATAACTATTTGAACTTATATAACTATTGATATTAAAAAAAACTTTAATTGTTGGAAAATTTTTTTGGGTAAGGGTCCTTATTTTGAGAACATACTTTAACGTTTAGAAAGATTCACATTCGTGTCATTACCATTACACGCATTACAGTCTGATAATTAATTGTACCTTTATAAGTGATATATATATGTGTATATATGTTACATAAGTACACTAATTTAATACCCAACGATTTTATCTGTTTGTTTCCTGTTTTATATATATTTTATGGTGACCAGGAAAAACTCATAATTAATGTAAGTACTTATTATTTTTCACTGCATATGTAGTTTTACCAAGTGTGATATTATGTTAAATTAAATTTGAGATGCCCTAAAAAAAAGTATATTTAAATATTTTTAATTATTGTTAATATGTTCTGATTTTTAATATCTATTTATACGTTGTACGTGTTTTGTGTATGTTTGTAGGTGCATATATCCATTTATTTATTTAATAACTTTTTTTATTGTTTGTACCACGTTATATTATATACACTTTTTTTTATTTACATTTTTTACAAGTGTTACACATCATAATTTTATATCTTACAGTGCCCTGAAGATGGTAATAAAAATTACCGAAACGTCGGCAAGTTAAAAAAGTAGTTTTTTCTCAAAATAAGGACCCTTACCCAAAAAAAATTTTCCAACAATTAATAAGTCGGTCTAAAAACTTTTCTATTACATAAAAAAAAACTTTAATGTTACAATTTGTATGCATTATCATGTTACCATAAACTAGAAGTTTCTTATATGGGCGTATATGGACTTCTAGTTACCTTTTTGTTATTCACTAGACTTTTTACTATTGGAAAACAATTAACTGTTTTGCATCCGTTTGCGTTTCCAATATATTTCTTTTTTTTTTCAGAATGGCTTCAATAATAACCTGTCAAGCAATTTTTGAAGTTTGGTCCGGCAACAGTAAACCCGAGCGCTGTAATGCAGTGTACGAATTTATATTAGGAAAATTTTACCAAGTAATGTTCCCTGATAATGGTAATCAGGATTTAAAATCCTCTTTGAGAAGCTTATGCCAACAAATCGAATTAAGGTGGGAGAAATGTCACCAAAATCGTGGCCGGTTTTTGAAAAACAATTCTAAGTGGCTAGAGAAAATCATTACTTTTCCTGAGACTGTTTATAATTTCTTGCCTTCAATATCTAGTGATCAACCACTTTCTGTCTTGGGTAGACCATCAAAGCCATTCGTAGAGTGCTGCGAAAAAAACAAAAAGGAGGAAGCTTAAAACTTTTGTTAAGTCAACTAGCACCAAAAAAATATTCAAGGCTGCTGAAATAAAGCTGCGTGAGGAGGGAACGAAAGATTCCGCTGTTATAGTAAAAGAATTATCCCAAGCATCACCCGCTCAAGGCACCAAAATAAAAAAAGTCGATGCTTGTTTTTAGAAAAACCAAAAATATTGTCAGCTGACCAAGCTCTAGCATTAATGATCGACGCTAATCTTTCAACACATCAATATAACGTGATAAGAGAGCAGGCAAATAACATAGCTCCTAATATGTATCAATCATATCATGCAGTTAAAGAAGCAAAGACGAGGTGTTACCCTGCAGATATTAGAGTGACTGAAATTTCGGCGGAAATTCGCTTACAGTCACTGATTAATCATACTATTTTAAGATTGTGTGCAGCACAAGAAGAGGTTCTTGAACATATTGAAGAAACTTTCAGTGAGCTTTATTTTATTATAAAGTGGGGATGTGATGGGTCTCAGCAAACGCGTTACAAACAAAGGTTTACAAATGAGGGTCAATCTGATGACAATTTGTTTAGTATTTCTATGGTACCAATTCAACTTTATTTTAACCAGGATGGGTCCAAACAAATCGTCTGGCAAAATTCACATCCTTCCTTAGTTCGGTATTATCGACCTATAGAGTTTATTTTCGTAAAGGAAACAACTGATTTGGTGTTAAAAAAAGTGACCGCTATTGAACAACAAGTGAATATGTTAGTTTCTACTTGTGTGGAACTCGGAAATAAAAACGTTTTGGTTAAGCCCTTGTTAGTTTTAAGTATGATAGATGGCAACGTCTGTACATCATTGTCCTCATACTCATCTTCGCAAACCTGCATTTTGTGTGGTGCTACACCAAAGGACATGAATAAACCAGAGCTAATTTCAGAAAAAGAGATTGATTTGAAAACACTAACCTTTGGATTATCACTACATGCGTGGATTAGATTCATGGAATGCTTACTACACATTGCATACAGATTAGAAGTAAAAAATATGGAGGGCTCAAGGTGCTCAAATAAATACTAAAGTTGCGAATAGAAAAAAAAAATTCGACAGATTTAAAACTGAAATGGGTCTGTTGGTAGACATACCTATACCTACACAAGCAGGTAATACGAATGATGGAAATACGGCTCGGCGATTTTTCAGAAACGCTAAAAAGTCTGCCGATATAACAGGTATCATTTAGAACTAATTCAGCGTTTTCATATAATTTTGGAAACAATAAATTGTGGATTTTCGATAAATGCTAACGCTTTCGAAAATTATATCTGTCAAACCAGAATCTGTATTTAAAAGAAGACCACTGGTTTTATATGCCAAGTAGCGTACATAAAATTTTGTTTCACGGCAAGATTGTTATTGCCTCTTGTATTCTTCCGATTGGTCAACTTTCGGAAGAAGCACAAGAGATGAGAAACAAATAAATACAGCAGAAGGTATAGAGAGCATTTTACAAGAAAGACTTCCCGGGTCGATACAAACACGGATCTTATTCACAGACTTTTAATTTCGTCCGATCCATTTTTAGCTAGCCTGAGGCATTCTCCTAAAAGAAAACAGGGAAAACTTTCTCATGAAGTTCTTTCATTGCTCTCAATATCTGATTTAGATTTAGAGGCAAGTGAATCTACTGAATGTGAATCTGATGAATCAGATTAAGTCCATCGTTTTGTAAAAAACAACAATTTGTAATTATATTTTATTTTAGTTTTATAGGAAAAATAAATGTATTTAGAAAATAAATGTTTTATGTCCACAACACATTTTTTTTGTCAAAATATTATTAGAAACTAAGAAAACTGGTTTCCGAAGTATTTTATATTACATTACGAGAGACACAGAAAAAATAGGTATCGATAAAAACAGAAATTATTTGCAGGGGAATTAAGTCCCCCCTAGATTGTTAAAATGTCACACTGTGCGACTTAGGATGATAGAGGACCTCAATACACATCGAATTGACTTCCATTTGTATTATGCGAAATTTGTTAGTTTAGGAGTTATTTAGATTTTCGTGTATATTTAGCTAAACTCCGATTTTGTCCACAAATTTTCATTCTAGCTTAATTCTTAGCACTGGCATCACGATTTTTTTTATGAACGTACTCCAATAGTGGGCCTATCATCATGAGAAATATTTTTTTATTGGAAACAAAACTATTTGGACAAAAAATAATCTTCTTAAAATTTTATTGTGCTATTTCCGAAGTCGGGACTATCAATGCTCGTGGCGAGAGGTGAAGCAGAACAGCTAAGAGGCAGAGTCTCTCCTTTGTAATAGCGAATAAAATAAAGACAAGCAAATTCTTGGGTAACGTTAAACTGCACTAAGGAACTCTTATTTAATCCCACACAAATTTAGATACACGATGTTTATTTATGTTATCGGAACTAGGAAATGGAAAATGTTTTGGCTTCCAAAAAATGGAGAGCTTATTCCTTAATTAACCTTCATGACGCGTACTTAAAAATATGAAAAAAAGGTTAGAAGGTGGTAGAAATAATTAAAAAAGTTGACAGATAAACGGGAGAAATTGGTCTGCAAATTGAATTTTTTTTGGGGTTAAAAGAGGTCCCTCGATCTCTAAAATACATCGATTTTAGAAATCGATTTTGGAAAAAAATGTTCTGATCAAAATGAGTATATTCGTTTGGGCAAAGAAAAACCAGTAAAAGTTAAAAGATCGGACCTCGTCTTGGGAGGGATGGTAAAGAAAGATGATGAATTGTTAGAAAAAGAACCGAATCGGGAAATTTTCGACGGTAACAAAATGACGCGACGATGTTACAACCGAGAAGATTTTGCAGGATTTCGTGAAAGTTTTCCTCGCGCTTTGCGATAGCTGGCGCAGATCATTCTAGGGGAGTTTTCATTTGGTGGACATACGATTGGGCAGGTTAGGTAGTTACAGACAAACTAAATCGGACATACAAATTCACAAGCAGAAAAGAGTTTAGGTACATTTACAACCAATTCGCTACAGGCACAATTTACTAACGGATTGTGAATTGTGCCGTGATAAAATTTAGGTCATTTATAATGAGTTACAAGCTGCCATCTGTTGAGATTTATTAATATTACGTGTGTGCAAATTCAGTTTGATTAAATAATTACAATTAATTAACATAACTTCTAACAACATCATATTTTCTAATACTAAAAGATCATTTTCCAATTTCAAATCACAAACCGACTTTAAATATAAACAATAAATTTGTGTGTGTTTGTGCGCAATTTGAAACTCGTGCCGCAATTGGATTGAATATTTGCGATGTGCAAGCATCCAATTTAAACCTGAAGTGTAATTCAAGGTCGTGCCGACGTAAAATTTTATTGTAAACAAATACATTCAACCCGATATGCTTAAAACCCAATTTACAATCCACCAGCAGATTGTGCCCGTACCGAATTGGTTGTAAATGTACCCTTAGACCAAAAATGAGCGCGGCGATGTCCACTCGTGATATCGAGGCCACACTCCATGTAATTTTAGGCCACGAGTTGAAAGCAAGACTAAATAAATGAAATTTGAAAGCGAAACGTCATACAGTGGTAAGAAAAGATGCGCTCAGTCGGACAGTATCTTTTGTTGAGGATTTCATGAGTGACTCAAACGCGCCAGGCAGATTAATTTTATATGGCGTGACAAGTCGAGGTGATAAGTTTCATAGTAGAGCGCTTCTAAAAAAGTGACAAAAGCATTAACGCTAAGCGATTATGACGCGATTTGTCGAGGCTACAAATAGAATCGATAGGAAAAATAGAGAAGTCGTCGTCGATCCTCCGTGGTTGGCAGAAATCCAACCATAACCT
>JANEYF010003633.1:27500-113729 GCA_029963845.1 Rhamnusium bicolor
AATGTCTGAATTTCTTAAATCTATTTAACATTTTATGATAAAGAAATATTTACTCACTCGAAATTGGTTTGGTCTTTCAATGCCACTAAAGATGTACACTTATATTGTCTTTTGACAATTCCCAAAAGACAAGCGGTGTTGGGATCCGTACAATTCACTGTACCATCAGGTTCAGTATTATTTTTCAACTGACATACAATCCAATCCACAGCTTTTGCAGCCATTTTGGTACCCAGATTTCTATCAAAAGGAGTGGGTGACCCACCTTGTTGCATGTGACCTATAGAAAAAATTAATTAGGATGTTTGTCAAAATACAATACAAATTTGTCAGCTCAGTGGCTCCGTGCTTATACTTTAGGCTTGTGACTAAGGAATCCCGAATCAAATCCTGGCTAGGGCGTGGATGTATAATGGCATTTTAAAATACCAAAACAGTAGCACAGTTGGCTAGAGCGGTGTTGTGTGACAGAACACGGCTAGTCACTGTCTATTTCACATCTGAGCGCAACATCTGGCAAATGTCAGAGGGAATGAATGTTATGTGCATGTGTCTATCCTAATTGAGTGATGGAATAGCAATGTGCCAAACTCCTCCAGGATGTTAATATAAATATAACATGAAAAAAAAATCAAATATACAAAAATATTCAGTTTTACAATTGGTAATATATTTCATCTTAACATATATACCTCGATATATGCTCCAATGCACTGTATGATTATTTACTGTGAGACTAGGTCAAAATAAGCTGGTCTTTTGTCAAGAATATCTAAACAATACAAAAGTGGAATAACCTGTCGAAAATAGGAACATTTTAAATTATTGAGTAAAAATAGTCTGATAAAAAAATATACTCCAGGCTCTTTATACTGTAATATCATTCGTCTAGAACACAAAAAGCAGTTTTTATAATCCCAAGAACAGATGTTACTCACAAATCACTTATAGAATAGTTAATTATGAGAGTAGTATATTAAATAGAGGAATTAATTGTTCATCTTATTGTTTCAAAAAACATGTTACTTTAGGCCATATGGGCACCACAAGAATATATTCTGTCTTTATTCAGTAAGAGTTACATATTCTCTTTAATTTGAACCACTCACTTGTTTATTGATTGGTTTGATGTGAAATTTGGCATTTGGTTGTGAAAACTCTTCATCAAGTTGTTAGATATTTACAAAGTCAAAATTCATTTTGCTATGAAAAATAAGGCAAAAATCTGATTCTTTCAGATTTCAGAACCTCAACTTTAAAAGTGCATAAAGTCATTATTATAGACTGAAATATTAATTTGAAATAAACATTTATAGAAAATATAAATAAATTATTTGGGTATTACATAAACATCGGTTCAAACTTAATATGATAACAATTAACTACCTACAGTTTCTTATATTTTACACTGTCATTCTTATATGAATGCGCTAGTATAAAGTTTTAGGTAGACAATAAATTAAACACAACACTTCAAATACATTTTATTACAGAAAGTATTAAAGCAACTACTTCTCTTAACTACAGATAATATTGACAGTGTAAAATATAAGAAACTATAGGCAGATTATTATCATATTAGGTTTGAAACAATGCTTACATAACACAGCCACACAAAAAAAAAGTTCATTACCACGAACAAAAAAAATGGATCCAATGTATTTTTTGACGCTAAATTCGAATCCGTAGTTAAAAAAAAGATTTATCGTGTCAGTTTTTTTTAGCCAAAAACATTCCTTGAAATGGAGTAAAACTATAGTGATAATGTAATGACTCTTAATGAAGTGTGAAAAATGGTAGATATTTTATAGTCTACAGAAGAGAATATGCATTCAAACCACAGCAAGCTATTTCTATTATTATAGTTCACCCATCCTAGAGATGATTTTCGACCTTATTAGGAAGATGATCTAGTTGTCTTGAATGTTTGGCACAATGAGATAACGTACTTGATCTTTACCGAATTTCAATAACATCCATGTCCATATTTGTTTACCCTGCAAAACTACAAATGCCTGAACTTTTTTCGTCGTTATTGAAACTTATGAGATACCCCCGTAGGTGAGGGTGGATTTTACATCCTATAGGGGTGAGTCTCAACCCTTTAAAAGTAATGTCCGGTTGTCACGCCAGATTCAGATATTTTGTGCTAAGCGCTACATGAATTTGTCCTTTGTACATGTTATTTAAACTCACGTGCGTTAGTTAAGTTTCAGGAGTAGATTTTACCCCCCATAAGGGTGGATTTTGGTTTAATTAATGGAAATTGCTTGCTATCATTTGAATGCATATTCTCTTCTCTAGACTATAAAATATCTACCATTTTTCCCACTTCATTAAGAGTGTTTACATTATTACTATAGTTTTACTCCATTTCAAGGGATGTTTTTTTTTACTACGGATTCGAATTCAGCGTCGAAAAATACACAAGATCCTATATTTAGGTTCGTGGTAATGAACTTTTTTTGTGTGGCTGTGTATTAATTTATTTTTTTTTTTTATATATTTATGAACTATTACAAAATACCTGGAACTAAGGACCTTAACCTAATTATACATAGCACATTGGCTCTTCCACCACACATTTATTGATTTAAAAATACAGATGTTCACACACTTGTCGACACCGTTCTTCACATGCGACATTCGCACCTGGCTGGTACCGACCGTGTCCAGACCCCCCGCACACATCTCCTATTTCTGTTTCCTGTTCACCTCGTGGCAATGGCGTACTGTTCGGCATATTCCCCGCTGACGAAATGATAGCATACCAATTTCGACATTAGCACGATCGCTACATGATGGCTGACAACTCCTCAAATTATAAATATTGCGAATACCTTTCCCTTTACCATTATCTTTTAGTTAAATCCTCAATTATTTTAGTCTGTAATGACAACTTTTTCTTAAATTGTCTATTTTAATTTTCGACTTTTGCACCGAGATTTTTTTTGAGTAATTTAAAAATTTATTTGATACATTTTTGGAATTATTAGTATTGTACTAATAATAATAACTAATAATAATAACTCTGCCTGACAGATTTCGGCCGGGAGGTAACAAGGCTAACCACCTGGTACCACTTCTACTTCTGGTTCTTTACAACTTAAGAAGAAGGGCCCCTCACAATCGACCCCAAGCGGATGGGGGTCAGAGACAGGTGAGAGGGGCCTCACCGGATGGTTTCAACAATGACGACAATGGCTATGAGCACGGATGCTTTAAGTGGACGAGGTAACTTCGGGATGACTTGCTGACTTGCCGCGAGAGTAGCGAACCTGAGCAAGTGGATACATGGCGCGATTGCATGCACTTTGGTGCGAAATACATCCAGAGCATCGCACCTTCTCTCAACAACACCTGAGAGATCAAGTATCCTTCTTGCGCGGGACAGGTTACGTAAGGGCAGCCCGTCAGCTAGAAGAACTGCCAGCCGCAGTCCTACCGTGGCAATTAGCAGCGGATGGGGAACATCCTCTAGAGTTCACGAATGTAGACTTAAGGGCGAGGATTAGCCTTAATACCAAGGCTAACCTAAAGCCACAAGACCTGGTTAGAATGGACACGGTCATCGATGAGGAACTTCTAAAAGATGCAGACATCTGGCAAATCAACTGTGACGTGTACAACGCCTCGAAGCAACTCATCCCAGGTCAACCAATCACGGGGTCGAGAAAGCCAAGCCGCGTGTACAAAAATCGAGGGCACGATACAGTCGGTCAGACAACACGCTTCTCGGATCCAGAGTGTGGTGGAATACACGACGAGTGGTAGAGTATTTACTCCCAGAATCCAGCAAATAGCAGTCGGATTAAGACGTCAATACCATACTCTAAATCTGACAGTGATGCTTACTATCAAACAGCATTGTCTAGATAGGATCCGAGCGCTCATGGCTATAAAGAAAACGTTGAAGGGGCGAATGAGGAGTATGAAGCAAAACAATTTGTTCCGTACGAATCATTCCCGCATCTTTCAAGAGCCACAGCGTGTTATAGATAATCCGCCGAATGTAGATGTCGAAACTTTCTGGAAAGGAATCTACGAAACGACGCGTCCATTTAATAGCGACACTCCAGCAATTGCACACTTCGAGGCTCTGTGTCACAGACATCTTGAAGAGCCAGAAGAAGTGTACCTGGCAATCAGTACAAAAAAAGTCCAACAAGCACTTGTTGGTACCAAGAACTTTGCTGCCCCGGTCTCAGACGGAATTAACAACTGGTGGTGGAAGAAATTTCCTTCCACTCACCGCCGTCTGGCGCGAGTTTTCAACTCATGGTTGAACGAGGGGCAGCAGATTATTTTAAAAGTGATGCATCAATACAGGGCGGAACATACCTCTTTAAATTAAATATATTTTCCAATGCTAACCCCATTATTGGATACTTCAAAGGCGTTGGGCCCCACCTGCCTAGTAATGGTATATGGATCTTCGCATAATAAAAAAAATATATTTATTTTGGCTTCATCTGCCGATGATTTTGGATTAGTTTTCAACCAACATTTAACTTAGTTGACAAGTTACTTTTCTCATATTTTAATTTACGATTTTCAGCTTTGCGCAATAATCTTTCATGGGCTAACGTAATCATGTGCAATTTATCAAAAGAGTCTTGAATACCTAGCTTTTGTAACAACGGTTCGTCACAAGATTTACCGAAATGCAGTTCACTGGGGCTAAAATTCGTTCCTTCATGAATTGCATCAATCAGCTACATCTCAACTTTTTTCACGTGCCTACTTCCCGTGATTTTCATAATACATAAGACGTAGTAACCGACCTATTTCCCTATTTACCCTCTCAGTTAATTTCCCCGAGGATAATAGTAAGTAGTATGGCCTACGCGAACATCTTCCGCCTGTAGTAGTTTTTTCCAACGTTTGGCAAACTGCGTCCCATTATCTGACAGAATAACCTTTGGTTTTCCTACTCGCACAAAATAATCATTTTTTAGTCTATTCATTGGCTGCAGTTGTAGCTCTGCGCAATGAATATAAAGACACTAATTTCTAGAACGCATCTATTACCACCAACAACTGGGTTGTTCGGGATCTGGAAACAGGCAAAGGTTCCACTAAATCGACACAGGCCAACTCATTAGGGCCTTGGACGATAACACTATGAAACTCACCATGTAAACGCAAGGAAACTTTGCATTTCTGACAAATCTCACAAAATATGTGCCCGCATCTTAGGCCAGAAAAAATATTTACGAAGTGTTCTTCGTGTTCTTGTTTATGACTCATCATGTTTTATAGCAAAAATCTCAATAATATTCGATTGACTCGGTTCATATTTAAATGTATTTACATCTGCTGGATATCGCGACAGACTGATATTTTCTGTACTTTTGCAGTATACTATATCAAAGGCATATTCCTGAAGGAACTAGGTCCACCTAGTCAGCCGAACATTTAATAATTTACATTTTAACAAAAATGATGAGACTTTATGATCTGTAACAATGGTTAAAGGTTATCCTAGCACAAATACTCACCATAACCTCAAAGCAGTATGGCTAACGCCTCTTTTTCGCTAACGGTATAATTTTTCTCGCCCCCTTTTAAGGTTCTACTGGTGAATGCAATTATATTCCTATCTTAGGTGCTTCTATTAATCTGATATAAACACGCGCCCAGAGTATAACCCGAACTATAGCACTGGACATAAAATCTATCACCCATAACGGGATGCCGTAATAAACTGAGTTCTAAATAAGCTTGTTTCAACTTATTAAGGCACTCTCTTCATTCTCTTCCCCATTCCTATTTTACACTTTTCTTCAATAGACGGATTAGCGGTATCGTAAGGTTTGAATAATGTTGAACAAATCATCTATTAAAATTACAAATGCCCAAAAATGATCTGTTGTTTAGTATTACGCGGTCTAGGAAATTCGGAAATTGACTTCACGCGGGAAGGATCGATCGAGACTCCCTCAGGGGTTAAAATATGTCCTAAGAAATGTACCTAGGATCTGGCAAAGCAACATTTTCTTAATTTAATCGTCATATTCGCGCACCCTAATTTTGAAAAGATAATATCAAGATCACCTGAAGACGAAGAAAATATTAATATATCGTCTGCATACGGAACCGCAAAGCTGGTCGTGTCTGGTCCTAAAATTGTTGTTAAACCACTAATGAAACTGGCCACTGACATACTCAGGCCAAACGGTAATACTCTAAATTGATGTGTATCCTTCAAACTGAAATCTGTATATTTTCTACTCGATTTGTCAATGGGAATTGCCAATAAGACGAAGTTAAATCGATAGTGCTAATATATATGACATCCGAAAATTCAAAAATCATTTGTCCAGGATTAGGAGGAGTAACATGGTCTCTCACCATTTTCATATTTAAGTGACGGACATCCAAACACACCCTTAAACTTTTGTCCTTCTTTGTAACTCCGATTAGCGAGCTTATATATTCTGTTTGGGCGAGTTCAATGACCCCCAATCCAACATTTTTTGGATCTGGGCTCGAGCCGCTTCCTTATGAACGTGTGGAATAGGATATGACTTTAAATAGAACGGAGTATCATTTCGCGTTAAAATTACGTGAGAATATTGATGAGTTAACCCCGGCTGATCCGAAAAATATGTTGATGAGTTGATAATAACTTTAATAATTTATCTTTATCACCCTCGTTAAAACAAGATGCTGATTGCACCATAAAAGTAATTAAATTTTGATAATCCTCGCATTTCTGAATTTCTATAGGAAACTAGAACTTGTGAATTTTTTCCTTTTTCGATTTTAAAGCTATGGCGCCGTTAATCCCGTTACCGGAAACACAGGCAACCGTTCATTTTATCTCTTTAAATTTTAAAACAAATCCTCTGAAATACAATTATACTTGCTTCCAGAATCAATAAAGGCACTAACAGCCTCTCCTATAACACTAATTGGCAATAAACGCTATTGTACCCTTTCTTTTTGTGGTTCAAGATTTTCCGGTTCAGATATCAGATCGGATTCAATATTATTGCTAAATACCAGCTCAGACACCGTCAAATCCCCAATTTCTAAATTAATCTCTTTTCATATCATTCGGGAATCCCGGCTTCCCTTGAACTGTGATCAAATTAATCGGTGGATTATTTTGATGTTGATTAGAATTTTCCAAACCCCTATTCTGGTTCTCCCGCTCATTTCTATTTCCATAACGACTTTTGGACTGGATTGATTGCCGCAAGGCATTTGATACAACATCGCACTTGCTTCAATGTCTTGCAGTACCAACATCACTAGTGAGATGCATAGAGCAGCTGCTGCCGCTCTGAAAGACTCGCTTCACCATAACATCAGGTGAACAGCGGGTCACGACAGAGCCGGTGGCATTTAGGAGAGGAGTTTTTCATTGTGACTCCCTAAGTCCTCTCCTCGTCTGAATCTCACTGCTGCCGTTGCCTGTTTGGCTTCGCCAAACCCGCGGTTATCAATGCAGCAACCGGAGGCATAAGGTCACCCATCTATTTTATATGGATGACCATAAACTTTATGCCTCTGGAGAGCGCGAACTACAAAACGCTCCTCGGGTGGCCGAAGAATACATGCGGGCAATTGGTATGGAATTTGGGTTGGACAATTGTGCAGTCGTTCTCAAGAGAGGACGAGGCGGGGAATTTCCTGAAGATGCGCAGCTCGCATACAGGAGCATCCTAAGACATCTAGATGCTGAAGAGACCTATAGATATCTGGCTGTGCAACAAAGGCACATCCAGGATGTAAAACAAATAAATGATTCTCTCCGCGGCAAGTACAGACATCAGATTTGGTCTTCCGAACTTTCGGGGAAGAACAATATGTCTGCGACTAACATGCTTGCCGTTCCGGTCTTACACTACTCCTTTGGAGTAGTGAAATGGACAGTAGACGAACTGCGCCAATTAGACAGAGATACCCGCAAGATGATGAATATTCACAGAAGAATCCATCCTAGATCGTCGGTTCCTTGCGTGTACCTCCCACGTCAACGAGGGGGGGGGGCGAGGACTCTTGAGCCTAGAGTGTACGCATGGCAGAGTAGTACTGAGTATAGCATGTAACATCCTCAGGAGCTCAGATCCCCTCTTGCGGTTTGTAAAACATCATGAAACTATAGAAGTGGGAGCAGGATTGTTCAAGGCAGCAAAAAAAGCAGCAGATGAACGTGGTCTCGCATACGACACCAGGCGAGGTGCTCATGTAGTTAGTTACTGGACTTCAGCCAAATCACCTGAAAGCCCGAATTAGAGATGCCCGACAGGAAAATCTGTTTCGGCAGCACGTCGATAAACCCCAGAATGGTGTTTTCTATAAGAACATAGAAACACTGGGTTTATCGACCAGGCTGACATTCGCTTTTCTAAGGTCAGCCAGGCTTAAGTCTGAGACCGAAGGATTCATTATGGTGTTATCAACACCTTGGTTTACCCCAGCCGCGTGTGGCGTGTAGAAGTTCCTGACATCCACTGCAGGACCTGCCGGAATCGCTCATACACATACTATCTGCATGCCCCATATATGCGATTTCGGCCTACATCCACCGACATAACGCGGCATTACGAGTGCTACACTATCATCTAAGGCATTTGTATGGGGTAGATCAGACACCAGTGCTGCCTTACGTCCCCGAGATAGTGAGTTTTATTAACTGTCGATTGAGTTATTCGCCTCGTTTTGATGTGTGACAAGTGTAGTATAGTGCTCTCTGAGTATTTAGTGGAATACTGTGGTAAAAATCAATTATAACATACTAAAACATACATCAAATTAAAGTGTAAAATACACATAATAACGTGGTATACAAAACTAATTGTGCAAAACTTTATAAGTGACGTAAATAAAGGTAATAACCAGAAATGGCGGAGTTAACCACTGACAAAAAAATTTACCTAATATTAAAATCTGTAACAAAAACTAAAGGTGAAGTGTCAAAAATAAAAACTGTTATCAGTGGCTTAAAGAAAGAAAACACAATTCTAAATGAAAAAGTTAATTACCTGCAAAACAAAACAGATAGAATGGAGACCAAAATAAATAAAAATGATTTAATTTTTTTATGGAATTAAAGATATAACTTATACAGATGTTGAGGACAAAGTTATTTACATCCTATCAGATATACTGGGTGTCTCTATAAACCACGATGATATTATTAACATTAAAATGTTTAATAACAAACATCTCTAAAAATGTTTTAATGAAATTTAAAAATTATAAAACAAAATTCCATATCATCCAAAATGCAAAGAAATAACACTGGAATTACAGTTACGGACAATTTTACAAGTAAAATAATGGAAGAACGTCGAAACTTTAAGCCATTCTTAACTCAAGCACGCGAAGAAGGGAACATGCTTTTCTTCAATGTGACAAACTTGTGATAGACAAGAAGTCGTACCAACTGGTAAATAGTCAATTAATAGAAAAAAGAAACCCCAATATAAAAACCCAAACATCTGGAAAATCAACTTCAGGGAAAATATTCAGGAGAAGAATACCGGTGCAATCCCAAAAATACAAGACAGTGATACAATGAGGGTGTCAACACGAAGTAAATCAAACTCAACAAAAAACTAACAAACTTTACCATCTTCCATCAAAATATTCAATGTCTGAGGAACAAAGTTAGTGAAATAGAAATCTTTTTGCATGATTATTATCTAGGTTCCATTGATGTAATAAGTATTTCTGAACATTGGTTAAATAACCATGAAATTAATCTTATGAATTTAGATAATTATAAACTTAGATAGTAACTTTAGAAATGAGTTTTCTAACCAATGACTTCTGAAGTTTCTAACATACTAAATCAATTTGATTTTAAAATTACCATTGATAAACCTACTAGAATTTCCAAAACCTCATCTACCACTTTTGATAATATTATAACTAATACTAAAAATGAATATAAATCTGACGTGATAGAAATCGGAGTCTCAGATCATAATGGTCAAATCATAGAACAAATATGGAGCAAAATACAGACCAAATTTGTTATAAATTATGTAGATTATTTAATAACAAAAACAAAAATGGTTTCCGTAACTTACTTAAATATACAAACTGAACACAATTGTATTCTGAATGTAGCATAGACGCTGCCCTTAAAATTTTTTATAATTCATTTAATTCGTGTTTTCAAGCTAGTTTTCCAGAAATTAAGATTAATATTTTCAAAAATAATCCAAGGAAACCATGGGTAACAAAAGGTATTCGAACATCCTGCCAGCTTAAACGCAATTTAGTCCTTATGAAAAAAATATAGTAATGATGCAGGTTTTATTGATTATATAACAAAATATTGTAAAATCTTAAGAGAACTAATAAAAACGGCCAAACAAATGTATTTTACTAAGGAGATAAATCAGTCACATAAAATAAAAACGACATGGAAAATTTTAAATTTGTTTCTAAAAAATGATTCGAAAAGTCATGAAAATATTTCAATACTGGAAAACGATATATTAGTAACATATCCGAACTCTGTTGCAGACAGATTTTCTTCATTTTTTACTGCCCAAGCTGCAAGTTTAACATCCTTGTTAAAAAGCAATATTACCTTTCAAAATTATCTTACTAATAGATCATTTAATAACACTTCTTCTTTTTTCCTTCAGCCTGTTACTGAAAATGATATAATCAGAATTGTAAAAATATTGAAACCAAAGAATTCTAGCGGTTTCAATGACATACCTATTACTATAATAAAAGAAAATATCGATCTAATAAAAACTCCTTTAACGTATCTTATTAATTTGTTATTAAGTACTGGCCAATTTCCTGATAAATTCAAAACAGCTATTGCAAAACCTTTATTCAAAAAAGGCAACAAATATAACTTGATAACTAAAGGCCTATCTCTCTTCTTCCATCGTTCTCCAAAATTTTGGAACAGGTAGTAGAGGAGCAATTAGTAAATTATTTACACAAGCACAATATATTGAGTAACTGCAGTTTGGTTTTCAAAAAGGGAAGAACACAACTGATGCCATTCATTAATAGAAAATATATCTAAAACACTAGAAAAAAGAGAAGTAACTCTGAGTATATTTTGTGATCTGTCAAAGGCTTCTGACTGTGTGGACCAGAATATTTTACTTGAAAAACTTAGGTATTACTCTGTAAGAGGTATACCATTGCAGTGGTTTAAATCGTACTTGACAGATCGCAACATCTGTGTGGAAATGGAATACGAAAATAAAAATATGATTAGTAAGGTTCTATCAACAGAAACTGTCTCTGAGTGTGGTGTTCCACAGGGTTCCATACTGGGACCAGTTCTCTTTTTGATTTACATAAATGATATTGTTGCTAGTTTTCCCTAGATTAAATTTTTCTCTGTTTGTTGATGATACAAGCATCACCTTCAATAATAAAAATTATGAGGATTTAATAGCATTCACTCAGGAATCTATGAATGAAATTATTGATTGGTTTAGTGCTAACAAATTATTACTAAATGTAGAAAAAACATATAACATGACATTTAAAATATCCACAGAAAGAAACACAGATATAAGAGTTACACAAGGTATGATCAGTCCCACCAATCATATAAAATTTTTGGGTATTT
This sequence comes from Rhamnusium bicolor, assembly GCA_029963845.1. Classification (NCBI taxonomy): domain Eukaryota; kingdom Metazoa; phylum Arthropoda; class Insecta; order Coleoptera; family Cerambycidae; genus Rhamnusium; species Rhamnusium bicolor. The sequence continues at coordinate 39,073 of JANEYF010003633.1, forward strand.
ATATTGACAAACAACTGAGCTGGAACTTTCATATCGATGAATTAAATACTAAACTTTCACGGGCCGTCTATGCTATATCAAAAATAAAAAGTGAATTAGGTTTCCCGTCTGCTCTTAATGTTTACTATGCATATTTCCACAACTTGCTACAGTATGGTCTGGAGTTCTGGGGTGGAAGTACGCACTCACAAAAAATCTTAATTAGTCAAAAAAAGAGCTATGCATTCTTTGTGGACTAAAATCGCAAGATTCCTGCAGACCATTTTTTATCAAGCTGGGAAAATGGTGAATCAATACATTTATAAATTGGAAACCATGATTTTTCAGAAACGTACACTGCTCAGAACGCACTCAGACATGCATGGATATAATACCAGGAATAAATCCCTTCTTATTACGCCCGATTTCACTTATAATATTACCAGAAAAGGACCCATATGCTGGAATAACAATTTTTAATAACCTACAATCTACAATTAAAGACGCTGATAGTTTATAATATTATTTAAAAGAGAACTCAAAATGTTTCTTAAAAATAATGTGTACAATAATTTGCAAGAGTTTTTTTATTAGAACGCCACCATAATTGCTATAACTATAATAATATATATAATATCATATCTACAAACATAACATATTTGTATACTGTAATAGGCACTTTCCAAACTCCTCCATATATATATATATATATATATATATATATATATATATATATATATATATATATATATATATATATATATATATATATATATACATATATATATACATATATATATATATATATATATATATATATATATATATATATATATATATATATATATATATATATATATATATATATATATATATATATATACATATATATATATATATATATATATATATAAGAAAAGTTAAATTATTGGGTATGCCCGCATAGAAAGTAGCTAACCGTGGACACGTGTCTTTTTCTTTTTTTGTATTACATTGTATATATTATGTGGAAATAAAAACTATCTATCTATCTACCTTTCTCTTCACATAGTAATGTTACAATGACCACTAACACATTTGACTCATGGAATTCTTCAAAAAACAAATAAAAAACGTTTACTCATATTAGGAGACGATAATGCAAGAAATATAAATTGTGACATTGGTAAACATCTGGATTCTAAATATGAAATATTCTCCTTTATTAAACCTGGTGCACTACTAAGTCAAGTTATGGATAACATTAATGTTTTGGCCGAAAGTTTCACTTTAGACGATCACATCCTTATCATAGCTGGTTCAAATGATATTGACGCGAAAAGAACTCCATCTTTTCAATATATTTGCAACAAATTGAAAATATGTACCCACACAAATGTTGTATTTACATCAATTCCTTACATTAAATGGAAATATGATCAACACAGACATATCTCTAAATATAATTCTAAATTAGAATTGTTTCTTGAAAAATTCAATTACTGTACTGAGGGACACACAAAATACATGGAAATCAATACAAAATCTAAAACTGTTAATTTAAGGAGAAAAAATATTGTTAACAATTTTCTAACTATACTAAGGTTGCCAAGACAGATTAAAAATTTAAAATTTATTCATCTGAACCAAAACGTCGAGCATGTTACAGATATCAGAAAAAACAATTTAGATAATAATAATCAAAATAAAGATTTTTTATACCCTCGCCTTTCACAGTTGGAGCTACAAATATAAATATACATAAAACAGACTTTCTAGCAGTTACTCATCAGAATATTCAATGTGTAATGAATAAAATACAACAATTGGATGTGTTTTTAAAGGAATATTATATAGATGTGTTATTACTCAGTGAACATTGGCAATCTCAAGAAGAAATTAACTTGATTGGTATCCAAGATTTCGAATTATGCTCTTCGTTTTGTCGCCCCAAACAGAAGCATGGTGGAGTGGCAATTTACTGTAAAAATTATATAAAAACAAAAAACGTAAATTCTTGTATAGAATCCTCTGTGTGTAACGTTTTTGAGTGTTGTGGAGTGGAACTGCTTGGTTATGAAATAGTAGTGCTAGTTGTATATCGTCCTCCTACTGGAGACTATCAGATTTTTTCTTAATCAGTTTGGTAAACTTTTAGATATGTTTTTATTTAGTAATAAATTTTTAGTAATAGGTGGCGATTTTAACATTGATTTTAACTCAGATACAATATTTTTAAGAGAATTAAAAAATGTTTTAAGTTGCTATAATGTTTGTATAACAATTCATGAGCCGACTCGTGTAACCTCTACATCTAGCAAATGTATTGACAATTTTTTAGTGAATGATACTGATAAAGTGTACGAGGCTAACATAATAAAAAGTAATTTATCAGATCACTTTTGCCCAGTACATAAAAATACTAATAATTAACGAAACCATTGATCATGAAATTGACTATAAACGTTTTTTCACTGACAGTAACATATCAAGTTTTTGTTCTTATTTAATTAACACCAGTTGGAGTGAAGTACTGAGCATTCTGAACTGTAATATAGCTTTTGTTCTGTTTATGGATGTAGTTCTGTACTATTTTGAGATTTGTTTCCCGGTTTCTAAATCTAAAACCAAAATTAAAATATCTACTGTTGGTACAAATATTTCACAAAATTCTGAAATAACAGAGGCAAAAAATCGCGTTTCTCTCTTAGCAGATTTAAGCCGACAGTACCCTCAATTTAAAGAACAGTTTAAAACGGCTAATAATGAGTACCGCAAATTACTATCTTCTGCATATATAGCAAAAAATGACCAATTGGTAACAACTTCTAAAAATAAAACCAAAACAATGTGGAACATAATAAATAATACGTTAGGTAAATCAAGAAATAACAAATCGCGTATCGAAATTGAACATAATGGTAAAATTCTAAATCCTAATGGATGTACCGAAACGTTTAATAACTATTTTATATCAGGTCCAAAAAATGCAATTTCCGACTTATCACTCTGTATTGATTATCAATTTATTGAATCCAATATAAAAAACTCCAATAGCAGCTCATTATTTTTACGGCCCCTTACTGAAAAAGATGTTTTAGAACTAATTCAGAAATTAAAAAACTCGAATTCTTCGGGAACTGATGAAATATCCAATTCACTGCTAAAGCAAATTGGTGTTTATATAATTGCACCACTCACTCTCTTTAGAACAGGGTATGTATCCTGAGAGATTAAAAGTGTCAAATGTAATACCCTTGTACAAAAAAGGTGATTCTCGCTTAGTCATAAATTACAGGGGAATCAGTCTTTCACCTAGTATATCCAAACTGTTCGAACTGTCAGTGAATGAACAACTAATACCATTACTTACAGCTAATAATACACTTTCGAGTAGTCAGCATGGCTTTACAAAGCAAAAAAGTATAGATACTGCCCTTAGCGAATTTGTTAATGATATTGTCATTACACTTGATCAGTCACAGATTGCTCTGGGACTTTTTATTGACTTCACTAAAGCATTTGACTGTGTTAATCATTCTATACTATTGACCAAATTAGAGAAATACGGAATTAGAGGCGTCGCTCACGATTGGTTTACATCATATTTGACAAATCGAACCCAGCAAGTAAAAATAAAAAATGTTGTATCGAGCGTGTCTAACATCAGTTGTGGAGTTCCTCAAGGATCTATATTGAGGCCCACATTATTTAATATTTATATTAATGACATGTTAAATTATATTAAACATCCCTTGTGTTTAACAGTCTCATATGCTGATGATACTAACATTCTAATAAAGACTAATAACATATCTGAAGCTGAAAACTGTGCCATTTTAATGTATAAAAAAATTAATATGTGGGTTCAGAAAAATAAATTATGTATTAATAAAGATAAGACAACATGCATTATATTTAGGAATACACGATCTAACATTACGTATAAAAATACCATTACCTTGGATAATTCACTGAATATTAGTTACTCTAGTAACACCAAATTGTCTCCCTCGAAGGATCTTCACCTTGCTCGCGGTGAGGGGGCTTGCGTGCTCTAATGAACTGAGGGCTATGCCGGCGGTAGCTTAGCTACCAGCAGGGACTCCCATGCCGGACAGGCCGAGGGGAAGAGCCAGACTAAGAGAGATCCACTCACACATACATATACACCTTACACCTACACACAAATGCTTGGTCAGAAAGACTCCGGGGTTCGCCCTCTTCCAGGGGGAGATTCGAGGCGGGGCTCCTGGATTGGGATCGTGTTGGAGAGGTAGCAGTGAAAGAAGCTGGGGATGGTACACCCAGTGCCGCCGGATAGTATAGGGGCCCACCCTTGCATAGCCAGCGTAGGGGGCTGCCCTTTCACCCGGTGTATAATCTCGGAGTTTGTAGTAGTGCCAGGTGGCGCCTGGAATAGGGCCCTGCTGCTTTCTTCGGGGGGGCTTCACTAGTGGCTGCCAACCTTTCTCGCCGGGATAAAGCCTAGCCTTGTGCTTCACCGGGAGGAGGGAGAATCCGAGGGAGTCAGACAGCCTAAGCATACATATACATCAACACTATACACACACACACACACCTACACTTACACACAGAGACATCTAGACACACAAACTCCCCCAAAAAACCCATGGAAGGAAAAGATATAGAGAAAAAAGTCAACGTACCCGTCGAATCAGAGCTCCCTAGCTCAGAAGTAGAGGTGGTGGCCACCGAGTCGCTACCTCACCAGGAGGAAGATCTTCTGAGGTCTCCTAGTGACGAGTCTGAGGAGGGACCGAAAGGTTCTACCACGGACGAAGTCACCGAGGATGCCCTCAGAAAAAAGAGGGAAAGGAGAAAGGAGTACAAGAAGAAAGTCAGAAGCAGGAGGAAGGAGCAGAAGGCCAAAAGTTCAGTGCCGGGCGATTCATTTCGACCGGTAGAGCTGGAGGGCTCTGTTCTAGCCTCTTCTGCTTCGGCGAGCGCCAGCCAACCGGCCCCGAGTTCTAGGCTTACCGTCAAGGAAAGCTAGGAGCACCGGACTGGTAGGCAGGCGTACAGAGACCGACCCTCTAACACGAGGGGCCCTAAGGCAAGGTGGGCAAGAAGGGAGGAAAGAAGGGAAGCCAAAAGGCAACCTGTCTCACTCCCTTCTGCTCCTGCTTCGGTGAGGGGGGTAAAGGAACCTGGGAGTCGGCAAAGACCTCCAACTACTCAGCCTCCGACCAAGGGCTCCAAGCGGCAGAGGGTTACAGAGAAAACCACCCCTCCAGAGCGACGGAACAAGCGGGCCAGGGCGGTCCGGACACCCTTGAGACCAGCAGTCTCTGGTACTATCACACCTGAAGAGGCAGAGCATCTGAGAGGACATCTGGTGGAGATGTTGCGAACCATGGCGGGCCCCGAAGGGGGTCCTCAGGATCCGGAACTTCATTTCAGGAACTCGGGCCGGGTAGAACCGGGCTGGTTCCTGATATCTGCCGAGGATGAAATCTCCAGACGTTGGCTCCTAGAGGACTGGGCAACTCTGGTCGAGGGAGACGTTAGCTTCCGCGCTTTGCGAGCGGCTGATGCCCCATGGCCGGAGAGGGTTGGCTTCTGGCTGAGAAGCCAAGAGGTCGACCTTGGCCGAGTTCTTAGAGTGTTGGCTCTCCAGAACCGCTCCCTCAACGTTGGGACATGGCGGCATCTGGAGACAACAGGAGATCCTAGTGGGTGGCACCTGATCTTCATGGTTGGCCAAGACACAATCAGACACCTGGAGGGCGCCGGGTGGGTGCTCTACTATGAGCTGGTAACTTTGACAGTACGCAGGTTATCGGCTTGGAATGGAGCCACTCGCCAGGGGCCTTCCGGGGTCGACATGTCGAAGCCGACCGAGGAGAAAGGGAAATAGGTCACCCAACCCGTACCATGCAGATCCCCCCATGGACCTATTGCGGGTGAGTCAAATAAATCTCCAGCACAGTCAGGATGCCACTGGGGAACTGGTGAACATCTTGACAGGTAAAACTGGAGAAATTGTACTAATTCAGGAACCCTACGTTTTTAGGAATCGAGTAAGGGGATTAGGAATGTCCGGCTACCAGGTGATAGTCGGAAAGGAAGGAGGGGACAACCGACCAAGAACTTGTATAGTAGCCTCCAAGGATCTGCAGTTGGTGCCACTGCCCCAACTTGGAACCAAGGATGCTACAACAGTCGTCCTAGAATATAAGGTAAGAGATATTAAATATAAGGTAGTAGTTAGCAGTATTTATCTCCCATATGATAACGCGCGACTACCGCCTACTCAGGAATTAGAAAATATAGTCACATTTGCAAGGAATGAAGGTCTTCCATTAATAATTGGATGCGACGCCAATGCTCATCATATAGTGTGGGGCAGCTCCGACGTCAACATCCGGGGCGAAGCTCTACTAGAGTACCTGGCGTCGACGAACCTACAGGTTATGAACAGAGGAAAAGAGCCAACGTTTATCAACCGTATCCGCCAGGAGGTGATAAATATTACGTTGGTCTCTCAAAGTTTGATGGAAAAAATTTCTGACTGGAGGGTAACTCAAGATATCTCGATGTCTGATCACAGGATGATTAGATTCGAGATTGGGTCCGATAGGACAGAGGACACCCTCCGAAGAAATCCAAGGAAAACTGACTGGGAGAGGTATCTCCTTACTTTGGCAAGTCTTCAAGACGAACCGGGGGAGAGGATTATCTCCCCCTGAGGAATTGGACATAAAGGTAGCTAGCCTAGAGAGTCATATAGTCTCAGCATATGAGGAAGCCTGCCCACTCAAGGCGGTGGGAGTACGCAGGGCCCGATGGTGGAGTAGGTCGCTTAATGACCTGCACCGGACGGCCAGACGTGCTAACAATCGAGCCGTCAAGAGAGGGACGGATTCCTCATGGGACGACTTCAAGGAGGCTAGGAGAAATTTTAAAAAAGAACTAAGGCGTAGCAAGAGAGAAAGCTGGCGGCAGTATTGTGGGGAAATGAACTCCCTACCGGAAACCGCCAGACTGATGAAAATACTCAGCTGCGAGACAAGGGAGACAATAGGATCACTACGAAGGCAAGATGGGACTTGGACTACTTCTAGGGAGGAGTCATTAAGACACTTCTTAGAGGTTCACTTCCCGGGCGAACGCCCTGCCGTTGCAGTACCCTCGGAGCGGCCGATGCCACCAGTTGACTGGCGGCTTGCCGAGGAGATGGTAAAGGACGGAGCTGTAGTCTGGGCAGTGAATGAGTTCGAGCCCTTTAAAGCAGCGGGGCCAGATGGGATCTTCCAGCTCTGCTTCAGAAGGGCCTGGAAATTCTTCTACCGCATTTAAGAGGAATATTTGTGGCCAGTCTGGCACTGGGATATGTTCCCCTGACCTGGAGGGCAGCTAAAGTGGTCTTCATCCCCAAAGTGGGAAAAAAGGACTACACAGCTGCCAAATCGTTTAGGGCGATCAGTCTCACGTCCTTCCTGCTAAAAGCACTGGAAAGGATAGTGGACAGATATCTGTTGGAAGGGGACCTAGCCAGGTACCCATTCCACAAGAATCAGCACGCATATAGGCGAGGGAGGTCCACGGAGACAGCCCTTCACGCCGTCGTGCACAAGGTAGAAAGGGCCCTCCTGCATAAGGAGGTCACCCTAGCAATATTTTTTGATATAGAGGGTGCCTTTGATAAGCAAGGACTACTACTATCTGCGATGCCCTTCGGACTAGAGGTACGCTCCAGTACTGGTCAGATGGGTGAAATCTGCGCTGGAAGAGAGACGAGTTAGTGCTGCTATAGGAGACTGCCAATTGGACGTCGGGGTGAGGGGCGGCTGTCCACAAGGCAGCTGCCTATCACCCCATCTATAGTGTCTAATAATGGATGGTCTCTTGGAGGCCTAACTTCGGAAGGATTTTATGCGCAAGCATATGCGGACGACGGGCTGGTCCTAGTGACTGGCCGCTTCTTAAATGTCGTTTGCAACAGAACGCAGGTAGCTTGTAGAATAATAGAAAGATGGTGCGGCGAAACAGGTCTCTCAGTCAATCCATCTAAGACTGAGATGATCCTGTTCACCAAGAGAAGGAAAATAGAGGATTTTAGGGCACCAACCATGTACGGTAAACCTCTTGCGCTTGTGCAGGAGGTTAGGTACCTGGGAGTGACCCTAGATAGCAAACTGTCATGGGGGCCGCATATCAAAAAGTCGACTGCGACCTTCTGGCAATTGCGCCGAGCGGTAGGTAGGAACTGGGGCCTCAACCCACGGATCCTACACTGGCTGTACACGGCGGTCATCAGGCCTAGGCTCCAATATGGATCCGTGGTCTGGTGGCCGAGCGTGGACAGAGCGATGACGTCCCGAAAGCTCGCAAAAGTCCAGAGACTAGCCTGTCTAGGGATCACTGGCGCAATGAGGACGACACCGACAGTTGCTCTGGAGGTTCTGCTAGGGCCTGCCAACGCTTCCCTCGTGGATAAAGAGGGAGGCTATGGCGGCCTATCTGAGAATGCGGGATTCTGGGAGCTGGCAGTGTTCAGGCAGAGTTGAAGGTCACGCAGCAATTGCTGGACTGACGGAGAGGGAAATCCCTCTCTCTGTCCTGAAGGTGAGAGAAGCGAAAGATCAGCTAAGGTTGGAAAGGAATTACACTCTCACTCTTCCTAGTAGGGAGGAGTGGAGTGAAGGAAGAATTGACTTCCGCCCGGACTCTCTGGTGTGTTATACAGACGGATCTCGGCTGGCCACTAGATCGTCTTCCGGGGCGGGAATATATCTGGAAGGCAAAGAAGTACAGGAGAGCTTTGCTCTAGGCTCGTACACCACGGTCTTCCAGGCAGAGGTTTACGCCATCCTAGCGGTGGCAGGTAGGGCTGAGGTTAGGAATGGGGCGGAACAGATAATATACATCTGCTCCGACAGCCAGGCTGCTCTAAAGGCGGTGTGCTCCCCCAGGACGAGATCAGCTCTCGTCCAGATGTGGGGATGCCCTAGAAGAGCTGGCCAGGCATAAACAAGTGAGACTGGTATGGGTCCCGGGACATATGGGAGTTTCAGGCAACGAGAAGGCCGATGAATTGGCTAGACTCGGAGCCGAGGAACCATGTCACGGGCCTGAGCCTATGTTAGGTGTTTCAAGAAGGCAGGTCACAACGGCCCTCAATGAGTGGGCCCACGAGACACTGAGGACGCACTGGAGGACCAACAGGGCCTGCAGGCAAACCCGAGATTTTGTGACGGGGCCGAACAAATCGAGATCGGCCTGGTTGCTGGGACGGAGTCGTAAAACTCTGAATCTCTTAATCGATGTTCTGACAGGCCACTGCAGACTTAAGAGGCATCTATCATTGATAGGTATTGAGGAAGACCCTACATGTCCAAGATGCAGGAGTGATGAAGAGACATCTTACCACTTCCTGGGACAATGTGAAGCGTTTGGGCACCTGAGACACAGTATCTTCGGTTCTGAGGCGCTTCTAAGGGAGGAGATGAGCTCCCTCGCAATGAGTGACATCCTGACCTTCATTAGAAGGTCGGAAAGATTAGATGAGGGAGCAAGAGAAGCACATGGCTGAGGGGACAGCTGGGGGTTGGTAAAAAGGGCCCGTCTGTGGCCTACTTGCCAGGCGTCAGCCTCCCCCACCATTACCATTACCAACACCAAATTGTTAGGTTTGAGAATAGACTGCAGTCTGAAATGGTCTTGTCACATACAAAATATCTGTAGTAAGTTATCCAAAACATGTTATGCTTTAGCTGTAGCATCAAAACAATGTAGTCTATCTATTTTAAGACAATTATACTTCGCTTCTTTCCATTCTACCATTAAATATGCTATAGTTCACTGCGGATTAGTAACCGAAGTGAACAGTGTTTTTGTACTACAAAAACGTGCTATACGTGCCATGACTAACTTAAAGTATAATGAATCCTGTAGAGATGCCTTTAAGTCTTTAAAAGTGCTTACTCTAGTCTCTGTATATGTGTACGAGATATCGTGCTTTGTGTATAAAAATAAATCAAAATTCTCTAATGTTAGATCCCAACATAGTCACACACCAGAAATAAAGATAATTTTTTGCCACTGAAACACGATACAGCTTTATATCAAAAAAGTCTTTTTTTCCAATGGTTGTAAATTGTATAACTTACTACCAGAAACTATTAAATGTTTACCTACAATTGTTAAATTTAAAACTGCTGTAAAGCTATTTCTTCTTGACAAAAACTGTTACACGATTCAAGAATTCGTATCGAGGTGCTAGTTTGCATTTTACTATAATTATCTATATACATATAATGTTGTTTTATTGATGTTATGTTTTTAATTTGTTTGATTTTTTTGACGTTTTTTTAGCGTCTTTTTATATCGACTATTTATAAATTTTTTACATATATTTTTTTCTTTTATGTACTTTATATGTACAATCTTAACTATTGACGAAATTTCCTAAACGTATGTACTTTTCGTACTGTTTTCTGAAATAAATTGACTTTTTATTATTATTATTATTACTATTTTTTTTTTTTTCGGTTTCCCGATGCCGGTCAGTCCTCCCGTGGCCTCCGACGCCTCACGGGAGTCGCGCCGGCGCATTAACTACAGCCACTCCCCACATCCCGCAGGGTTAGTGACTGTAGATACCAGAATCATGTGCCCTAAGCAGACGGAGAGAACCCAGAATGACCGCCTTCTGCATTTGGCCTGCCAGCCACTCGGCTGATTTTTGGCAGGCCGGTATGATCTTCAGTTCCGAGAGCAGCGTAGGCTTTATCCCTCCGAGTACACCGATAATAAGGACGACCATTTTGACCGAGTAGCCTGGGTACAGCACTTGGAGCTCGTACCGGAGATCGCAATATTTGGTCCGTTTCTCCTCCTCCTTCAAGGTGATGTTTTTCTCCGCAGGTGCCGAGAACTCGATGACATACATCACCTTGAGTTGATAGTCGAGGAGGACTATGTCAGGCTTGTTGGCTTGGATTAGCCTGACAGTCGGGAACGAGTAGTTCCAGTAAATCCGGCATTTCTCGTTCTCGACAACGGACTCAATATCTCCAGGGACGTAAGGCAGCACTGGTGTCTGGTCTACCCCGTACGAGTGCCTTAGATGGTAGTATATATAGCACTCGTAACGCCGCGTTATGTCGGTGGATGTAGGCCGAAATCGCATATATAGGGCATGCAGATAGTAAATGCATGAGCGATTCCGGCGCCTGATGGCAGGTCCTGCAGTTGATATCAGGAACCTCTACACGCCACACGCGGCTACGGTAGACCAAGGTGTTGATAACACCATCTTGACAGGCCATAATGAATCCCTCGGTCTCCGACTTAAGCCCTGCTGACCTTAGAAAGGCGAAGGTCAGCCTGGTCGATAAATCCAGTGTTTCTATGTTCTTATAGAAGACACCATGTTGGGGTTTATCGACGAAACAGTTTTTCCTGTTCGGCAGCTCTGATTCGGGCTTTCAGACGGTTTGGCTGAAGTTCGGTGACTGACTCAACATCAGCACCTCGCCGGCCTCCTCGCCTGATGTCAAATGCGAGACCGAGTTCTTCTGCGGCTCTTTTTGCTGCCTTGAACAATCCTGCTCCCACTCCTACAGTTTCGTGATGTTTTACGAACCGCAAGAGGGGATCTGAGCTCCTGAGTATGTTACATGCCATACTCAGTACTACTCTGCCATGCGTACACTCCAAGCTCAAGAGTCCTCGGCCCCCCCGTTGACGTGGGAGGTACACACGAGGAACGGACGATCTAGGATGAATACTTCTGTGAATATTCATCATCTTGCGGGTATCCCTATCTAGTTGGCGCAGCTCATCTACCCTCCACTTTACTACTCCGAAGGAGTAGAGCAGAATCGAAACGGCAAGCATATTAGTTGCAGACACCTTGTTCTTCCCCGAAAGTTCGGAAGACCAAATCTTTCGGAGGCGGTGTCTGTACTTGCCGCGGAGAGAATCCTTTATTTGAGTTACATCTTGGATGTGCCTTTGTTGCACACCCAGGTATGTATAGGTCTCTCCGGCATCCAGATGTCTTAGGATGCTTCCGTCTGCGAGCTGCGCATCTTCAGGGAATTCCCCGCATCGTCCTCTCTTGAGGTGGACGACTGCACATTTGTCCAACCCGAACTCCATACCAATTGCCCGTGTATATTCTTCGACCACCCTAAGAGCGTTTTGTAGTTCACGCTCTCCGGAGGCATAAAGTTTAAGGTCATCCATATAAAATAGATGGGTGACCTTATGCCTCCGGTCGCTGGGTGGCCCACATTGATATCCGCGGGTTTGGCGGAGCCCAACAGACAACGGCAGCAGTGAGATGCAGAAGAGGAGAGGACTCAGGGAGTCACCCTGGAAAACTCCTCTCCTAAATGCCACTTGCTCTGTCGTGACCCGCTGCGCACCTGATGTTATGGTGAAGCGGGTCTTCCAGAGCGGCAGCAGCTGTTCTATGCATCTCACTAGTGGTGCTGGTACCGCAAGACATTCGAGCAAGTACAACAATAGCTCGTGCGATGTTGTATCAAATGCCTTGCGGTAATCAATCCAGGCCATCGATAGATTCCGCTTGTATTGCACAGAATCCTGTGTAATACAGCGGTCTATCAGCAGGCTGTCCTTGCAACCTGCCATGCCCTTCTTGGCACCACGCTGTTCGTGTATCTGCTGGAAGACCGGATCAACAGACCTCAGTGTCCTAGCATACAAGATACGTGTAAATATCTTGTAGCAGGAGTTGAGGCAAGTGATCGGCCTATAATTCCTCGGGTCGGACAGATCCCCCTTTTTGGGGATAAGCACAGTACGTCCCTCGACGAACCAGTCCGGAATCTGCTGCCCCTCGTTCAACCATGAGTTGAAAACTCGCGCCAGACGGCGGTGAGTGGAAGGAAATTTCTTCCACCACCAGTTGTTAATGCCGTCTGGGGCCCGGGGCAGCGAAGTTCTTGGTCCCAACAAGTGCTTGTTGGACTTCCTCCGTACTGATTGCCGGGCACACTTCTTGTGGCTCTTCAAGATGTCTGTGGCACAGAGCCTCGAAGTGTGCTATTGCTGGAGTGTCGCTATTGAATGGACGCGTCGTTTCGTAGGTTCCCTTCCAGAAGGTTTCGACATCTTCTACAGTCGGCGGATTATCTACAACACGCTGTGGCTCTTGAAAGAGGCGGGGAAGGATTCGTACGGAACAAATTGTTTTGTTCCATACTCCTCACCCGCCTCTTCAATGTTTTCTTTATCGCCATGAGCGCTCGGATCCTATCCAGACAGTGCTGCTTGATGGTAAGCATCACTGTCAGATTTAGAGTATGGTGTTGACGTCTTAATCCGGCTGCTATGCGCCGGATTCTGGGAGTAAAAACTCTACCAGTCGTCTTATATTCCACCACATTCTGGATCCGAGAAGCATGTTGTCTGGCCGACTGTATCTTGCCCACGATTTTCTGTACACGCCGCTTGGCTTTCTTGACCCCGTGATTGGTTGACCTCTCACGGGGGACGAGTTGCTTCGCGGCGTTGTACACGGCACTGTTGATTTGCCAGATGTCGGCATCTTCCGGAATTTCCTCATCGATGACCTCGTCCATTCTAGCCAGGTCTTGTGGCTTTAGATTAGGCCTGGTGTTAAGGCTAACCCTCGTCCTTAAGTCTACATCGGTGAACTCTAAAGGATGTTCCCCATCAGCTGATAATTGCCGCGGTGGGACTGCGGCTGGCAGTTCTTCCGGCTGACGGGGTGCCCTTACATAACCTGTCCTGAGCAGAAAGGATACTTGATCTCTCAGATGTTGTTGAGAAGGCGCGATGCTCTGGATGCATTTCGCACCAAAGTGCATGCAATCGCGCCATGTATCCCCTTCGCTCAGGTTCGCTACTCTCGCGGCAGGTCAGCAAGTCATCCCGAAGTTCCCTCGTCCACTTAAAGCGTCCTTGTCCATTGCGGTCGTTATCATTGAGACGTTCCGGTGAGGCCCCTCCCACTTGTCTCTGACCCCCATCCGATTGGGGTCGGTCGTGAGGGGCCCTTCTTCTGAGATTATATGGAATCAGAAGTGTAAGGGGTACTAGGTGATTAGCCTTGGTACCCCCCGGCCGGCATTTGTCAGGCAGAGGCGCCTCTGCCTGTCCAGGGTGCACCAGCGTGGAGGTTGCCGGTCCTTTGCACCCCTTATTATTATTATTTATTATTATTATTATTATTATTATCTATTGAATCCGTTGTCGAAAACGAGAAATGCCGGATTTACTGGAACTACTCGTTCCCGACGGTCAGGCTAACTCAAGGTGATGTATGTCATCGAATTCTCGGCACCTGCGGAGAAAAACATCACCTTGAAGGAGGAGGAGAAACGGACCAAATATCGCGATCTCCAATACGAGCTCCAAGTGCTGTACCCAGGCTATTCTCTCAAAATGGTCGTCCTAATAATCGGTGTACTCGGAGGGATAAAGCCTACGCTGCTCTCGGAGGGTCCGTTACACTGCCCCCCCCCTGTGCGACTGACTCCTAGATTTTAACACCGCGAATGTTTCATCTGGCATTATCTGGCATCCAATTTTTAATGCTAGCATCGAACCAACACCGACGTTACAACCATTTGTTACCGGGGGGGGCTAATGTAACTCTAGCCCCCCGGTGCGATATGATTTCCAACTTTTAGCAACACAGAAATTACATCTAGCACTATCTATCACCCAAGTTGAAGAGCTAGCACCACAATAGTTTCGTACTTATGGTTGTTGTTTACTGGGGGGCTAATGTAACGCCCCCCCCGTGAGGTTACGAATTCTAACTTATAGCACCGCAAATTATTTACATCTAGCACCACCTAGCAACCAATTTCTAAAGCTGGCACCTCGACAGTATGCTACTTATAGCTACTCTTTGCCATAAGAATTGATGTGACGATAGCCCCCCCCCGCCCGATGCGATTATGACATCAGTCTTTTAGCACCATTACACTTTCATCTGAGACTATCTAATATGCCACCTGGAAAGCTAGCACCGTATTTATAGTTACTATTTGCTAGTGGGACTAACGTCCTCCAGTGCTGGGCAAAAATAATTCATTTTTTATCTAAATAACAGATGAAATCCAAAAAAATATTATCTAGATGAGATTCTCTAATAAATGGTTCTAATTACCATAGTAAAAAGCGGGAAAAATTCTACTAGTTTGCTAATTTGACTGACTCCAAAAATAACGAAGTTAGCAACAGTAGAGTTATTTTGAGACACTCTGTATAGAATAGTCATGTTAGCAACATATTTCTATTCAATTCTATTGCTATTCTATATTATATTGATTTTTAGGTCAATAAAAAAAAACAGATCAAATTGAATATACAGTGTGGAAACTTCTAATGGAATAAATTTTGTATATCGGTAACAGAAATTTTTAGAGAAAACCTCAGACAGGTCGATTTTTGTTTTTAAAACGCCAATTTTTACCATAAAATTTATGTGCTTCAGCCAGCTTGTATGGACAAAACTAACAGTACAGTAGTTTAACCCCCATACAAATGTTACCTTTGAATGGTACCATTGTATTTTACATTTAGTTGCTATCTACCACACTCATTTACAGGCAATATTATCTAAGAATATTATGGAGAAATATTTTTAGATTTTTAACCTGTAGCCTAAAGTAAAAGCCTGTAAGAAAACTCAAAAACCTGTAACATATTTGGCGTGACTTAAGAAACAAGTTTCTCAATTTATGAGGGCCATATTTTTACGCTAAATATAAGTAAATTATAGTTATTTGATGATTTTAATGGTAGCAATTATCGAAAATTTTAGATATAAATAAAAAAGTGACGAACGCAACATTGGAAACCTTGTTGGAAACTAGAATTTTCAACTTAGGAGTCGTTGATACATTAATATTGCTAATAAAGATACGTGGTTATTTGGAATATGGACAGCATATGGTAAATTAAGTATATGTCTGGGTATCACAAGTCATGACAGAGAATAGTACATAACGAAAGGCATTTATTTTTAATTTTATCAAATTTTTAAAATTATAAAATGGTTGATATCTTGGCCCTTTCTTTTTATTGTAATGCATGCAGTTAAAATAAGTATAAGTTTTTTTTATTCGAACCCGTTGCAGAGAACAACGGAAATCATATTTTTCATTTGAAAATTGTATAATAATTATCTCAAAAGCTACTGTTGTTTTTAAAATGTAATGTGAATAGTGAATGCAGTAAATAGGTATAATTTTTAGTTAGTACTTGCAAAACCAAATTGACAGTTTTGAATCATAAATTAAGCTAAAATTGTTATTTTGAGTTTGTAACGACTATTTATTTCGCCGACTGTAAAAAAAGTGATTCTCAAATAAAATCTAAATCTGAAGCCAACTTCAGGAACATGGTAGCAATAAGGGCGGTGTTACTGGTTTTGTCTACAGGTACTGTTACATGTAGGTTTTGTGGTACTAAAAATTAGAGATCATAATGGCACTGTGAGGACTATCGTTACGTTACACCCTCTGGCAAATAGTAGCTATAAGTACCATACTGTTAAGGTACCAGCTTTAGAAATTAGGTGCTAGGTGGTGTTAGATGTAAATTTTGTGGTGCTAAAAGTTAGAAGTCGTATTATCGCGGGGCCTGCCAAAAATCAGCCAAGTGGCTGGCAGGCCAAATGCAGAAGGCGGTCATTCTGGGTTCTCTCCGTCTGCTTAGGGCATACGATTCTGATATCTACAGTCAGTAATCCTACAGGATGTGGGGAGTGTCTGTAGTTAATGCGCCTGCGCGACTCCCGTGAGGTGTCTGAGGCGACAGGAGGACTGTCCAGCATCGGACATTCCGAAAAATAATAATAATAATAATAATAAGCAGTGCACAACCGGACCAGCAATCTCCTCGCGGTGCACCCTGGACAAGTAGAGGTAACTGCCTGATAAACTCTGCCTGACAGAGGCTAACCACTCTTTGTACCCTAAAATTCTGGTTCCAACTATATGCAGAGGAAGGGCTCCTTACGATCGACCCCAACCGGATAGGGGTCAGAGACAGGTTGGAGGAGCTCCACCAGAAGGCCTCAATGGTAATGGACATGGACGCCTTAAATAGACGAGGGAACTAAAGGATCACTTGCTGACCTGCTATGAGAGCAGCGAACCTGAGCGCAGGGGATACATGGCGCGGTTACAAAATGCCTGATGTATCATGCACCCAGAACACTGTGCCTTCTCTCAGCAACATCTGAGAGATCAAGTATCCTTCTTTCACAGGACAGGTTACGTAAGGACACTCCAACAGTTGGAAGAACTGCCAGCCGCAGTCCCACCGAGGCAATTAGCGGCTGATGGGGAACATCCTATAGAGTTCACCGATGTAAACTTAAGGACGAGGGTTGGCCTTAACACCAAGGCTAACCTAAGGCCACGAGACCTGGCTAAAATGGACGCAGCCATTGATGAAGAACTTCCATAAGATGCAGACATCTGGCAAATCAACTGTGCCGTGTACAACGCCGTGAAACAACTTGTCCCCCGTGAGAGGTAAGTAACACTTTAAACGGGGCCGAGAAGGCCAAGCGGCGTGTACAAAAAACCGAAGGTAAAATACAGTCGGCCAAACAACACGCTTCTCAGATCCAGAGTTTGGTGGAATACACGACGAGTAGTAAGATTTCTACCTCCAAAATCCGGCGCATAGAAGTCGGATTAAGACATCAACACCATATTCTAAATCTGACGGTGAAGCTTACTATCAAGCTACACTGCCTAGATAGGATCTGAGCGCTCATAGCTATAAAGAAAATTTTGAAGAGGCGGGTGAGGAGTATGGAGCAAAACAATTTGTTCTGTACGAATCCTTCTCGCCTCTTTCAAGAGCTACAGAATGTTTTCGATAATTCGCCGACTAGAAGATGTCTAAATCTTCTGGAAGGCAATCTACGAAACGACGTGTCTATTCAATAGCGACACTCAAACAATTGCACACCTCGAGACTCTGTGCCACAGACATCTTGAAGAGCCAGAAGAAGTGTGCCCGGCAATTAGTACGGAGGACGTCCAACAAGCACTAGTTGGTTTCAAGAATTTCGCTGTCTCAGGCCCAGATGGCATTAACAACTGGTGATGGAAGAAATTTCCTTCCGCTCACCGCCGTCTGGCGAGAGTTTTCAATTCATGGTTGAACGAGGGGCAGTATATTCCGAACTGGTTCGTCAAGGGACGTACTTATCCCCAAAAAGGGGGATCTTTCCGACCCGAAGAATTATAGGCCGATCACTTGCTTCAACTATGCTAGGACATTGAGGTCTGTTGAACCGGTTTCCCAACTGATACACAAACAGCGTAATGCCAAGGAAGCCATGGTAGGTTGCAAGGACAGCCTGCTGATAGACAGCTGTATTACACAGGATTCTGTACGATACAAGCGGAATCTATCGATGTCTCGGATTGATTACTGCAAGGCATTTGACACATTACACGAGATATTATTGCACTTACTCGAATGTCTTGCGGTATCAGCACCACTAGTGAGAAGCATACAACTGCTGCCACTCTGGATGACTCGCTTCATCATAACATCAGGTGCACGATAGAGCAGGTGGTATTTAGGAGAGGAGTTTTCCAGGGTGACTCCGTGAGTCCTCTCCTCTTCTGCATTTCACTACTGCCGTTGTCTGTCGGAGTCCGCCAAACCCGCGGATATCAATGTGGACCACCCTGCGACTCGAGGCATAAGGTCGCCCATCTATTTTATATAGATTACCTTAAACTTTATGCCTCTACAGAGCGCGAATTACAAAACGCTCTTAGGATGGCCGAAGAATACACGCGAGCAATTGGTATGCAATTCGGGTTGGACAAATGTGCAGTCGTCCACCTCAAGAGAGGACGATGCGGGGAATTTCTTGCAGATGCGCAGCTCGCAGATGGAAGCATCCTAAGACATCTGGATGCCAGAGAGACCTACACGTATCTGGGTGTACAACAAAGGCACATCCAGGATGTAACACAAATAAAGGATTCTCTCTCCGGCAAGTACAGACACCGACTCAGAAAGATTTGGTCCTCAAAACTTTCGGGGAAGAACAAGGTGTCTGCACTAACATGCTTGTCATTCCGGTTCTGCTTTATTCTTTCGAAGTAGTGAAGTAGATGGTAGATGAGATGCGCCAATTAGACAGAGATACCCACAAGCTGATGAATATTCACAGAAGTATTCATCCTAGGTCGTTTGTACCTCCCACGTCAACGGGAAAGCCGAGAACTCTTGAGTCTGGAGTGTACGCTGGCAGATTAGTACTGAGTATGGCATGTAACATCCTCAGGAGCTTAGATCCCTCTTACTGTTTGTAAAACATCACGAAACTGTAGGAGTGGGAGCAGGACTGTTCAAGGCAGCAAAAAGAGCAGCAGATGAACTCGGTCGCGCATTTAACATCAGGCGAGGTGCTGATGTAGAGTCAGTTACTGAGCCTCACCAAATCGCCTGAATGCCCAAATCACACCTGCTGAACAGGAAAAACTGTTTCGGCAGCATGTCGATAAACCCCAGCATGGTGTCTTCTATAAGAACATAGAAGCACTGGGTTTATCGACCAGGCTGACATTCGCCTTTTTAACGTCAGCCGGGCTTAAGTCAGAGACCGCGGGATTCATTATGGCCTGACAGGATGGTAGAGGTTCCTGATATCAACTGCAGGACCTGCAGTCAGGCGCCGGAATCGCTCATAGACGTACTTTCTGCATTCCCCATATATGCGATTTCGGCCTACATCCACAGACATAACGCGGCGTTACGAGTGCTATATTATCATCTAAGGCACTCGTACGGAGTAGATTGGACCACCAGTGCTGCCTTACGTTTCTGGACATATTGAGTCCATTGTCGCGATCGAGAAATGCAGAATTTACTGGAACTATTCGTTCCTGGTGGTCAGGCTAATCCAAGCCAACAAGCCTGACATAGTCTTCCTCGACCAACAAATCATGTATGTTATCGAGTTTTCCGCACCTGCTGTACTCAGACTAATTCAATATGGTCGTCCTAATAATTGGTGTACTCGGAGAGATAAAGCCTACGTTGCTCTCGGAACTGAAGACCATACCGGCCTGCCAACATTCTAGGTTCTTCTGTCTGTTTAGGGTACATGATTATGGAATCTACAGCCACTAACCCTGCGGGATGTGGGAGTGACTGTGGTTAATGTGTTGGCGTGACACCCATGTTAGTCGGAGTCATGGGAGGACTGTCCGGCGTCGGGAAATCGATGAAAAGAAATAATAAAATTTATTCAAATAAATTTACCATATAAAACGGTGTAGAACAAGTCACAGAAATTGTTTATTAAAGGTACAGATTACTATGCAAGATGTAACTAATTATATAAATATAAAAAAAAATTAAAATAAAAAGTTTGGTATGTTAATAAAAAATATTTAACATTAAATAAAAACATAATTTACAAGTCAAAATGGTGGGTAAAATATTCAGACATAATAAATGGATTTGACACATAAATATGTTTTCATTTTTGTTTTAAACATTGTTATCGGTAAGATTTTGTATTACATTGTGTTGCACTTGAGTAAAAGTGGTTTGCGGTTGACGCAGCACTGATATTTCACAACCTCTGGTATTAAACGTATACTTGGGTTCATATTCGCTAACTAGTTCTAGGTAGCGTTCTTTCTAAAACATGCACATTCATATACCGTGTGTAAAACGGGTAATGTGGCCAAACGTTAACACAGACCGAATGAACAAGCGAGACAGAAGTAACAATGGGAGTGTATTTATTGTAGGTGGAGCACAGACTGAGTCTGTCATTACGTTTGCTGGGTGTGTCTTATTATCTCATATCATCCTAGTTCACAGCCATCGCTCGTATTCTTTTTTCTAACTGGCCAAACTTTTAGAAAAAATCCTCGGATTTTTAATTTCAATTGTGCACCTTATCCTTTATTTTTTGGTTATGATGTCATAACTGTTTCCGTTGTGACGGCATCGATATATTTTTTAAATGGAACACCCTATATATTTCTCCATTTTTGGATTTTGAATCAACAGCTGATTCCAAAAATGTATCACACTTATGGTCTAAAATTGATGTTGAATAATACGGCCATTTCGAATATATGAATTTACCAAGTTTACCTGGCGACCGCTGGTATGTGGATTTTCTTCAACAGGCAGTAAAATATTAAATTTTGTATCCTCTCAGTCTCTCTAAATTTTATTTCAATTTTACCCACTGTCGACTGAGTTATGGGTCGTTCTGGTTATTTAGTATTAAATAAATTACACACTTCTTGTTGAGTTCGCATCTTATCACCATATCCAATCATCATAGGAATTTCAATTCTCTGCTTTACAGATACACATGTTATAAATTAAAATAAATCGACAACAATTATTATAATTATTGAGAAACCACTGCTGAGGTAATGTATTATTCAGTGATTCACAGTCAAAGACGATAATGATAAAACAAAAAACCAAACAAAAACTAGTCTACCTCAAAAATTAATAAAAAACGTGTTTATTTTACGTTTTTACTTGTTTTTTTTTTTAAATGGTCGTATCTTCCAAATTATCAATTTTAGACCCCAAGTGTGAATTTTGAATCAGCTGTTAAAGCAAAATCTAAAAATGGAGAAATATACAGGGTGTTCTACTTAAAAAAAAAATCGATGACGTTATAACGGAAACAGTGATGACATCATAACTAAAAAAATAAAGGATAAGGTGCGCAATTGAAATTAAAAATCGACGATTTTTCCTAAATATTTTTGGTTTAAGAAATAATGAATTTATTCCATACTTTACGGACACACTGTATATACAGACATGGTAAGGTTAGTATGAGTTTCTGTTTAAATAATTCACTGCATGTCTCTTTTTGTTTTTAGGTGGAAGATACTTCTTAAGATTCTGAATGCTTCAATGGAGTTTCTCCAGAAAATAATTCCATACTTAATTTTTAAGTTTACATAGGAATAATAAGCGGAAAATACTGCCTCATTAACAGAGTTGGATATCACACGTAATGCATAAGTGAGTTTATCTTATTAGCCAGATAGTGTACGTGGTCTTTCCAATTTAAGTGTGCACCTATTACGATACCTAGGAATTTTGTCTGTACGGTGCCCAAGTAGCATTTTTAGACACAATTTCGAAACTAATTTGTAAGTGGGAAACAGTTTTTTAACTATTTCGATTCTTATGGGAGATAGAAAGGTTTACATTAATTTCTAACATTTTTCTGAAATTGTTACTAATTTTTTAACTTACACAAAACAATATTGTTATGGAATAGTTTAGTGACTGTTTCCACCACATTTTTTCTTTGGAACAAGTGTTTGAGGACATTTTCGAAACATACTGTAGCATCTGTTACTTCATTTCAGTAGGGTATATATACCGGCCGACTCCTCCGTCCTTGATCACATACGTATACGGGCATATGTTTCAAGGTCTTTGCGCCGCGGATTGAATGTCTATGACACACGTGTACGCGCGCTTTTGTCAAGGTCGTTGTTTTCTATTCCTCCGACCTCGATCGTACACGTATTAAGGTCGCAGCGTCTCATGCTACCACTCTTAACATGTGGATTTGAAGGATAAGAAAAAAATATGTGTGTATTCGTGAATGGTGGCGTTTCGTGACGTAACTATGTGTTTGTAATAAATGGAGACGAAATTGCGATGTAAAATAATATTTGTTTCGAATCGTCTACAGTTAATAGGTTTTGTGAGCATAGTGTTGTGATCTGAATATTTCTAAGTGAGCATTATTATATATTTTGTTGCAATTCTTTCACTTTATACAAAACTGTTTAATTAGACATGGCTGCAATTTCTGATATTGATTTATTAGCAATTAATGAACTTATCAATCAAGATACTTATCAGATTGTGGAACAGAGACCGATTTCTTCATTAATTATAAATAAGGCTTACCTAATAAAAAACATATCTCAGGTCAATACGCGGTTTGGAAAATCGCTCTTGGTAAATTTGTTTGATGAGAGTACAATTACACCGTTTAAATCATTTTTGCCAAAAAGAGTTGCAGAGGTTCTAAAGCCTGATATTATTGATAATAAATTCAGTAAAACAGATACACTTTGACTTATTTAGGTGAGCGCACTCCCATTTATCCAGGTGCAAAATCGAGTTCTTTATTAAAATTCTCTATTTTTGAATAATTTTTGTTATTTCGTAACAAAGAAAATAAATAAATTTATCATCATTTAGGATTATTTTAAAGTAGTAACAAGTTAGTAATTAGAATAGAGTGAAAGAAAGTTTATCATAAAACATAATGCTATTAGATCACTCATTAGCTCATATCAGCCAAATAAGTCCAAATTTACTTTAACAATTCTACGGTAATAGCATCCATGTAAGTCATTTAATAATATTTTATTTAAAATCAAAATTTTTACATCTAATTATTTAATTTCCAGACAAGTAGCAAATATGTGGATGTGTTATTCAGCTGAAGGATGGGTAAAAGCAGAAAATATTGGTACATCTATTCAAAGGTTGTGTTCTCAGTTAAGCGATCTAAGTATGGAATCGCTACATGCCGCAAATTATGATCTAAACTATTGTTTCGATAATGATGAAGTTCAACGTCTTATGGATGATTCTGAAAAATACAACTTGGGTGCAAACACATGTAAAAAATATATTAGAGGCATTTTAAATTTAGATGAATTTTGTGAAGAAATGGTTCAATTGGATTTGAAACGTTATCTGTATGAAATAGACAAATATTTGCCAAAGGAAATTATTGAAAAATACCATCTAGAAGAACAATCTGAAGATGATGAAAACACAGTAAATTAATTTGCATATATTCATATTTTCACTGAAATGTATTATTAGAATGTGTTTATAATAAAACATTGTGTATATTCTTATTTTCACTGAAATGTATCATTAGAATGTGTTTATAATAAAACATTGTGTATATTCTTATTTTCACTGCAAATGTATTATTAGAAAATATTTATAATAAAAAAAATGAAATATGTGTGTATGTTTTTTTATTTTCTCTAGTTGCAGGTTAAAATCAAATAAATAAAACACTTGTTTATAGATTACATATATTTTTTTTTTATTACATATTTGCTCAAATTACAAAATAATTATTACAATTAAGCATTAAATAAACATATTAATACAATAATTTTATATTTAAATATACAATACATTTATTAAGAAATTGATCATTTAGTAGAGCATTGTGATCATAGGAGATGTTTTACTTGGAGCCAACAAAACCATTTTGAACAGAACCATCTAAGGCGCTGTAACTTAAGTATGCATCATGAAGTATAAGGGCATATACTCGAGTTTGTTCTGGAAACTTTGTTTTCCTGGTTTCAAATTCTATTTTTATGTCAACAGTTGATGATTTCATGGCATCCGGTTGGTGTGAGCAATCAAGGACAAACAGTGGATTTTTTCTGAATTCTCCAAGATCCATCATCGGTTCACCCATATCTTTGTCATAATAACTACGCTGGAAGCTTTCATAGGCATAGTAAGCGGCAGAATCCAGTTTCTTATCGAAATCTAAATTCCAACGTTCATATGGGAACACTTCAGAGTTTAAATATAAACGAATATTGTTAATATCTGCATGTATAAACTGTGTGATATTCTTTGTTCTGTCATTGGAATAATTATTGTTTTGAAAACCTATAATGATATAGCGTGGCCTCTCGAGACTGCTAGTGGTTTTAACAGCCCATATATCTGAGGCTGTATCACGCAAACTAGGTAACTCATAAAGATCCCACATGCGGTAGGCCATTTTAACTTTAGCATTGTAAGCACTCTTATTAATTCGATTCAATAGTTTAAGCTTTTGACGATCTTCAGGTACAATATGTCTTATCTTCCATTCAATCTTGTTAATTTCCAATTCAGCATCCACCTCCCCTATGTATGAGTCTTTAAATGTGCGAGCTATTATTAAAATTAGCTCCTGCTTTGTATTCAAAATACCTTTAGTGTAATCTTCAGCAAAACCCATAAGGTATTTAAGGGGCAGTTTACCACTAAACACGTGACTGACAGTGTCTAAAATATCTTGCTTTTTTTGAGTTAGACCCCAACCTGAAGTTACTAGCAAGCGTGCGTGTGTTTGACCATATGAAACCATACTTTTCATCGTGGTAGTAATACCTGGTTTTCGAACTACAGCCACTTGTTCACCGCCCATCTCTAGACGTATATCTTCAAATAGAAATGCTAGTGCATTATTGGATAGATAACATTGTTTAGTAGCATCGCTAGGTGTAAATTTTCCTTCTATGTATATGTAACTTTCTGCGATGTCAAGTATCAGATCTTGAAAATTAATAGGAATTCGTATTTCATCCGAATTTCTGTAATATGGCGAGCCATAAGGTTTATATGTATGTTCGTGTAGACTAATTAGTGAATGGTCAAATACTGGCTCGTCAAACACTTCAAGTTTATCGCTAGTTGCAATAACCACCATCGTTACTTTTAATTTTTTCTCAATTTCAATCCAATAGATTTGAGAAAGTTACGATCTCTGGCTGACAATCTATGTCTTAACTGTTTAAGGTGTGCACGTTGAATGAATCTACTTCCACATGCGTTCTTCTTTTTATCGACATTATTATCGAGTATATTATATTGGTGGTTTACCTGTCGCTGTCGATTATTATATCTGAAACCCATTTGAGTGGTTGTGATGTTAAAACTTCTTCAATTCTAACTTTACAATAATTTTTTCTCCTCGAAAATCGATTAAATCACCATTGTCATCCAATATGCGTAGAGTAATGTTGTCGATAAACTGACGTCCTTCAGGTCTAACAGGTAAATATATGATATTAGCAGGCTCCCTGGTAAGTTTGTAACCTGGTTCTACATCAATGTCAAACTCAAAGATTGTGTGTGATTCATCGGTATTCAAATATGCTCCAGAAATAATGTTGCAATCTATACGTATCATTCTTACTTTCATAATATCAACTGGAAGTGTTGATTCGTAAACTCTATTTGGATATAAACGTATTGCTTCAAATCCTAGTAGGCTACCAATCGAGTTTGGTTGCGTAAAGTCTATTTCATACTTTGACCAAATCTGACATTTTAATGTGTTGTTGTTTGCCCGTATCGAGAGTGTTTTTTCGAAATCTTTTTCATCAACATTCATAGCTTTCAATATTGCTCGATAGATTTCATTAATTTCATAAGCTCCTAGAGGTATGTGAATATTTGTTGTGGATGCAGCCTTCGCATTAATTTTATAGCAAAAATTGTTATTACTTTCATCCACATTAAATATAGAATTGTAAGAGTAGAACCCTATTAAACCTAACCCATAACGACTGGCTGTATCTAGTTGAATGGGTGGATAAAAGTCTGTACTAAGCACGCTTGAGCGGCTCGTTACTGTGAAGGTATGCGACATGACTGATTTATTTAGAGAGTGTTCTGTTGCTTTATTGCGTGTTGCAACAGCGGTGTTGTAATATTCTCTTCTTTGCTGGCGATGGTGACATGTTTATCTCATTATTGTTTGAGACGTTTATGTCATTTAATTTACAGTAGCAGCAAAATATTCTTCGAGGTGGTGGACCGTCATTTTCATCAACAATAGTGGTTTGACCATCATCAGAGAAATGATCTTGACAATACTGATATTTTAATATGTCAATATCATTTTGAAGGTGTGTTGGTAACTTATCCCATACTAACGCAATTTCGTTTGATGCGCATGCAATCATAACTTCCTTCGGCATATCTGCAAGTTGATATTTGCTCATTTTCCTCAGACTGCGAAGTCTAGAAAATGCAATTAGTGAATGTCCCATTCTTTTAATGTTTTCTCTGTCAATCGCTGGTGTGATAGATGTTTGCTCCATAGTGTCACTTTTTCGTTCTTGAAGATAGAAACTTTAAGCACAAATGTCCATACCACACTGTATTAAATTTTTGCTGACGCTTGTAATTATAGCAGATTTTATCAATTTTCTTTGAACCGGTGTGGAAATATCGAACTAATTCTATGGGTGGGGGCAAATCACCAAAACTATCAAAATATGTGACTAAACCACCACGTTTCTTATATGCCACACAATGCGTCCCAGGACCGTCCACATGATCTAAATTGATGATTGCGGCTTCATTATAATGCGGGCCTGAATTTGGAAGAATATTTCGCATAAATACACCTCGAAAATAAGGTATCTTCATCCTCTTAGCATAATATCTGAGATCAATGTCGGTTAGAGCTCTCTGGGGCAGGGTGTCTAATAGTTTTTTGAATTTTGCGGTTTTAGGTAAAGCCCCAACCCTTTACGATATGGTTTCAAATGCAACCCTTTACCGCTTTTTCCCATGGCGATCGCCTCCATATGTCTGTTGTGGCGATTTGCTTCAGCTATCCCTTGTCGGCTCGTTTTCACAAGATTCACTGCTTTAGCAATACCCGATGCGCCTCCAGCTAAAGCACCCAATGCAGATAAGCCAGCAAAAATAGGTATTAAAGGTAGAATTCCTCCAACTTTCGGTATCGGAATTATGCGAGGTGTTCGAATTTTGCGTTTTCCACCTGCTGCTTTTATGTGATGTCGCGCAGCTTGAAGCGCAATGTGCATAGCTTTCTTTGTATCTTTTACAACATTTCTTTTACCGCCAGCTTTCCGTAATACATCGCGCACCTTGCTCTGTGCTGTCACCCCATCTGTTCGCTGTCTTCACCTCTGATCTCCCAAGGGCCGAAGGCACCGCAATGGCACTCTACGCGGACGACACGGCCGTCACGGCCAGATCCTGGAGAGCGGGAACAGCCACCAGAAGACTCCAAGAGGCAGCCTCTCTTCTGGAAGAATGGTGTATCAAGTGGAAAGTCGCAGTCAACGCGGAGAAAAGCCAGACGATTCTCTTCAGGAAAGGACGCAAGGAAACCCCCCACAGGACACGTCTCCATGTTCGGCGAGTACATCCAATGGCACGATTCCGTCAAGTACCTTGGCGTAATCATGGATAAAGGCCTGACATGGAGACAGAACACCGAAGCCATCGTGGTAAAGGCCAAGCGGACGAGAGCTCTCATCTACCCGATGGTAGGGAACCAGAGCAGGCTCAGTCTGAGGAACAAGCTTCTGCTAGTCAAAGCACTCATCAGACCACAGCTGACCTACGCCTCCGTAGCATGGGGATACCAAGCGAAGACCTATCTGAAGAAGATCCAAGCCGTGGAAAACGTGGCCATCAGGACAGCGGTGGGCGCACCATGGTACGTTAGAAACGCTGACATCTTCAGGGACCTGGAGTACACACCAGTCACCGAAATCATCCGGGATAGAGCGAAGAAACTGTACACCTTAGCTGAGGAGCACAGGAACCCGCTGATCAAGGAGGCCACCTCCTATGATCCGGCCGACGCACCGAGGCACAAGAGGCCGAAGGTACAGTTACTGGATAACGGGTAAGTATAACTAATCCTTTCCTTACAGATGGACCAAACCCACTGAAAAGACATGACACGACCAACCACCCTCCCACAAACCTTGCGGGCGCCGGTCAGTAAACCGACCAGTGCCCGTTGTCCCCCTGGCTCCGTGAAGGACGAAAGTGCTAAGAAGCACTTAGGTCTTCACCTCCTAGAGCTACACAGTTCATCCTCACCTTGTCCGATGATCCAGTGTCAATTGACACTTTGTGTACTGGCAGTCAATCCCAAGTCACAGAATATCCACACAGTCCCTGACAGACAGACGACTACCCCCGGGGGTGACAAGCTGGCGAAGAAAGAAGACGAAGACAGAAGAGCGCCAGAAGAGGCCCTAGCCAGCAGGGTTCATCAGCCAGGACCCAGGGAGGTTGACCGAAATCTTCGGCACCGCTCACATTTGTGAGTGGGGCCGTTCGTAAAGTAAGTTAACCCGCCCTGCACGAGGCCGGTCCAGGTCTACAGCGATGACTAGGGTAAAAAGGCAATAGTCCTGCCTGGCCCTAGCATCCGAGACCGTCATCATGCCAAATGGATATTGGCGCTTGCGAACTATTCCCCCACCGAAAGCTATTTTTCTAACCTCCTTCTTGCCGTTCTTCTTCTTCTTCTTTTTTAGAATATTCTTTCGATTTGAAATATTAGGTAATGTTGACTTACATCCCATACCAAGATGTCGTTTTCCTTTCATTATGTTCGTAACTAACCAAGCGGCTGCTTTTTCTCCAATCGTTGCGTCTTTGGATTTAACTCGTTTCCACGCTGCCTGTTCAAGTTGATAGTCTGCTTTGTGTCTGGCTGCTATATCTTTCTGTGTGTATGCAATATCGTGTTCCTTGCACGCTATATCAAGCTGATTTTTTTCCGATATCACCGTGTTTGAGTCTCCTTTCTAACTTGGTACCGGGCCCGCAATACTGATAACCTCCCGGTAAATGCAATTAAAAAGGAAGCTTGTCAATCAGGGAATTAATTATACCCACACCAATCTTTTTGTCGCGTTGATGTCTTTGATGTGTGTGTTGTGTGGTGATCAACATTTAAATAAGCCTTGTAAAACATACATCTATTTATATAGTCTTCAACCGCGATACAATGCGCATTGTCAAGCAGAAAGAAAAATTTATTGTGGATAATTTAGATGAGAAAGTGGGATTTGGGTATGGCGATGTAAATAAACGTCATGGACCGCTACTACCATCAACTGTACGATCTATTATAATCGGTCCGTCAAATTGCGGAAAGACAAATGTAATGATTTCTCTACTTACCCACCCTCTTGGACTACGTTTTTTGAATGTATATCTATATTCAAAATCACTAAATCAACCCAAGTATGAGTACTTACAGAACGTATTAACACCGATTAAGGGATTAGGGTTTTATACCTTTAGTAATAATGCACAAATAGTTAAACCATCCGAAGCCCAGTCAATATTTATATTTGATGATGTAATATGTGAGAAGCAGGATGTTATAAGATCATATTTTAGTATGGGGCGTCATAAGAATGTGGATTGTTTTTATCTCGCTCAAACATATTCACGCACACCGAAGCAACTCATAAGGGACAATAGTAATTTCATAGTTATGTTTAAACAGGACGACATGAATTCGCACCACGTATTTTCCGATCACGTGTCACCCGATGTAACATTTAAACAAATTCAAGAAATGTGTGTAGAGTGTTGGAAAGATAAATATGGTAATAGATAAGGATAGAGAAATACGTGAGGGACGATATAGAAAAGGTTTTGATAGCTTTATATATCCTTGATGTATTTTAATTAAAACTTCAATCGGTCTATAGACATCATCATAGACACTTCGATAACAGAGTTATATAATAATTAAAAATGAATACCATCAAAGAGGGTAAAACCAACATTGATGCTGTGAATGAAATATGTCTGAAACGTAAGCTGATAGAAGCGACAGATGCGGTACGCAAGAAATTCAACTCAATTAAAAGTAGACATGCGGAGAACCAATTATCACTAGAAAAGATGTATGAACCTATAACAAAACCTTTAAAAGTTATATCCTCAGCGACAGATGTAAAATCACAAATTCAACCGCTACAAACGAAAACCTCGATTCAAAGGAGACATTCAAGAGAATCATCTGACATGGATACTTCTTTTAAAACCACACCTGATAGAAGCAAGAATGCTGGTGAATATGATACACTACAAACGTCAATAATGGAAACACCTCCACCATCAATATTCGCCACCCCAAGTTCGGAAATTTCATTTACAGGTGAAGTACATGACATAGTCAGTAGGCACATAGGAAATTTAAAGTCGGGTGATTTTCATTATGATACCATATACGGTGTACGAGTAGATCCAAATAATGACGTCCTATTGATGGGTAATGCAGAAGTACGATTTTCTAATGGAAATATTGCACTGTCGCGTGGTAAAAAAAAACTTGGAGTGTATCCAGGCAGTGCAGAGTTATATGATATAATGTTTCTGAGATATCCACCGATTTTAAATAGCGGTGTGAATGTTAATCGCAATGAAGAGTTGAAGATTTATGGTAAAATATTAACAAAGACTAACGCAGCATTCAAGAATTATAAGCCTGATAATGGGTTGAACACATCTAAATGGAAGAAATTCCACAAAATTATAAAACCTTTGGTAACCTCTACAATGGTGACTAGATCGAAAAGTGGTTTAGGATTACATCATAAAATACCTACCCAGAAGATGTACACTGATAAAGATGTGGACTATGTATATTGGAATAAACCGAAAGAATTGGTGGACCGTCTGCGTTTGTTATGGGCCTCAAAAATGGCTGGTAACAATAATGTTAACAACGAAATATTAAGTTTAATCAATGAGATGAGAGAAGAAAAAATTGTGTATTAAAACTTCCTTGGCGACGACGTCACGCATTCCAAAGTGAAAAACGTATATTCATACTGATATAATTTCTTATATATTATATCACCCAGTATGTATAATAGGTGCAAATGTGTCTAAAACGAGTTAGATGTATTCAGAAATGGCTACTGTAAACACCATCGACAAGTTTGGTCGTAGAAAAAGCGGTAGTAAATCAATGCTTTTACGTGGGCCACCAGGTATCGGATTCAAGCTCACCAGTGATAAGCATTTTGATATTCAGAATAAACGTTTAAAGAATATTGGCTACCCGATAGATGAGAGAGACGCAGTGACATGCGATTATGTACATCAGTATATTGGTAAAAGCATACAAGAAGCGTCTAAAATAATTCTAGACACATTTCACAAATCTATGGTTGAGTACAATAAAAAAAATGAAGAGTTCAACACAACGTATGCGAATCAATTGATTGATGACATTCGACGTTATATTGAAAAAGAAATTTCTATCATCAAAAACATACTTAAAGAAAATCAAGATACTTTAACTGCTAGAGTAGCTAAAATAGATCAGACAGTCGCAGAATTTCATTCAGAGAACACGTCATCCGGCAGATTAGCGTTTCCTCCTGAATGGGATGACGCAGTATATATGTAGCGAAAAGAATACCTATATGCACGATGGCGTTTAATAATTGCAAACAACAAGTTGTTAACGAATTGCACAAATCTTGTAGGCGAAATTTCCCTAGAAGAAGAACTATAATTAAAGGGTTTGGTGATTTATGGCAGATTGACTTGACTGAAATGCAGCAGTTCGCAAGGAATAATGCTGGTCACAGATATATTCTTTTCGTAATCGACTGTTATTCGAAATACATTTGGACTCGGCCTATTGTAAACAAAACAGGAGCTGTGGTTGCTAAAGCTATGAAAAGTGTTATAAAAGAAGCAAAATATTCACCTAAAAATATACAGAGTGATCACGGAACGGAGTTCTACAACAGAAATTTTACTGCGATAATGAAGGAAAACAATATCAAACATTACTCCACGTTTAGCACTAAAAAAGCCGCGATTGTGGAACGTGTAATACGTACATTAAAAAAATTGGTTGTATCAAGAATTCTCACTGAGAGGTAAATACAGATGGATTGACATTCTACAGAAAATAACAGAACGTTATAATAAAAAAATCCACAGAATAACTAAAATGAGACCAATTGATATTACACTAAATACATCTTTAAATGTATATAATCATGCTAAAATTGCTTTAAAACCCAAATTTCACATTGGTGATGTTGTGAGAATAAGCAAATTTAAAAGCGTGTTTTCTAAAGGTTTTACACCCAACTTTTCAACAGAGTTGTTTAAAATCGTAAAAATAAACATAACAAACCCCCGGACATATTTACTTCAAGATATGATGGGTAAGCCGATCAAAGGGTGTTTTTTATGAAATGGAACTGCAAAAAACTAAATATCCAGATGTTTATTTGGTGGAGAGTATTTTAAGGAAGAGAGGAAATAAAATGTACGTGAAATGGCTCGGACTTCCCAAAGAATATAATTCCTGGATTAATAAAACTGATATTTTATAAATGTTGCATATTACTATGTTTTAAGTAGAATTGTAAAAAAAAATGTGTATTGTTAAATCGAATGGTGCTTCTATTTGTGTGTCAGAAATAAACACAAAATTATTTATTTCTTCTTAGAACATAGCTCATTTAGATGTAATCAATATCTTATTCATAGCTTTCATGTTATTTTAATTTGTAGACTACAATAATGTTTATTTGTAATATATTATATTTTAGATAAAATATTTACAATAATAATTAATGTCGGTATTTGTAGGTTTAGAAAGAAAATAAATAATATTCACATGTATTGTTTAATAAATATCGAAAAATATTGTGGATATTTATACAATGTGTTGTGTATATATACAATTTGACTTTCAGTTTTCAAATTTTAATATGTTTTCAGAGCATTCCTTGCCAAATTTATCGATTCGCGATTGAGTTGAAGGTATTGTTGTATATACATAAATGGTTGCAATCATGTCTCTGATGTTGCACTAACACTCGCTCACTATTAAAATTTAACAAACAACCATCACAAAAATATTTTCTATAATTATATGCGGAAATCTGGTGTATTAAATGATTTGATATCAGAAACATCCTGTGTTTGTATAATGTATCTACCAAATGCATCCATATTCACTTTCACAGACTTATGAATGTTTACCATCTCATCATGCACGTTGAGAACTTTGTGCTTGATTTCACCAAAAAAACATTACATAAGCAGTATCATTATTTTCACTTTGTACACGATAACTTATAATTCTACATTTCATTTGTATAATGTATCTACCAAATGCATCCATATTCACTTTCACAGACTTATGAATGTTTACCATCTCATCATGCACGTTTAGAACTTTGTGCTTGATTTCACCAAAAAAACATTACATAATCAGTATCATTATTTTCACTTTGTACACGATAACTTATAATTCTACATTTCAAAGCACTGCGAACAACTTGTACACCGTCAATTAGTGGAGCACATGAATTTGTTCTATGTTGTAATGTTCTTCTGTGAATATGCATCTGATTTGCAGCAATCGTTACATTACAACACCAACATGTATTTAATGCAACTGTGGATGTGTGAGGCTGAATCGTTTGTACATCTGCAGAGGTTGATGGTTTTGAATTAATTTGCGCGTCGCTATGTTTACATTTTTTTGTTGGTGGCCCATCATCTTTAAACTTTTTACAAGAACGCATCTGATGGCGTCGCATATTATCACGACGCGTAAAACTAATACCACAAGCACTACAGTTATACATTGTCAAAAAATTCTCTTTGACATTGTGACTGCACTCTAACAGAATTAGTTCAAGAATGAATTTCCATCCAACTCATCCCCCACCCCCTTCATAGTAACACTGTGAAAACAACCTTCAAAACCACACAAGTGGTAGCATGAGAGGCTGCTTAATATGTGTACGATCGAGGTCGGACGCATAGAAAACAACGACCCTGTCAAAAGCGCGCGTACCCGTGTGTCATAGACATTCAATCCGCGGCGCAACGGCCTTGAAACATATGCCCGTATACGTATATGATCAAGGACGGAGGAGTCGACCGGTATATATACCCTACTCATTTCCAACTGTAAACTTGTGCCGATACATTATTGAAATTGTATGGAACACATTCTTATGTATCCAAATGTTTCCAAACTGTTTCCTTTTTTTTTCTCACGTTTATAGAGTTATTATAACCTCATTTTTTACGAGTGTTGTTATTATTACTTACCATAGAAAATACCTATCAGAGTTTAGAGATATAAAATGGGAAAAACCAAACAATTTAAACATTCTTCCTCGTATAGTATACAAGAGATGTGAAACCAACAATGGCTTTAAAAGAAGTTGGTGTGGAATATAAAGAATATAAGAAATTAACAAATCTTGCAACTAACGCACTTACAATGCTGTCACATAATACGGCGAAAGTAGAAGAATTTAGCTATTTTGCCATTATGGGCAATTTTCTTTTAAAAGGAAACTTTTGTTAGGTAAAGCCTAGCCACAATTGATATTCAAGGAACTTTTACATTATTTGCTGACGACACCACTATTCTGTGGCATAATAAAAATGTGAATAATTTACGAAACTCCATAAAGTCAGATATTTGTAAAGTAAAGCAGTGGTGTAATTCTAACTTACTTGTGTTTAATATAAACAAAACTAACATTCTAACCTTTAAATTTGACTACAATGACCTATTCCTAGATAACCAACATATTAAAAATAACTCGCATACGAAGTTCCTAGGACTGTATATTGATAACAAACTAAAGTTTGATGTGCATGTTGCTAACCTATGTAAAAAGTTGGCATCCAGTTGCTATGCAGTGAGAGTAACGTCCAATGAACTGGGTTTTCTAGCTGCAAGAACTGCATACTTTGCCTTGATTGAATCTCATATTAGATATGGCATTCCGTTTTGGGGAACGTGCAACCAACAATTATTAAGCAGTGTGTTTGTATTGCAAAAAAAGAGCATTAAGATACGTGTGTAAATCTAAGCCAAGTGACCACTGTAAACCCCTTTTTTGTTACTCACAAAATACTAACTCTCACCTGCATTTTTATCTTAGAAACCGTATGTCTATTACATAAAAAAATATTAAATTCAGTAGATACTGACCACCTACCTAAATATAACACTAGACGGACATCAAATTTATCTCTACCCCTACCTATCCCAAGATCGACCCTAACTAAACAGTCATTAATATACGAGAGTAAAAAAATATACAATCACATACCGCTATCTGTTAGAAGTATGACCGAACTGAAGACCTTCAGAGAGGCAGTAAAAGACATTTTAGTTCAGAAAGCCTATTATAGTATTAGTGAATTTTACAGTGACCGATTTTAACTGGAACTTGCTTCGCCCATTAGCATTTATCTACTTATTTTAACATGTAGATATTTTATTATTATTTTTCTCTTTTGTAATGTTCTATCATAGTGTGTGTATGTAAGTATTTATACCTTTTTTTTTTTTTTCCTTACGGGTTGCGGTTTAACTACCCGCTGCTGTACTGAAGCTGAAGCTTATTGTACCCCATAGTCTCATTACTCCATAAGACCCGTTCTATTCCAGAAGGCGAGTATACAGTTTATGGGAGCTCTGGCTATCTCTTCCAGGGTTAAAAGTGGTCCCTCGAAGTGTGTTAGTCTCATTGCCGTTAGGGCTGGGCATTCCCATAAGATGTGGTGGGGAGTTTCTTCCTCTTCACCACACATCCTGCAATCTGAATTGTCTTTCACCCTTATATTGGTTAGGTGTTTGTTTAGTGTGCAGTGTCCTGTTAATATTCCCACTGCACACCTCAGCTGTTTTCTGCTCAGCTTTAGCATTTCGTTGGTCCTTGCTCTAGATATTTCTCCGAAGAACAAGCGTGACTGTCTCATTCCCGGTATCTCTATCCAGTGCGAGTAGTGTTTCTGTCTTAATAGTTCCTTTACCGATCCTTTTGCGGTGCTATAAGGTACCCCGCAGGTCGGTTCGGGACCTGTTAGAATTGATTTAGCGCCTTTTCTGGCTAGCATGTCTGCTTTTTCTATTTATACCTTACTTTGTTGCTTATTTTTCTTCCCTGTGACTATTGTATTGTGTTATACTCATATTAAGCTTTGTCAATAAGATTTTCGTTCTTGGACAATAAAGCATATTTTGATTGATTGATTGATTGATTGAAACGCCTACTATTGATACAAATTACGAAAATGAAATATAATTTGTTGTTCGCATTATGTTACTAATCATTATCATAAAAATAATTATGAAAAAAAAAATTTTTTTTAATGAAAAGATTAAATTAGAAACGTTTATATTTGTCAGGCCTATTTAAAATATCAAAGTATTTCTGTAAATTAATCAATAACATTTTTCGTCGCATACGTTTTTACAGCCGAGAGATCTGCTAAAAAATACATTGTAGTTTTCACACTATTCCAGATATTAATAAACTGTTTCATATTGAAAGGTAATAAAAATACTCACGATACTGAAACATTCTTATTAGACATCAAAGATCATAAAACTCTCCAAAACTGACTGCACACATTTCATTCCCAACAATGTTAGTTGTAAAAACATATCAATACAAAACATAATAAAATATCGATACATTTGCGAAACTGTGTACAAATCAGCAAGCTACAAATTTGAAACATGTTTTTCTTTATTTTCGAACCCAGCAAAGAAGTGCGCAGTGCCACCACAATAGAAACATGTACTGTATAACCACATGAAATTATGTATGTATTGAAAATTTATCGCAACATGTTGGAAACAGTGCCCATTTTAGACTTGGTAACAATCACCCTTTGTTAGAAACGTTTGTGAAAATGCTCCTTAAAATGCTATTTAGGTGGTTGTAAGATTTGGTTTACGTAGGTTATTTTAAGTGGAACTTCTTTCCTCAGAGTAAATTTTATTAGATGGATTTTCTCTATATTGTTATTTAGATTGTTCCATACATACCAATTTTACACCAACTTGATTGTATTGACGATTTCTATTTTAAGTTCTTCCTCTTATTATTAGGGAATTATCGTCTGCAAAGAGAATCAATGTATTACTGACCGTATCGGGTGTCGTTTGTATATAATAGAAATAAGATTGTACCCAGGATGGAACCCTGTGGTACTTCCTTCCTAGATATATTCCAATTGGATTTCATTTCCACTCCTTTGTCTAATACCATTACACGCTGTTGTCTATTGGTTAGATAAGATTTGAGAATATTATTTATGTTTCCTCTGAAACCCATTATTTCCAGTTTTTGTAACAATATAGTGTGGTCCACACTGTCAAATGCTTTTTATATGTCCATAAAGAAACCTTATATATTGTCTTATTGTTGATCTCCCTTTGATGTAGGCACTCTGCTTCTTTTAATTGTATTATTTGCCTCTATAAAATCTAGTAATCTGTTTAATAAAGTCTTTTCAAAAATGTTGGCTATTATAGATATGAGAGCTATAGGTCTATAGTTTGAAATTTCATCCCTACTGCCTTTTTTATGTATTGATTTAATTATACTGCTCTTTAGTTCATCAGGAAATACTCCTTTTTGAAAGCATAGATTTATTATGTGTGAAAGTGGTTTTGAGAGTCTAGTGCACAAAGCTTAATCAGTTTAGTTGGTATTTCCTCTGCCCCCACAGTTGCTGTCTTTTAGCGTATGAATCATGTTAAAAATCTCAGTGGGAGTTATGTCATACAGAAACATGGTGTGGCCATTTTTGCATATATGATTAAAATTTTTTTTGGGCATCTGCATTGATGTCTTCACATATATTTATGAAGTAGTTTCATCCAAAATATCTTTATTAGTTTTTTCTTTTGTGACTCTAAATTTTCAATTTCGAATTTTGTTTGCGTTTTCCTTGCTTGTAATTTCTTTTACCACATCCCAAGTAGCTTTAACTTTATTGTTTGAATTTAGTATGTAATTTGTGTGTGATGTTTTCTTGGCTTCATTTATTAATTTCTTAAGATCATTGCAGAATTGCTTATATATTTCTTTCATTACATTTCTTTTTAACATTTCATCGTATATTTGCATTTTCATTTTGCTCTTCATTTTTATTTCATCGTTTATCCAAACTTTCTTTTTCTGCATATAAGAGTTACATATTTTTTTGAGATATACTTCATCCAGAATTTATCTATTGTAAAAAATATTGCTGTGCTATTATTTGAATCTTCTTCAAGCATCATTCTATTCCAATTAACAGTGTCAATTTGATTTTTAAACATATTACTTTTTTCATCTGTAATAATTCTTCTTGTTATTTTTTCCTTTTTATTTCTTTGTATGTAATTTAGAGGCAAGATAGTTTGTAAGCTGAAATGATCACCAAATCCATTCTTGTCTACACTAATTTTGCATTCTGAAATATTTATAAATATGTTATTAATCGTTTTTCCTAATATTCTTGTTGGTTTATCTGTAGTGTTAAGATAAATGACGTCATCAAATCCATGAAGGATTTTACATCGTTTTCAAATAGGGTTGGTAGATCTAAGTTAAAATCTCCACATACAGCTATAGTATAAGTTTTTTTTGGTTTATTAGGGATATTAATAAGTCCTCGAGTGTGTTGATAAATTCTTCCATGTTAGAGGCAATTGGAGGGCGATAAATGTTTATAATTATAATTTTAGGATTTATAATTTATATTGCACTACACTCTATTACTAATTCTATGCTTTTTTTGTTTTAGATATTCCATTTCTTTGAACTGCAAGTTGTGGACAAATATGCAGCTGCTGCCATGTATAGACTGTGATCTTCTGAAGTATGATGTCAATTTATTATAGTTTATGAGTTTAAGTCTATGTTCCTCATTATTCCTAACCCAAGTTTCTGTAACAGCTATTACATTAATGTTGTAGTAGATTCAACGTTTAGCTTTAAGGCGAATATTAGGAAACGCCTATGGGACAACTTACCAATTGCTTGAATTTTTTTTATTTGTTGTTTTCAACTCTTGTATTTTTGTTGTTCTTAGTATATGATAGGTTAGGTAAGAGTTTGCTGTTTGCGACCATTTTAGAGGCATCACTTATTATGGCCATTGTTGCCACAGATGACTAAAAGGGAGGATGGATAGTTAAATGTAGGAGTAGGTGGTTTTAAACTTAGCACAATCTGTAAGTAAAGTTTAAATCTGTAGATTGTGAATGGCAACAAATAAATATTAGTTATGATCCCCAAACAAGGCAGTCAAAGCTTTTTCCAGCTTTCCGTGATTTATTTCAGATATAAAATCAAAAATGACTAGCTTATTATAAAACAATTACAGAATATGAAAATACTAACCTAAAACGTTCATTCTGGCACTAAATAATCCTTTGCCTTCCTCAGAATATAAGCGATAGATAAACTCTGTGTTGTAATTTTCAGACGCTTTTTCATTACGAAGAATCAGTCCTCTCTGGACGCCTTCCGACATCTTAGTAGCCATATGATACACATCCTGTTGCAAATCCTTGATAGTGAATTTTTCCTCATAAATATATGCTGCATCTGCACCACCAGCAAGCCCTGAAATCAAGTTTTAGGATAAACTCCAATCAGAAGTGGAACTAATGTTCACAAAATAATTTGGCAGTAATTTGTTATTTTTACACCATTTATTAAAATGGTGCAGTCCTTAGACAACTAATAATACTTAATAATAATAAATTTCCTTTCGAATACAGAATATTATACGGAACAGTCAATAGTCAGTTACCTACACAAAAAAAAATCTGACAGAATAGTAACATCTAATAAAAACACTTTTAGTTTTTTCTTAAATAAATACTCAATTTCACTAGGTATATTTTATTTCATTGGGCAAACGATTAAATATTTTGAGTCCTATAAATCTCGAAGATTCACATGTCATTTTAAGTCTAGCATATTGTCCCTTAAAACACAAACTGGTGTAACTAGTAAATTTAAGAGAGGTGAATTACGCCGGCTATATACTTTTCCAAAGTGGGCTTTTCACATCACGAAGTGTCGTGTCTGATTTCCTTATTATTTCCGAGTAATGAACATGTAGTTCCTCGTCGTATCTAACAAATTGCATAAATAAGATACCACGTGTGGTATAACTGAAGACAAGTAAGGTCGTGTTACTTGTTAACAACCTATTTTTCGTACTTGTCCCAATACGTAAAGGCGTATCTGTTCCAATATGACTCTGTTGTACAAAAGACTACTCTAACCTCAGTGTTTCTTATGAGTTTGTTTATGTTTGTTTCTCTGTGCTTTTCATCA
The DNA here is from genome assembly GCA_029963845.1 of Rhamnusium bicolor. Lineage (NCBI taxonomy): Eukaryota > Metazoa > Arthropoda > Insecta > Coleoptera > Cerambycidae > Rhamnusium > Rhamnusium bicolor. The sequence continues at coordinate 79,767 of JANEYF010003633.1, forward strand.
GTTATTTTCACTAGATTTTTGTCATTACACTGTAACAGGACTAACAAGTAAGGCAGTTACGATTACTTCCTGATGGGAAATAATTTTATATAATTGCAGAAATCAAGAATATACGTATTAGTTGTATGTGAAGATGGGACACAAAATGCTGTTGATCCAAAGACCTCACTCTCAGTAGTAAGAAGTATAAACAGATAAATGTGTGCAGTAAAGTGAAAATATTGTACAAAAAAGCTAGTACAAAGGATCAGTATTTGCCGTTGAAACTCTGAATGCCCTGATAATTCCAAGAACATCTCTCTCAGCAAACTTGCAGAAACCATCTGATCAGATAAGAATAGTATATCGACAGAATGCTCCGACGAATCTGAAGACATCCCACTTAAAAAAATTGCCATGAGAGATAATTCAATTGTAATAAATGAGTTTGGAAGTGAGAATCACTTCAGAAGAAAATGACTTCAATTAAAAAGAGACTGCTCCAAGTGATTCTTCTTCAATGTCTACATTAGACGATTTTGTTGCAGATCCATCATTTGAATTTTGTGAAATTACAAAATGCAAGAAAGATGTTTCCATTGATATTATTTTTCACATTACACCTTATTAAAAAGTGAAATTTGTGTCCTTGAAAAATCTTCTACAGATTGAAATTGTCGGAACCAGCATAATAGGTTAAAATAAAACGCTACCTTGCCTACGTTTCTTTTAATACGCTTAAACTTCTTCAGGGCTCAATAGCCCAATAATGATGTAAAAATTCCACAACAGAAACTTTTTTTTAAAACCACGTCTATAAAAGAAAACCATTTATAAGAACATGCATATAAATAGATTCACAATTATTTAAACAACATTATTAAAGTATAAATTAACAAAATACATTTTAAATTGAAAATAATAGTAACAAAAGATTCGTTAAATATAAAACATTTTTATTTTATGTGCAGCAAATTTCAACCAAGAACCGCAGTTTATGCGTGTTTAAATTTGTTCTTTTGGGGTTCTTTTTTTAGGGATATTTTCTTTATTCTTACAGGGTTCTTTTTTTTTGGTTACGAAAGCTGATTGAACCAGTTCCATTTTGTCCTCTGCGTGGGCATACTTGCCGCCTGGAAGTCCAGGCTTATATAAGATTGGTTTTTTTGATTGGGGCTGTCTTGGTGTCCTACTACGCTGAGCGACGTCCGCCGATATCCAGGAGTCTTGTAGTCACCTCCAGTCGGTTCCTGTTACGCAACCGCTATTGGACCCAGATAAGTCCTTAAACACGTATTTTAAGAAAAATATATATACTGAGTGTTTTATTGCCTTCCGCACTTATTTAATCGTTTCATATTCAGGGTCTTTTTTTTATTTTAAATCATATCTATAACCACTTGTTTCAGGATTTTCTTTTTTCTATAAAAAGAGTTTACCGGTTAATGTACATAAACTATATAATATTTAGTGAACATAATTACAGTTGCCAGTTTAATGGAATATTCTGTTTGGCAATTTAATATGTGTTTATACCCTTACATAGTAATAGGTTTTTTTTTATTGTAATACGTCATTACCAGTTATTTTTTTGTTTTCAAATTTTATGTATCGGACCAGGGGTTGCGTGATCACGTACAACTGGGTTAATTTAAGATTATTTGACATCTGGAAATATTCAGTGGTTAAACATTGATCTGAACCATAGTTTTTAATGTAGTTATTAACCTGAATAAATTGTTATAAAATTTATAAAACATATTATCTTTCCTTCCTCGGCATATACTGTGTGTGTGAAAACTATAACCAAATTTATCATTCCAAGGCTAAAGGAAACCCACCCCAGCTCGAGCTAGACCGTGCAGTGGGCCAGTTCGTGAACGAGAGATACGGAAGTGGCGCACTCAAAAAATAAATTTTTGTTACAATAATCTGCTCTCATTCATTTTTAATTATTACTTATCCCGGCTTAACTTAACCGCATTACAAAATTGGAACTTAAATGTTAATTCTGCACATCATTTACTAACAATTTTACTTCCTATCATATTTTTTATTTATTTATATACATATTTTTTTTTAATCATAATTTTCACTTTTTTTTTATTGTAACAATTTATATGAACATATTTCAATCGTAAAGTATCAAGTTGAAAATTTTTTTTTAAAAAACTTGTTATTTTTATAACATGATAAAAAACTACAATGATAAAATATCAGAATCTAAGTAATAATTACCTGTAGGCATAACAATTACAAGACCAATCAATTTGAGAGTCAATAAAATATACATATATGTAGACATTAGACACACAACAGATTAAAATTTAACAATGTTCTTAGCCAGAGACCGAAATCAAATAAAATCACACACAGAGCGAAAAGTTGAGGATACAAGAATGATTGCCATTCTAGCGTCATCTATAAATACAAATATTAACCAATTTTAAAATAAGATATTTTTTTAGAGAGCCATAAATTATTCTATTAGAACATATATGGTTTAAAATAGTATTCTACTTTCAAAACAAAACAATTTAACACATCCCTTATTAACAGAAAACTGCAAAAATCAATATAAACCACGAAATAACACCATATATTAAGACTGATTTCCACACCCCATGTCATAATCAATCCCCCCGAACAACCCCAAATCGTGAATTGTGATTGGTGGAATTCAGGGTCATTCTGAGGAAGAAGTCCCACATTAGGTGCAAAAATCAGTCATAAATCCACTTAATTAAGTTATGATAGATAATATTCAAATTTTGGATATCTGTTCTAAAATTTACAGTGTTGTTTTTAAATTTATTAATAACTAACATTTCTAGTATTAGTCTCTTTTGACGATTTTGTTCAATACATAAAATAGTCGCATTATTAAAATCAAAATGATGTCCTGATTCAAAATGATGTTTAGAAAAAGCCGTTTTTTCTTTTTTATGAAAAAAATAAGGGGTTGCAGTCATATTTATTTTATGCTGTTTTAAATGGTTTGAAAGTTTATTTTTTGTGGTACCAATATAGCATTGTTCACAATTTCCACAAGGGATATAATACACAACGTTAGATTTCTCCTTTAGTTTTGAAGATAATTGATTGAAATTTGGGATATCCTATATACATAATAAGCGGTACTTTTTGACATGTAAGTGATTTTTTTTTCACTTCCGGTTTTGCCGGAAGTGGCACTATAGTACCAATATGGTTCCATTTGAAAAAATTGAGTGTTGTCCCAAAAACTATTTTGATGAACTTTATTTGTTCATAAATCACGTGATTTAGTATTTTTTGACGGGATTTCGATTTTTCTAGCATTACACGGGTCATTTAGAATAAATCGGAATCGTCATGGCACACTTAAATGGAATACTAAAAATTATATTATAAAAAATATTGACGTTTGAAATGTCACTTATTTGGCATCATTGGATTCAGAAAATTATGCCTAATTCAAAAATGCAATAATATACAGGGTGTTCCATTTAAAAATCGAAAGTTAGTGAAGGGTTGCAGTCATATTTATGCTGTTTTAAACGGTTTAAAAGTTTATTTTTTGTGGTACCAATATAGCATTGTTCACAATTTCCACAAGGGATATAATACACAACGTTAGATTTGTCTAAGATAGCAGTTTTATCTTTAAGAGGGGTATGTAAATTGTTTACCGATTTACAAGTATAAGTACATATATTAAAATTATCATTTTTTAAAATGTTAATAAGCTTGTTACTTAATACTTTAATTAAGGGAATTTTTAAAAATATCTTATTACCATTAACCTCGTCCTGAATATTGATTTCGGTCTCTGGCTAAGAACATTGTTAAATTTTAATCTGTTGTGTGTCTAATGTCTACATATATGTATATTTTATTGACTTTCAAATTGATTGGTCTTGTAATTGTTATGCCTACAGGTAATTATTACTTAGATTCTGATATTTTATCATTATAGTTTTTATCATGTTATAAAAATAAATAAGTTTTTTAAAAAAAAATTTTTTAATTTGATACTTTACGGTTGAAATATGTTCATATAAATAAAAATGTGTTATATTTAACGAACCCTTTGTTGCTATTATTTTCAATTTAAAATGCTTGTATTTTGTTAATTTACACTTTAATAATGTTGTTTAAATAATTGTGATTCTATTTATATGTATGTTCTTATAAATGGTTTTCTTTTATAGACGTGGTTTTTTTTAAAAAAAAATTTCTGTTGTGGAATTTTTACATCATTATTTGGCTATTGAGCCCTGAAGAGGTTTAAGCATATTAAACGAAACGTAGGCAAGGCAGCGTTATATTTTAACCTATTGTCCTGGTTCCGACAAATTCAACCTGTAGTGTATTACACCTTCTATTATTTTATTTTTGAGTTTCCTTTTTCATAATGATACTCAATATAATCTGGCATAATAAAATATGGATATTATTAATTGAAAATCCACTTGACGCATCTTACAGTGGGAGAGGAGTGACTTAGCATGAAGTGGCATAATTGACTTTAGATTTTTTTTTTTTGTCGAAAATAGAAGAAAAATAAATAATTCACTGAACTGTTAAGAACATTATGGTAGGAAATTACAGCACACATATAATAATGGTTCCGTCAGCCATGTTTGAATGGTAAGTAATTTAGTTTTTTTAACTCTCCTGTAAAATTTGTAAATTGTTAGTTACGTTAGTTCGTGTTCTGAGGAACGATATGCTAATGAAAATTATTATTATTATTTTTTGTATTCCAGAGACAGATTAGAGGAGTCTTACCAGAAAACCTTATTGTTGACTAGCCCAGCTATAAAAAGGGGTGCTTTAAGTGGACAAAGGAACTATGGGATGACTTGATGACATTCTACAAAAGCAGTGAACCTGTGCGTAGGTGATGCATTGCGCGATTACATGCTCTATTATGAAACAATTTAGATTATATTAGTAACATTAAACACCACAGATACTAAATGTTTATAACTAACAATTAATTTACTTTGTTGTGTTACATAACTCTCTCGAAAAGCACTTATTGATGGGACACCGTACATACAGTGCGGTGATAATGTATGGAACAAATTCAATAAAACTTTTCAGGAAGGTTTTCACAAAAAATTTTAGATAAGTCAATTTTGTTTTTCAAAAATGTATCTTTTCTGATGGCATTCCGTGATTGTGTTTTGTTTTCGAGCTATGACATCGGATTTTTTTTTAAATGGCAACCTATAATTTATTTTATGGATTCGTATATACGACGCTCTTCTGTATATGCTGGTATTAAAAACGTGGTATGTTGAAAAGGAAAGTTTTCGATATACCGGGTGTAATAGGATCAGGGTACACGCCCCTTTTCCTCTTTAGTTTTGAAGATAATTGATTAAAATTTGGGATATCTCATATACATAATAAGAGGCACTTTTTGATATACAGGTGATTTTTTTGTCACTTCCGGTTTCGCCGGAAGTGACACTAACTATCGATTTTTAAATGGAACACCCTGTATATTATTGCATTTTTGAATTATGCATAATTTTCTGAATCCAATGATACCAAATAAGTGACATTTCAAACGTCAATATTTTTTTATAATATAATTTTTATTTTTCCATTTAAGTGTGCCATGACGAATCCGATTTATTCTAAATGACCCGTATAATGCTAGAAAAATTGAAATCCTGTCAAAAATACTAAATCACGTGATTTATGAACAAATAAAGTTCATCAAAATAGTTTTTGGGACAACACTCAATTTTTTCAAATGGAACCATATTGGTACCATAGTGTCACTTCCGGCGAAACAGGAAGTGAAAAAAAATCACTTGCATGTCAAAATGTGCCGCTTATTATGTATATAGGATATCCCAAATTTCAATCAATTCTCTTCAAAACTAAAGGAGAAAAGAGGGGGGTGAACATGATCCTGTTACACCCGGTATATGACTTTAAAGTTCCAGTCATGACTAAAATTTTGAACACTTGTTATAAGTTTTTAAGTATATTTTAAGTTTGTCTTCAATATAATAATCATCACCTATTTAATTTAATATTTTAGAATGAATTAAAAATTTTTTTTGAATTGAATTTTTTTTTTAATTTTTACTTTCTTAAAATTCTTGTTAATTATGTTCAAAACGCCGCAAATTTATACAAGAGATGAAAATGTGGACATGTTAATTATTTATGGGGAATGCAGAAAAAATGCCGTTGCGGCTACACACCTAAAGTAATCGTGATTTTTTCGACCTCGAGATTTAGATTGATATAATTTTGACCCTCCTCAATCTATTCTGACTATTTTTCGAATGATGTCTGTCGGTGTGTTTTTGTGTGTGTTTGCGTGTGCGTATGTGTTTGCGTGTGCGTCTGTGTGTGTTTGTGTATTTGCGTGTTTGCGCGTGTGTGCGTATTTACGTGCGTGTGTGCGTGTGCTTGTGCAGAGTTTGTGCGCGTGTGTATCCGCGAGAACTCAAAAAATACTAATGGTAGAATGCCCAAATTCGGCAATTATGATTTTCAATAACATTTTAGGACACATTAAATTTGGTGAATGTGGTACCACTAGAAGAGACATAATAAATGAATGAAGAAAAATGGTATAATTTCGGGAAAAAAAAATAAAAAATAAATTATTGCAATTCTGGACGAATCTCGACGAATTATAATGAAAAAACACAACCAGTGAAAAAAATCTATCTGCATGTCTGTAGTAACGCAATAACAACCACAGTTTTTGATAAGGCTTTCAAATTTGGTACACGTTCTAAATGTCAATGATAAATTCGGTGTTGAGCAAAACTACCCTGCTGAAAGGAGGTCCACAGGATCCAAACTTTTTGCATTTGACTATAAAAAGATATATTCTTAATGAAAGATTATAAATCAAGTCTATTATGTCAAGCCAATAAAATATATTTTCCAAGTACTTAAATAAAGCTGATGTAAACTGAAATTTTGTACACATTTGACCTCATAAATTGGGGATAGGATAAATTTGGCAGCTTGACGTTTGAAATGCCTAATTTAGTTATAATGTCAAATATCAATATTAAAAAATGTGATGAATTATTATTGATAGTATCGAAGGATGCTGATTATTAATTATTTAATTATTTTTAATGAAACATTTCAAGTTATTCTTTTAAAATTTAATTGAGGTAAGTCAAGAATTAAATTAGAATGATTTTTTTTTACCAGGATGATATACACTGGTAGGTATAAGAAAGTTATGTGCTGGCCACCATCAGATATTTTTAAGTTGTGAAGTCGCTATCATTTTCTTAACTGATGGCTCATATTTTTTCGATGGATTTGGTTAGAGATTAAATTCTAGATACGGCGATATAGACATCCGTTTTCCAAGCTTATTTTTCCAATTTTTGAAACAATACACTTTGATATCACATGTCTCAAAAACTTTCCTCTTCAACATGCCACTTTTTTTTATACCACGATAAGCAGAAAAGCGTCCTCTATACAAATCCATAAAAAAATATATATTGTCATTTAAAAAAAATGCCAATGATATCATAGCTCAAAGGTAAAACAAAATCAAAGAATGTCATTTATCAGAAAAGATGCCTTTTTGAAAAACAAAACTGAACGGTCCGATAATTTTTGCAAAAACCTTCCTGGAGTTTTATTGAATTTGTTCCATACATTATCACCACATTGTAAACATTTTGCTTATTTTTAATAAAAAAAGAATAAATAAAAATATCTTACCTGCTAAGGTGGAAAGATATCCACAATATCCACCCATAGTTTCAATTACGAACACACGTCTCTTGGTACCTTGAGCAGATTGCCTGATACGATCACATATTTCAGTAATTTCATTCAGAGCAGTGTCACAACCCAAAGAGAATTCAGTACCAGGTACATTATTACTGATAGTGCTAGGAATTACCATGATGGGGATTCTAAAGGCAGAATGCTCGTCACGGCCTTCGTATAACTGAAGTGCAGCTTGATATCCCTGAATAACAGTTGCAACCATATAAAATAATTTCTTAAACCATAATAACTAGAGCCAAGATATTACTAGTCCACAACGAGGATATGTAGCAATTTGACAATATAGAGTATTGTTATATTTATACAATATTTATACAGATGAGCTGTACTAAATACAAAAGAAGTACTTAACCCTTTCAGTCCCAATTTCTTTTTTTTAATGATTTAATTTTTAAATATTCCTTTAACTTTAGTTTCAAAGAAGTAAAAAATACAATTTTTAGTAAACGTCACATAAGGGTTGTACTATAGAGGTGATGGGACATATATATCCCGCTGGGCAATGAGAGTGGGATATATATAACCCACTGGTATCAACTGTATAAAAAAAGAGGAAACTAAAATATAAAATATCTATTTCAAGAAATATTACATATATTAACACTTCAAGTAAAAACACTATTACCTATTTGTGATAGGATGAGAAATACTTTTTGCATAATGGGATGTCGCATGCGACACAAAGCGTAGTTGTTCTTGTCTCTCTTCTTTTTGGTACAATTGTGACACCTTCTTCTAGTAGCTTCCTCGATGGGTAAGTGATCACCTACATTCAACAACTTGGAGCTGAAAGATGGTCTGCCATATTGCCTTTTACGAACAACTTTAGCATGCTACCTACCATAACTTATTACCGACTCAGCAAGGGGAATGAGAAAATCCAAAAAACCGTTTTTTTATTTTTCTCCCTTTCTTTTAGTTCGGAGTAAACAATCCAGGAGTTTACTGCTACTGTCATAAGTAAACGATAAAACATTCTCTTCCACCATTTAGCAGTTTTTCTGTCCATATCATATAACCCCACCAGTTGATCCGATAAATCAACCCCTCCCATGTATCTATCAATCATTTTTGGACAGGGAATTTCCAGCTTTACTGCCATCTCTTGCTTTTCTATTCGCTACGATCATTTCAGGCCCATGGGCATTAGAAAGCAATGTGATATCTTTGGTGTTTTTCCATGAAATGGCGCAAGTTCCATACTGATTGCACATAAACTGGGCTTCTCCCCTTTTACGCTTCTTTTCGATTCCAAATTTTGGTATATTCTTTCTATTAGAAATGAAAGTTCCCACTGCAGCAAAGGGCAAGTTATTTATTAATATAGTGCTAGTAAAAAATCTGTCAAAGCATAAACTAACATTGGACCTGCAAGAGTTGAATCTTTAGTTCTGTCTTCATCTTTTCCAGAATAAATATTCAAATCATATGTGTACCCGGTTTTCGAGCCACATCTGACCCACAATTTGACTCCTCTTTTTATTGGCTTGAGAGGAAGGTACTGCTTCAGGCAACTTCGCGCTTTGAATTTTGCCATAGCTTCATCAATACTTTGAAAAGTACTTTCACTTCTTGTCTGGGAAAAAGCATGTCTCAAGCAAGAAAGCACCTCCTCCATATAATATAGCTTGTGGGCATTATCCGGTTTTTGTGGAGAATTAAAATACAATTTAGATGAAAGCATTTGAAATCTGTTTCGTGAAATTGCTTGTTTTATCATCTTATTACCAAGAGAAGAATTAGTAACCAGTAATGACGCTGAGCAGGAACCTTGTTGTAAGACAATATGAAAAATCACCCGTACTGATCGGTAGGGTGTACAATTTTTTTTCGCCTGCTCTAAAATTTTTTATCGTTCGTTGGCTTTTTCGGCGATGTAGATAAAAAGACTTTTGGGAAACAGCTTAAAAAAAAACATCTAGGTCTTTCTATTGGAATACATTTCCTGGATTGAAAATTATGGTCTACCGACATCCATTTACCAAGAATAATTTTCGGCACATCTTCATCATCTGTTTCTAGAGTTCCATTTTCTTCTGAAGACGAAACTTCTGTCAGACTTTCATTTCTTCATCTAGATCAAAAATATTATTGGCTAATTCTAATATTTTTTTCTCGGACAGTGGTTTTCTCCTGCAACAAAAATAACGACAATAGTACCAGTGGGAAATATAGATCCCAGCAATAAATACCATTGGGACTTATATGACCCACTAGTAAATGTTATAAAAAACATTTTATTTGCAATGACGTTACAACAAAAAAAGGAATTATAATTAATTTATTAACTTTAATAAACTTACCTAGACATATTTACACAAATACTTTGGCAAAATAACAATGAAAAACACTTGCACTCGTCACTAAATCGAACTAGATTATGTTTTCTACAGACTTTGCGTAGCAATTTCTCGGTGGGTTTACTGAACGGATGCAAGAATACTACTGGGACATCGGCTGAACAAATTACAATGTAATATGTGGCCACTGGGAGGCTTTAAAGTTTGTCTGAGATGTATGTATCCCATTGGGACTGAAAGGGTTAAGTACAATCACATCATGGAAAATGTATTTAAGTACAATTACAATTACTTTCAATTTAAAAATTACTTAAATACAAGTACAATTACTTCCCGAAAAATGTATTTAAATACAATTACAATTAGTAATTACATTTCAATCTAATATAGGTAATTTTTTAAACATTTCTCTAAAAATGAAGGAAATTGTATAAATAATTAACGAATATAATAATTTTTTAATTTGAAAAATCAAGTGTTGTACTATTAGTCTCATATGTCTGTATAATATGTTAAATATTTATATAGTCACACAAATTAAATGTAACAATAATGTTCCTCTTTTGTTACAATGTTTTGTTTAATGGCAGAATTATTTTCAATACACCTACTGATGTTATGTTATAAAGAATAAAAAATATATCTTTACAGTTAGGGTTTACACAAAAACAGACTTTTGAAAAAACTGGTTTTTCGAATTCCAGTATTTTAAAAAACCTGTTAAACTGTTTTTCGAATTTTTACAACAAAAAAAACAAAATGTAACTAAAACAGTAAAAAAAATATTTATACTTTATATTAAAATTTTTCAGTTTATTTAATATTTTTGGAACTACAAAAATATAACAATAAAATATACTCTTATTTATAAGAAAACAAATAAATAAAAAAAAAATAAAGTAACTAAAATCAGTTAATTTAATATTTATTTATTCACAAATTATAAGGAAAATATAGTGTGACTTCATCTCCAAATTTGGCTAGTGTAACAATACAACTTTTGTTTTTGTCATACGTTTTCCGATAAAATTAGTTTACGTATAAACATTTTAAAATTAAATAAAATTCACTTTATCATGTATAAATTTGTGTTTTTCTGTTGTTTGGGAATGTTTCAGTGGTGTTTACAGTATAATATTATGTCTGTATAAATGCCATCACTGGAACCGATACCTCTGTCCGAGCTTTAAGCATAATAGAATGAATTTATGGATTTTCATGTCAAACATTCACCTGACTCATGAAGATTAATTTTACAGTAAACTTTTACTACAATATACCTGTGCCCGAGGTGATTTTTAATTGCAAAAAAAAAACAGGTTTTTAAAAACTATTTACAATAAATAATTTATTTTTCAAGTTTTATACAAAACAGAAAGAACAATCCATCATAAACATATTTATTTCATTTCTGCAGAAAGTGGAGAAGTAATTGTATTTACGGGAAAGTAATTGTAATTATTAAGATAAATACAAATGCAAGTATATTATACAAATTGTACAGTCCTTTGGAAGTATAATTAAATAATTACAAAACACTGTTTTTTCTCGTCTAATTTTCACAATTTGAAAATGTCGAATAGGATGAAACGTAATAAATTTAAGTTAAAAATAAAAGTGAAAATTTGACAAGAAAAAAACAGTGTTTTGTAATTATTTAATTTCAAAATGGATTTTCACAAAGCAACATCATCTTCAATCAACTTTAATTATAATTACAATTATTTGGGAAACTGAAATGTACTTACAATTACAAGTACAATAAAAAAGTATAAGTATATTTCATAAGTACAGGTACAGCTCTGGTGGACAGCAATGAAAATTACAAAAAATAAGAAAATATTAATATAATACGATCCTCAAATGTTATAAATATGATTTTAAGAAAATGCTTAAAATGAGGACTAACTTCAAACAACACATATAGCCGGTTGTATAGTGACATAATGAAATATGTGCGCGCATTCGATTAAAATCTTGACAGCACTAGGTACTCCTTAATATTTCTATTTTTTTTTTAACGAATTCAAAAATTTCATTTGCACATTATAGGGCTGGGGAAGACCTATGTTTCACTTATTTTTATTGTTTCCGCTGTCATTACTCCTACTAGAATCAGAACAGTACCCCTAAAATTGGCAGCAACATAGTATTTTTTTTTCCAAACATTTTATTTGAAAAAGTTGCTTAGAACTATCTCAAATCCCCAAATCCCAAATTAATGAAAATCGAATAATTTTTTTCATAGAATAAATTGACAAATTGGCAGATATTTATTTTATAATATATGTGATTGAACAAAAACATATTAAAACATTGTTAATATATTAGAGTCCGAATCCGAATATTAGATTTCAGGAACAGATCTACTCGTAACAGGAATTATCGCGTATTTTAATTCAAAATAAAGTGGTATAAATTTTAGTCAAATAATTTAACTTTTGATGTTCTCATAAAACGAATCCACTCTTTTTACACCTCAAAAACTAAATAACGCAGTCCCTATTACAACAAAGTAAACAAATAAGCAAAAGAAATAATTTTCGGTATTTAGTAAATGTACAATTCTTTACGTGTTTACAATATAATACTATATCTACGTAGAACTCATCGCTACCTCCCGATCTCTACATTAAAGCACAAAATAATATCAATTTAAAAATAAGCAGATGTAGAAAATAAAAAGAGGACATTTTTATCTAGATCAAGTTAACAGTGAGTTTTCACCAAGTATCCAACTTAAATTTAAAAATCGTTGTTAGCGGTTTACAGATTTTAACTAACATATTTTAACATTAATTGGTCGTCAAATACAACATATACAAATAGATCAAAAAGTTTACTTCTGACATGGTGAAGCACCCCAGCCCTGGGCTGCTTCATCGCGAATGAATTTCCTATAATTTTTACATAAAATTAAATTATTTCCAAGCATTTATATCATTAAATTCCAAATTAACTATTACGTAAAAGGGTTAAATTATTTTCTTAAAATTTTGGCAGAAAACGTATGCATTCAAACTATAGAGTCTAAATTATTGAGCTAAGTAAAAGAACACACAGTATTTCATTTAATATTTTAAAACGTTGACAAAACTGTACAAAATCTCAAAGCATTCTCCAGCCGAGAACCGATAACATAAACAAACCAACGTAAACACGTAGGGTTGTAAGAGTTTTACTAAGAATAAGATCAAAGGCTAATAAATAGAGTCATTATATCATTTTTCACATAAAGCATCTTGAGTTAAATTTCGTTGGGAGAGCACAAGTTAGCGTTTGGTTATCTCCGTCAAACTTGCAGGCTTGGACAACGAACTCACTCACGGGAAATCATATAAATACGCGAGATTTCATACGATCTGGGTCACATCTCTGACAACCCCAAGCTATACGCTTTGGTTCTACGGAATCGGGTACGAAGAGATTGTCCAGCTCTCCGTGGCAGAGTCGTGCCACATCTCTGACAACCCCAAGCTTTTAATAATAATAATAATAATATATTTATTAATTTCAGAAAACTACTTACTACTAAGTAAGTTTAAGAAATTTCGTCATCGTACAACAGAAAATATCGATACAATATGAAAAAAAAAAACAAGAAAAATAAAAAAATTTGCAATTATTGTATACCATAAAATATGAATACTAAATCTTAAAAATTTAATAAGTTGTATCTCATGTAAAAAATTATCTAAAGATTTTGATAAAATTCTTACGAAGTAATTATAAATATTTGTATACACACACATATAAACATATATATACACATATATACACATATACACATTTACACATACATACACAAATATAACTATAGTATATTAAATATTTGATATTTATCAAGTTTGGCTTGAAAATGAGTAGCATAAAATCTTAATTAACTAGTTGTTAAAAAATTCGTCGATGGTGTAGCAATTTTTATTTAGCAATAGCAGTTTTACAGCAGATTTGAATTTGTAAATTGTTGGTAAAGATTTAATCTTTTCCGGCAGCACATTGAAAAATTTACATCCACTAAAAAAAAAGACTTTTTTGATACAAAGCTGTCTCATGCTTAGGTGGTAAAAGAAGGTCTTTTTTTCTGGTATTGTGAGAATGTTGTGTTTTGTTTTCGAGGAAAGTTAATTTGTTTTTATATACGAAACATGTAATTTCATAAATATATATTGATTATGGTGAGAATATTTAATGATTTAAATGAATTCCTGCAAGACTCGTTATATTTTAAATTCGCAATGATGCGCACTGCTCGTTTCTGTAAAAGAAAAACGTCATGCGCTTCAGGTGATAGGCCCCAATGTACTATTGCGTACTTGATACCAGAATGAAATGAAGCGAAATATAATTGCCTTATAACGGTTGAACTACACTGTTTAGATGTCAAAGCTAACACATAACATACCTTTGACAATTTAGTGCATACATCTTGAATGTGGCTAGACCATTTAAGGTGACAATCTATCCTTAATCCCAACAGTTTCGTATTTAATGAGTAATTAATATTTGTTTGGCCATCCAACACTATCCCGTCACTCACATTAAGATTAGATTGTGACGTTCTAAAAACTATGAGTGCTGTTTTTTCATGGTTAACACATAATTTGTTTTTTTCAACCCAATTGTTGATTTTTGCATACGTTAAGATTGCACAATTCTCCGCATCAAACAGATTTTTACACTTTATTAAAATATTAGTATCATCTGCGTATGATACTATTGAACACAATGGATGCTCTAAATATTTCAACATATCATTAATGAAAATGACGAACAATGTTGGACCCAAAATTGATCCTTGAGGAACTCCTGTATTGACAATAACTAGACTGGAAAATGATTCTTTAATTTTCACCTGTTGAAGGCGATTTGATAAATATGAATTAAACCATTTAAGAGCAATACCCCTAACTCCATATTTTTCTAATTTCGTTAATAGCATAGCATGATCAACACAGTCAAATGCTTTAGAGAAATCTACAAAGAGCCCGATAGCAATTTCTGATTTATCTAGTGTACTTACTATTCCATTTACAAATTCGCTAAGTGCTGAGTCTATACTTTTTTTGTTTTGTAAACCCATGTTGATTTTGGGAGAGCATCTTATTAATTGTAAGAAAATTTACAAGCTGTATGTTAATTGCAGATTCAAAAATTTTTGATACACTAGGAGATAGACTGATTCCTCTATAGTTGATAACTAAGTTTGGGTCACCCTTTTTGAAAAGAGGTATTACATTTGATATTTTTAGTTTTTCTGGATATATGCCTTGTTCTAGCGAAAGATTGATTATATATGTGAGAGGTTGAACTATATACACACCAATAATTTTTAACAGAGTGTTAGAGATCTCATCAACTCCAGAAGAATTTGAGTTTTTTAACTTTTTTATTAGTTCTAGAACATCCTCCTCTGTTAGGGCTCTAAGAAATAATGAATTCTTAGAGGGCTTTACACATGATCCTAGAAACTGATGATCTATATCTTTTGACAGATTTGTGGTTAAATTTTTAGAGGCAGATATAAAAAAATCATTGAAAACCTCAGCACACTCAGCCGAATTCAGAATTTTGCCATTATCATCTATTTCGATATGTATGTTACTTTTTTTTAGATTTACCTAAACTGTTATTTATTACATCCCACATGGCTTTACTTTTGTTTTTAGCTTTTGATATTAGCTGATCATTTTGTTTTATATAAGTTGCTGATAATAATTGCCGATACTCATTATTCACAATTTTAAATTGTTCTTTAAATTGTTCATATTTCCTACTAAGGTCAGCAAAAAGTTGTACTCTACTTCTGGCAGCGATTATTTCAGGGTTTTTTATGCATGCTTGTGTTTTATTCATTTTTTTATTATTAATTTTATTATTAATTTTAGATACAGGAAAGCAAATTTCAAAATAATGTGAAACAGTGTCCATGAAAGAATTAAAAGCATTGTTACAGTCGTGAGTGGCCCAAACATCATCCCAGCTTGAATTTTTTAAACATGTACAAAAGTTTGCTATGTTGTTGTCATTAAAAAAACGTTTATAGTGAATATCATTCTCAACCACTTTATTTAAAGAAAATTTAATATACTGGGCAAAATGATCTGACAAATTATTTTTAATTATATTTGCTTCAGAGATTACTTCTTTATCATTAACTATAATATTGTCAATACATTTACTAGATGTAGAAGTAACACGAGTTGGCTCGCGAATGGTCAAACACATATTGTTGCAGTTTAGGACATTTAAGAGTTCACGTAGGGCAGGATTATTTGCATTAAAATCAATATTAAAATCACCACCTATTATTAAAAACTTATTACTATGTAAGAACATATCTAACAGTTTACCAAACTGTTCAAGAAATATATTGACATCACCATTTGGAGGGTGGTATACAACTATTACAACAATATTATATCCGTTAATTTCAACACCACAACACTCAAAAATATTAACCAAAGACAACTCATCACAGTGAGGTATACGTTTAATTTTCATACTATTTTTGCAAAAAATTGCCACACCACCATGTTTTTGTTTAGGTCGACAATATGACGCACATAAATTAAAATCTTGGAGGCTGATTAAATCCATTTCGTCATCCGATTGCCAGTGTTCGCTTAATAATAACACATCTGTATCATGATCACTTAAAAATATTTCCAACTGCTGAATCTTGTTTCCTATACACTGAATATTTTGATGTGTTACCACAAAAGAGTCAGCTCTTTCTATGGATCTAAATCCAGTTGTGATAAATGGGGGTATAAAAAATTGTCATTATTTACAACAATTTGTGAATCACTACTGATAGATGTTTGTTTGGTGTTTGGTTCGTATACTATACATGCGTCCAAATTAATAAATCTTAAATTTTTCATAGGTTTTGAATTCTTAATTGTATTAGCAAGAGATCGCGAAATATGTTTCTTTAAATCTTGGTCGTTTTTATTATTAATCTCCACATAGCTTGTATATCCTTGCGTATAATTATTAAATTTGCACAAAAAGTCACTTAACTTAACATTATATTTGTAAATATGATATATCTGGGTATTTTTCTTCAAGAGTACGGAACTGAGGTAAATAAAACATTTGTATGTGAGCATTGTTTCAGTTTATTACAAATAAAACGAAATGAAGGAGTCTTTCTTGCGTATATATCGTTTGAACCTGCGATTATTATAATATAATCATTTAAGGTATAATTGTCAGATAAGAACTCGACTCTATCCATCACTTCATTTAATCGCGCACCAGGTTTAACAACAGAACTTATTTCGTACATACTCGGATCCAAAAACTTCCTAATTTTATCGTTTATGCATTTAGCATTGTCATCACCTAATATAAGTACTCGCTTTTTTATTAGACATTTTGTACTTTCATTAGTATCACCAATATTGTCATTGGTTTTGTCATGATTCTTATTATGTAACACATTATGTAACACATTATTAGTAGGTTGCATACAGGCGACTGAATTTATTTCCTCATGCAAACTGATGTTATTAGTTTTTGTTATTTTTATATCTTTCATAATTATTATTTTCTTATGTTTCTCATTATTTATATCCTTTTCTTTATCTTTATGTAGACACCCTGTATGCGTTGGTGGAGTGTTTTTAAAATCAGTGGAATTTGTATTTGTAGAAACACTTTTTTTTAAAAATCTTTTTTTTGTTCTGTTTGTGTAGCTACGGTTTTTGTTTCTTTATTACTAAGATTTTTTATCGATATTTTTAGTTTTTCTATGCAGTTATTTAGATCCTTAATTTTATCATCCTGGGACTTAATAATTTCGTTCATTTCCATCTCGCAGAAAGATGCATCTGCCATAAATATACTGTTGTTTTTTTTTAAAGTTTGAATATATTTATCTTTACAGCTGTTATCTTCTTTTAATTCACCTATAATTTTTTTGAAGTCCTCCCTGTCCTCAACGTCATTTTTATGATTATTAGTTATAAGATCGTTTCTGCAGCATATGATTTGGTTTCCTTTTACCATTTCAATTTTGTTCTTAAAACGAGGTATACAAGTTTTATGATAAATACCAAAACATTGAATACACACATAATGTAAAAAACTCTTGTTTTTACAACACTTAAAATTATTAAAACTCGGGGATTGTACACTACACACAACTTTACTATCTGCCATATTCTATGATAATATGTCTACCAACCTCTTCAAAAATCTTTTCGCTTTGGTTCTCCGGAATCGGGTACGAAGAGATTGTATGACTCTCTGTGATATAGTTGTGCTCCAGGTCAACTCTCTGACAGACCCAAGCTTTACGCTTTGGTTCTTTTCGGATTTGGGAAATAAGACAGTGGCCCCGTCTCGGAGTTATAGCTATCCACCAGCATTGAGAGCCGCGCTTCATTAGCGTGCACTAGCCACCGACGCCACCGTCGACATGGAGGCGCGTAACTCAGGTGTTACTCCAGAATCTAGGGGAGTGGGACCCGCGGAATTCTCCGTGTATACAAGAACTGGTAAGGACGGCATTTAAATAATTTTTTTACTGAGTTGCCATTTTCTACATACTCGATCTCATTAAAATTCATTAAACTAATTCAATTTCTTTGTTACCAGTGGAATGGCAACGCTAATCAAAGTACGACTCTATATGCTTGGGTTTCGCGGTTTTTAACAATACTTTACCGGTGGTACCAAATGTTTTACAGATAGGGTTGTTCTGTTATAATGCACTGCTCAATACATGTTTATTAATAATTAGTACAGTCTATATTAATTCAGATAAGGTCAGTAATACTGGCTGGAACTTTCATTCACTTTTCCAAATCAAGTTAGGTCAAAATAAGATAATGTACAAAATAAATAGTGTCCAGTTGAATCTGTAATATCTGTAACTCTATCAAATTTCACTTCTTGTGCGAGGATCTTGAGCGGTCAGCTGGCAGATTAGTCTGGTCAGGTGCCGATACCACCACATGCAGTCTATTGAACTCTCTGAGTGTTTTGACCAGTGAGTCTTGTCTCCAGTGGCCGGCATCTAGTGAGTATCGTTAAATGTTCTATGACTACAGCTACCGTACGCGTGCCGTAAATGCGGTTAGCGCCTGCCAACCCCTACACAAAACTCTACAGGGTAGTTGGTTTCACCTTGGTTTAAGCCATGAAGGCGGGGTGTACTCGGTAAGCCCACAAATAAATGGACAGTTGTCCCAACGAATATTAATCAAAGCAAATTAAATCTCATAAATGAAACAAGGTACTACCAAACTTTATAAAAGTACCTGTGAGGTTACAATAACACAACAAATTTGGGTCCTACCACTAAAACTAGAGGATCACGAAAAAGGCCAATGAATTAAGTATTACCTGTCGCTTCACGACTGGTGAGACTTAGTAAAAGGGGAATAAATTAAATACTAAATATATGAAGGGGAGTTGTGTCGTTACATTGGTGCCGTGACCAGGATAATCTAAACTAAATAGACGGGGGGGGGGGGTTGGGTCATTACAATAGGTTTAAGTCAACCGAATCGGTCATTTGAGAAACAGCACGTCAGTTCTGAATGATTTTACAGGAAATAAAAAAAACTAAAAATTAAGAAACAGGTAAAAATTTTTGTCTAATTAGATTGTTTTAAAATAATTATTTTGAAAAAATGTTTTTTAAGAAAAAAAAAATATAGTACTTCAAAAACTCGCGTCATGTGATGTTTCTGAAATTAATTATAAAATTGAATAAAAAGACATGTAGTTTTATTAAAGATCTTTACTGAATATAAAACAGAGGGTCATAAAATAAACTTTTATAAAAAATTAAGCATCTTCATCATTTTCAGTTGTTGGCCAACATAATATTTCGTTATAAAAGTCATGGTGTTCTTCAAGAATGTATGTAAGAAGTTGTTTAATATTGTCAAGTTTCTTGGAATTAATCGTACCTTTTCCGAGAGGATAAGCAGGTTTCTGAACAGGTTCAGGTAGTTGTACCAAATTGGAAGTAACAAGTCTAAATTTATGGCTGGTAAACCCCTCTATAAATTCAAAAGCTTTAACTACCCCAGGTTCATTTGAAGAGAATCTAAAATGTGCATAGTTCATAATCTGAAATGTGCGTTTTTGCTCCCCTGGCACACCTCTACCAAGAGATTTAATCAACAAGCTGTTTTTTTTTTGTAAAACCTGGGCCACCAAGATTTAAAATCAGCAATATTTTCCCTTTTAACGAGTTTTAGAAAAAATTTGGATTACCTTGATGAATTTACAATCATTTCAACGTATTCCATTATCGAGTAGATTCGGTCGTATCTACTGATTACTCTTTTAATAGCAGCAAAATTATGATCGTTGGGTAAAAGAGAATGTCCTTTGTGGAAAATACTGATTTATGGTTTCGAATCTGTTCATCTGAACCAACGCCTTAAGAACCCTTATTACTGTATGGTTGTGATTCTGTATTCTGACCACCGCAGCTGTCAGAAAAAATGTGCAGGTGCTTAGTACTAGCTGGAATTTTGTGTTTTATGAAGTCCAAAACAAATGATACGACTTCGTTGGGCCCTTTTTTTGCTATACTTTCATGGTAAACAGAACGTGGCTTGCTGCTTTCCAATTAAATTTATCACAAACACGTTAACAGTCAACTGCCTCAAGTAAAAAGTTTCTTGCTCTGGAATAACAGGCAACTAGAGATTTTGCATATAATCAAATGTGATTACAACGGTATCATTATTAGTACGATTTTGAGATAATTCAATTAAAAGTTTTAGTTTATTGTAAAACTCCTGAGCCCTTCTTTTATGTACCATCAATTCTGCAACAGCTACTCGTTTAGCATGGTCATAAGTGAAGGACTTTTAATTTTAATATTTAATATTAAATTCTTCACATTTGCAACAGGTGTCTACTTGTGGTCATGCAAACCCAAGTGAAAATCTTTCCTTAAAAATTTTTAAGTAAAACTTGTATTTTATTTTGGTGCACGGGTACTTTTTTTTAAACAATACGTACATAATTTTTACGTTAAGCTTTTCACCCAAATAGTTTTTTCTGTGCTACTATAATGAGAAATTTTGGTGTGGAAGCTCCTAATATGATCTTCAATTAGGACAACTATACTTTCTGGAATGGCATTTCCAGACATGCACTTGCCACTTTTGTCGTTAGGTTGTTTATCATTAACAAGAAGCTGAGTCAAACGTCTAACTCTTGCTGGTGTGATTGCGTGAATGTTAATAAAAGCTTTTTTGCAAACAGTAATGCGCCCAGAAGAAAAGATTAAAAAGTATTAAAAGAGTAAGTTTTCAGCTTAGGCCACCCTAAATTCTTGGCCTTTTAATTTTAACATTGTTACATCCCATTATTGCTCGTAAATACGTATCTTGTTCATTTTTTGTTGTCATAAGTCTAAATTTGTTAATAATTTCCTGACAGGCACCCTGGACACATCGCTCATAACATTTTAATTTACACCTACGAACAAAACAGGTACTTGCTTTAAAACCCTTATTACTAACCTAAAAAATTCAATAACTTACCCATCGGTTTCTCCTTGTTCATTAGCGTGAACTACGGCACCTTTATAATTAATGTACTCTTCCTCTTTTAATCTGACATTTTTTATTATCTCACATTTATATAGCTTCCTTTCTACTTTTCTTCTTATCCTGACATTAAGAGCACTATCAGACTCGCTTTCACTACTGGACGCCATGATTGAGAAATGACATTCGCACACTGCGTTTAGAAAGAACACATGTCAGCGACTTGTGTTGTTTCTCAACGCATCGAGATATTTAGAAGCGTGTGAATTGGACAGGTGATGTTACTGTAGGGAACAATGTGTTTACCCTTAAAGTGTATATTACTGCAATAAATGGCCGAAATATTGACATATGCCATTACTCAAATGACCGATTCAACTGGTCAATAGTATTACACATCCTAGAGAGACAGGAGGTAGCATTAAAAATTTAGTTTTCATGAAAAGTGATGATTATGTATACAGAGTTAACGAAACTCCATGCATAAAGTGATCATTACATTTTGTCTCTCAATCTACATTTAGGCAAGGATGTTAAAAAAAATAAGATTATTTACTCTCGAGTTAAAGTAGATTTTGATGCAATAAATATAAGATTAACTGCAATAAATTGGAAATTTCAGCATGAAAGTAGAGATGATAAATATAGCTATATTTACAATATAAATATAAAAAACCTCTTAAATGATGTTGCACCTAGAAGAGAAATTATTATAAAACCGAAATTTAAGGAGTGGTGGAACGAAACTGTCAAAAATGCAATAATAAAGAGGGACATCAGCTACAAAATGTATAACATTAGTAAAAACACCATAGAAAAGAAACATAAAAAGAATAGAAATAATGTTAAAATTATAAGAGAAGAGATGACCTTGTGTTATCAAAATAAAATAGATTTTTGTCAAAATAATCCAAAAGGATGTAGCAAGCATTACAACCATTAATAAAAGATAAAAAAGTGAAGAAAATAATAAGATAGTGGATGGAGAAGTTATAACAAATATGCATGAAATTCCAAATTGTTTAAATGTATTCTATGTAAAAAGTATTAATGAAATAGTAGCTCAAATAGATACAACAAATCAAGTTGACAATGATAGAAACAACAATATTGTTACACATAATAGGCTTAACAGTTTTAGGTTAATTACTTATGATGAACTAAGAGAGGCAATATTTCCGTTACGAAATAAGGGCAGTTCAGGCAATATTCCAGCCGAATTATTTTAATTAATTTTTACTATGATCGCAGAGTTAAAGAGAAAACCTTAATTTTTTCGAAAACTTCAACAGTTAGGTATAGGAAGTGTTATACAAAAAAGAATGCAATTTGAAGGAGGAATCCAACCACATAAAAAATACAGGGTGTTCCATTTAAAAAAACACGAGTTTTTCCCATTTGAAATTCGCATTAATTGACATGCCATCATGGACACTGTAAAATAGAATAATGTAAAAAAGGTACTAATACTTAGCGTGTAGTTTGAACTAAGAATAGTTTAATATTTTCTTACCCAGCTTGTTTTCATAGGTAAATAAAAATTATTAAACGGACCCTTATAAATCCTTTCCAGAAAATGTTAAATAACTTGGTAACGTTGCATGCAAATCCAAAAAACAAAATATCACTGTATAATACTCTTTTCATTTAATAAAATGGTGAAAAAAATATACAGGGTGTTCCATTAAAAAAAAAGTCTTTTTTGTAACAGAAAATTCAAGCACCCTGTAGATTTCACAATAATTTTAAATGATAGATCTTATCGACAAAAAAAACTTTTGTGTTTAATAAATTGTTGTATCACTAACGGTTCAAAGGTTATCGAAGGAGAACACACTATTGACTCACCCTGTATGTATAATGGCATAGAAAAACCTCTCTTGAATCTAATCAACAATTCACTTGAAGTAGGTAAAGTTCTATCAATACTAAAAATACACTATTATACCAATACTAAAAATTCAAGGTTCTGATAAAGCAAATGATCTAAGACCAATAAATATGTTAATGCAACTGAAAAACTATTGGAAAAAATTGAACATGATCAGTTATATGAATTTATTACAGCTAACAAAATATTATTAATAAACCAATCAGGTTTCAGAAAGGGGCATAGTTGTGAAACTGCTATACAAAATATTTTATATGATTAGAAAAAAAACCGGGACGATAATATTATGGTAGGAACGGTTCTCTTAGATGATTCTTTGGAAAATGTCATTTTCCGCCATTGTAAGTCATTACATATTAGACTGACAAAAAAAGTATATATGAAAAATGTAAGGAATTTTATCTTTTTTAGCTTTGCCATTTTTGTTGTTGGAGCAATCGTTGCGGACTTATTTTGAAAAATTAATTTTTTGCACCGTTCCTTCAAGATGGGAGTCTCAAGGTCGAAAACTTGGATTTTCCATCAGGGTACCGACCTAAACAACATAATCAAAATCGTTTCTACTCCACCTTTTGTATGGCAAAAATCTCTACTGACTGGACTAATAAAATATTCTCTAAAAAAGCTCTAAATCTTGCACCATTCATATTATCATTAAAGAAAAAGGGTCCAACCAAATGATACCTCAAAATTTCACACCATACGTTAACTTTATCACAATATTTTGCAATTTATTACCCAATGCTGGGTCGAAATAATCCCATTGGTAAAAAACGACGATCATTTAAAAATTCTTCCTACAATCACAGAAAAAAATCTATCCTTCCTCCCTGATCACTGTTTTTCAAGTTGTGGCGAAATTTCGATTTGAATGGTTTTATTTTATGATACTTTAAACATCTGCGAATTTTGGAATGGAAATATTTAAATCGTTGACATTATCTTTAAACTTAACTTAGCATTATCGCCATAATTCTCTTGCAAGAAGTTAATAACGACTCGTCTGTAAGAGAAAATAATAAATTATTATTAAGTAGCACAAGCGCGTCCCAATGGTTCAAAGAACTTGGTTTATTAGTTTATGTACATTATCTAAGTTAGGTTATTTGTTATATTTATAAAATATTTATTGTAATTAAGCTGAGGTTTCAATGTATTGCAAGCCAAAGCAATTATTGATTAATAATGGAGCAGATAGAAATATACTTTTGTTAAAGTAAGATGTGTTTTTCAATAATCTCTAACTGGATATCAAGAGATATCACATGGCGATCCTGCCAGTCCTGGACTGATAAATGGCAGTCCCTTAGTAGATAATTACTTGACACTGACGTAGTTTTCCATGAAACACCAAAACACTATATACTGCTCTCGACGCGCATTTCGCTAACCAAGTTGGCATCATCTGGAGATGATTAAAAGTTTTAATCATCTCCAGATGATGCCAACTTAGTTGGCGAAACGCGCGTCGAGTGTAGTATATAGTGTTTTGATGTTTCGTGGAAAACTACGTCAGTGTTATCTTTATATCAAAAGTTCCAACCCACTCCAGGGTAAATTAATTGGTTTAGAATAGGATATAATTTATAATGGTTTTACTGATTAGAGACGAAAAATAATAATTACAGTTATGGTATTATGAATTATTTTATAAATTAGTAAAAATGGGAAGTAGTCAAACAAACGAAGAAGTCATTGTTGCTGGTAATGGCAGACAAACGATATAGAAAATACTTATAGCTTTTCCATAAAAAATGTAATCGAAATAGTTGTAATAATGTTGGCTACAGTAGTGGAAATGGTGTACTGTTATGGGAGATGCAAAAGGAGGCTAGAAAAGAAGATTCGTACCAAGATAAGACCAAAGTCAAAAAATTATATAGGAAGCAACAGTTTTTTTTTTTTAGGTTTTAAGGTGGAAAAAAAATTAACAATATATCACATGGTAAAATTAGGAAATTACTAAAATGGTATAAACATTGTAAAAGAATTCAGAAATTTTTTTGACGAGCAGTTTTTCATCGCAATTTAAACACGGACAGTGTTGTGAAGCGAAAAGACAGTAAAGTAACGAGCCGTAAGTTTTAAAAATTAGATGTTTAAGGATAATTATGAAAGTTTGAAGGATTTGTACAATAAATCAGAGTTAGATGTTAAGTTTAGGGATGAAATTAAGGGTTATGTAAATAATATTAATAAATAATTAAATTTTGGATGAATGGTTACAGCCCTCGCCCACTGAACAATCTGAAATAGATGAAAATAGTTTAAAAATACCATTAAATTCCGATTCATCAGGTTCAGAGTAGTCAGATACTGAAGAAAAAAATGTCACAAAAATTTGAATTAAAAACAGCGGCAAGTTTGCTGCCAGTTATGAACGGTAGCGAAACTGTAACCAGGTAACTTATCGATGCTATTGAGCTATATGATTCTATGTTAGAGGCCCGCGGTAAAAGCGTAAAAGATTTCTGGGTCAACAGTATCAAAAGGTTCAGTTTCTATTTCATTACAAGTAAATAATATACAGCTCTGTCATTAGTTTTTATTAATGGATGACCCTGACCATGAAATACACGGTATATTAGGTTCAGAGTTGTTTGGTAAATATTCAGCTATAACAGATTATAAAAAAAAATATTTTCTTTCTGGTCGGGAGCAGTATCAAATGACGAGGATCCCAATGGGGTTGAAAATTAGCCCTAGTGCTTTTTCTCGAGCAATGACAATTATTGTAATGTCTGGTTTAAACTCTGAACGTTGTTTTGTTTATTTAGACAATTTAATTGTTTTTGGAAATAACTTAATAAATTATAATAGACATTTAGTTAATATTTTTCAGAGCCTGAGAGGTAAATTTGAAGTTAAATCCAAACAGATCTGAATTTTTGGCAAAGAAATTCTTTATTTAGGTCATACTATTTCATCTGAAGATGATACACCGGATCCTTAAAAACTGAGGTAATTAAAAAATTACCAATTCCTAAAAATTCTAATGAGGTGAAAAGATTTGTTGCTTTTGCTAATTATTACTGATATACTGAATATATTCAAAATTTTACACATATTAATAATTGAACAAGAAAAAATACTCAGTTTATTTGGACTGAAGAATGTCAACAATCTTTTGAAAAATTAAAGCAAGCCTTAATTACTCACCAGTATTACAATATCCAAATTTTTCCCCAGATAACTGTTTTCAACTGAAATGTGATTCTTCTGGATATTCACTGGGCGCTGTCTAGTCAAAAGCAGATGACAGACCAGTTGCATTTGCTAGTCAATCTCTTAATAAAGTCGAGAGAAATTACAGTGTGAGCGAAAAAGCATTGGCGAGCTTAGTTTTTGCCGTCAGGCATTTTAGGCCTTATTTATTTGGTAGGAAGTTTGTAATATTCACTGATCAAAAGCCATTAATTTATTTGTTTGGGATGTCGAATTTCTCTAGTAGATTAATGAAATTTAGGTTAGCTCTCGAAGAATACGACTTTACAGTAAGGTATATTAAAGATAAAGAAAATATTGTGGCGGATACTCTGTCAAGAGTTGTTCTGACGAATTAAAAAATTTAAACATATTTAAGTATATTATGTAATAAAACAAACGGTCTGGAAATAATATGTAAATTGGTTTTGATGATTCCAGCTCTGATGAAAGTATTGTACACCCTGGCATCGTGGAAGTATTAAAACTGCCTAGAGATTCTTTCCAGTTGTCCAATTTCTTGTTCTGATTTTGAAAAAATAATAAAAGGTAAATAGTATGATTGCCAATTAGGGAACTTATTATGTATTAAAGAATCGCGATTAATTTATTTAAAACAGGATCATCGATAGTAGTTAAACAATACTGAAATGAGCTCAAGCTGGCCCGATGGGATTGCATCGTGTACGTGGGCGGCTCTAGAACCTGGGACCTAGATGTTAGTATCGGGGTAGGGGTAGGGGGGAGCTCAGAGGCCAATGGTATAAGGCTAAAATTTTAGTAACGGTGGAGGGGGAGATTTTAGCTAATGGTACAGGGCTAAGATTTTAGTATCAGTGGAGTGGGAGATTTTGGCTAATACTATAGGTTTGTATCTAAGATTGTAGCTAAGAAGGTGGAAACTGATGACGCAGGTCTGGAAGTAAAAAAATGGCTGTTAGTAGTAAGTGCGACCAATCAGAGCTTTTAAAAAGGTAATTAATTATATATGTCAAAAGTTGGCTACTATATTCTTAAATCTGCAGGTTAAGACATGCTAAGAAGACTAGTCGTTTGAAGCAATATATAATGCCGTCATATATCTTTCTAGCTAAAAAAAATTATTTTATATAAGTTTTCCTGGAATTTGTTAAAGCAAGACTAATGAGAACGTTTAAAAAAAAGTAATTAATTATATGTCAAAAGATGGCTGCCCCAGATATCCCGACCAATGACCGCGTTTAAAAAGTAATTAATTATATGTCAAAGATGGCTTATATATTCTTAAATCTGCATGTTATGAAAAGCTAGAACTTGTCGCTTTAAATATATAGGATGAAATCATATATCTCTCTAGTTAAAATTATTTATATGTTTCCGGGAATTTGTTATATTTTTTTGCTAAAAGCTATGTCAAATAATTATACGTAATATATGATTTGGATGATATCTTTTTTTGCATTGTAGATCAGGACTGTTTAGTCACTTAGTTAACCATTATAAAACCATAGATTTTAATATGTAATTTGTTTTATTGTTTATACAATTCCTGTAATGTTATACTGTACTGTACTTGTGACGTTTCATATCCTACTCTGTAAGGCTTAAATGAATAAAGCTTTTTTTTTTCGACCGCCTTCTGCATTTGGCCCGCCAGCCACTCAGCTGATTTTTGGCAGGCCGGTATGGTCTTCTGTTCCGAGAGCAGCGTAGGCTTTATCCCTCCGAGTACACCGATTATAAGGACGACCATTTTTACCGAGTAGCCTGGGTACAGCACTTGCAGCTCGTACCGGAGATCACGGTATTTGGTCCGTTTCTCTTCCTCCTTCAAGGTGATGTTTTTCTCCGCAGGTGCCGAGAACTCGATGACATACATCACCTTGAGTTGATGGTCGAGGAGGACTATGTCAGGCTTGTTGGCTTGGATTAGCCTGACAGTCGGGAACGAAAATCCGGCATTTCTCGTTCTCGACAACGGACTCAATATCTCCGGGGACGTAAGGCAGCACTGGTGTCTGGTCTACGCCGTACGAGTACCTTAGATGGTAGTATAGCACTCGTAAAGCCGCGTTATGTCGGTGGATGTAGGCCGAAATCGCATATATGGGGCATGCAGAAAGTAAATGCATGAGCGATTCCGTATTAGTTGCAGACACCTTGTTCTTCCCCGAAAGTTCGGAAGACCAAATCTTTCGGAGGCGGTGTCTGTATTTGCCGCTGAGAGAATCTTTTATTTGTGATAAATCCTGGATGTGCCTTTGTTGCACACCCAGGTATGTATAGGTCTCTCCGGCATCCAGATGTCTTAGGATGCTTCCGTCTGCGAGCTGCGCATCTTCAGAGAATTCCTCGCATCGTCCTCTCTTGACGTGGACGACTGCACATTTGTCCAACCCGAACTCCATTCCAATTGCCCGCGTATATTCTTCGACCACCCTAAGAGCGTTTTGTAGTTCCCGCTCTCCGGAGGCATAAAGTTTAAGGTCATCCATATAAAATAGATTGGTGACCTTATGCCTCCGGTCGCTGGGTGGTCCACATTGATATCCGCGGATTTGGCGGAGCCCAACAGACAACGGCAGCAGTGAGATGCAGAAGAGGAGAGGACTCAGGGAGTCACCCTGGAAAACTCCTCTCCTGAATGCCACCTGCTCTGTCGTGACCCGCTGTGCACCTGATGTTATGGTGAAGCGGGTCTTCCAGAGCGGCAGCAGCTGTTCTATGCATCTCACTAGTGGTGCTGGTACCGCAAGACATTCGAGCAAGTACAACAATAGCTCATGTGATGTTGTATCAAATGCCTTGCGGTAACCAATCCAGGCCATCGATAGATTCCGCTTGTATTGCACAGAATCCTGTGTAATACAGCGGTCTATCAGCAGGCTGTCCTTGCAACCTGCCATGCCCGTCTTGGCACCACGCTGTTCGTGTATCTGCTGGAAGACCGGATCAACAGACCTCAGTGTCCTAGCATATAAGATACGTGTAAATATCTTGTAGCAGGAGTTAAGGCAAGTGATCGGCCTATAATTCCTCGGGTCGGAAAGATCCCCCTTTTTGGGGATAAGCACAGTACGTCCCTCGACGAACCAGTCCGAAATCTGCTGCCCCTCGTTCAACCATGAGTTGAAAACTCGCGCCAGACGGCGGTGAGTGGAAGGAAATTTCTTCCACCACCAGTTGTTAATGCCATCTGGGCCCGGGGCAGCGAAGTTCTTGGTACCAACAAGTGCTTGTTGGACTTCCTCCGTACTGATTGCCGGGCACACTTCTTCTGGCTCTTCAAGATGTCTGTGGCATAGAGCCTCGAAGTGTGCAATTGCTGGAGTGTCGCTATTGAATGGACGCGTCGTTTCGTAGATTCCCTTCCAGAAGGTTTCGACATCTTCTACAGTCGGCGGATTCTCGACAACACGCTGTGGCTCTTGAAAGAGGCGAGAAGGATTCGTACGGAACAAATTGTTTTGTTCCATACTCCTCACCCGCCTCTTCAATGTTTTCTTTATCGCCATGAGCGCTCGGATCCTATCTAGACAGTGCTGCTTGATGGTAAGCATCACTGTCAGATTAAGAGTGTGGTGTTGACGTCTTAATCCGGCTGATATGCGCCGGATTCTGGGAGTAAAAACTCTACCAGTCGTCTTATATTCCAACACACTCTGGATCCGAGAAGCATGTTGTCTGGCCGACTGTATCTTGCCTTCGATTTTCTGTACACGCCGCTTGGCTTTCTCGACCCCATGATTGGTTGACCTCTCACGGGGGACGAGTTGCTTCGCGGCGTTGTACACGGCACAGATGTCTGCATCTTCCGGAATCGATGACCACGTCCATTCTAGCCAGGTCTTGTGGCTTTAGGTTAGCCCTGGTGTTAAGGCTAACCCTCGTTCTTAAGTCTACGTCGGTGAACTCTAAAGGATGTTCCCCATCAGCTGGTAATTGCCGCGGTGGGACTGCGGCTGGCAGTTCTTCCGGCTGACGGGGTGCCCTTAAATAACCTGTCCTGAGCGAAAGGATACTTGATCTCTCAGATGTTGTTGAGAGAAGGCGCGATGCTCTGGATGCATTTCGCACCAAAGTGCATGCAATCGCGCCATGTATCCCCTTCGCTCAGGTTCGCTACTCTCGCGGCAGGTCAGCAAGTCATCCCGAAGTTCGCTCGTTCACTTAAAGCGTCCATGTACAGTTGCAGTTTCGTCATCGTTAGGACCGTCCGGTAAGGCCCCTCCCATCTGTCCTTGACCTCTATCCAACTGAGGTCGATTGTGAGGGGCCCTTCTTAGGGTTATATGGAACCCATAGCAGTAAGAGTACCAGGGTGGTTAGCCCTGGTACTCCCGGCCGGCATTTGTCAGGCAGAGTTGCCTCTGCCTGTCCAGGGTGCACCAACGTGGAGGTTGCCGGTCCTTTGCACCCCTTTATTATTATTTTTTTTTTTTCTCTGATTTCTCTGGTCTTAAAGTCTAGATCGGCTATTATTAGCAAGATAAAGACTTCGATCCTACTGCTCCAGGAACGACCGGACTATGTTTGTAGCATCTAAAATGACCAACTTCTGCATAGCACGGCCAGTATTCCAGGGTATCCCTATATCTCTTATACCGTTCTTTAGCGTCTTCGGTATTAGTCCCATGGAGGAGATGATGATGGGCACCACCTTCGCAGTCTCCAACTCCCATACCTCTTGAATTTCACGCCTGAGGTTAGTATACTTTGTTAATTTCTCGTTGAACTTCAACTCTATATTGTGGTTATTTGGGATTGCAACATCTATCAGGAGAGCTTTCTTATCTTTCTTGTACAGGATGGTTATGTCGGGTCTATTGTGTTCGACTGTTCTATCCGTTATAATACCTTTATCCCAATATATTTTAATCTGTTCATTTTCCACCACTGGCGGCGGTTTATAACGATAATATGGTTCATTATTGTCAGCAGTGAGATGCAGAAGAGGAGAGGACTCAGGGAGTCACCCTGGAAAACTCCTCTCCTAAATGCCACCTGCTCTGTCGTGACCCGCTGCGCACCTGATGTTATGGTGAAGCGGGTCTTCCAGAGCGGCAGCAGTTGTTCTATGCATTATTATTATTATTATTATTATTATTATTATAATGTGCTAGTTGAGAATACAAAAAATATATCATCCAAATCAGACAAACGGTTTAGAAAAAAATTAACATCAAACTTATGATAAATTTCTGGTGGTGCGTTAATTTTGCGGAGTAGTGTACAAAAGTAAAACATTTTTACCTCAAATCCACCAATAATAAGAAGTGCATTAATGCCGAATTCCTCAAATCTTGATGCTATTAATCCCATACGGTGTCCTGGTAGGGTACGTTTGGTACCCAAATATGCTCCACCATGACCTACCCATCCAGTTACATCAGACCAATCTAAAAAAGAATCAGATATTATTCTAACAAATTCATATTCACAAAATTAGATTTTATAATTATTACACAGAAATGGGTTTATTCTGAGAATTTTGATATATTAATAGCTAACTTTTTGATTTTCAATCTGTCACTATCCGTATTTTTCATTTTAGAGAAAAATGTAGAACTTCCTTCGCAATCATATAACAAACTATATGATATAGAATTTCTTAAGAAAAAAAAATTAAGTCAAAAAATGTAGCATTAACTTGAAAATGTTGGTTTTTCATGACATTAGGTTTTTTTCCTTTTTACTTCTTTTCTAATTCTTGGGTGCTGATAGATGCTAAATTTAACTAGAAGGAATACATTAATCAACTCTGCAAATAGTTAAATAATGCAGTGGTGCTCAACTGTTCAAGTTTAAATGAAAAATTTGTGAAGCAAAAAAAATGCAGTGAGATCTATTTAAGTGCTTAGTCTAGAGACTTCTGTGTGTCAATATTTAAAAATTTAAGAATTCTGTCCCTCTTTTCGCTAATAATATTTATAAGTGTATATCAAACAAAACAAGCACGATAACATTACACAAATTGGAAGTTTTAGACAATAAAATTCTACGACTGAAAAGTATCAAGTACTGGCTGATATACATATGCATGACACAATAAATAAGAATAATTTACTTGTACCTCAAACTCGACTAACAAGATTGATATTAAACTGTATAATGCTTTACCTATCAATGCATGTTCATTAAATTTCAATAAATTCACAAATCAAATAAAACAATACTTACTGACAATCCTTTTTATAGCACTGATGAATTTATTGAATATATGTCTCAACAGAGCAGATCTGGCATACATTCTGTAGAGATTTTTTATTTGTAAAATTTTTTATTTTTATAAATTGTAATTTTGTAATGCAAATTTTTATGCTCCTTTTGTCCATTTTAATAGTAACTTTAATCTACTTTGTATTTGTACTTAATACTCTTATTATTATTTAATGTAACGTATTGTGTAACATTGTTGATGTGTTTAGAAATTGTAGCTTTGTGATGAAATAAATGATTTGATTTCACCGAACTCTGTATTTAAGGTAGTTTTATGATTACGAATAACATTTCTAGTAGTTGATTTATACCGCCCGACTCCTCCGACCTTGATCACATACGTATACGGGCATATGTTTCAAGGCCGTTGCGCCGCTGATTGAATGTCTATGACACACGTGTACGCGCGCTTTTGTCAAGGTCGTTGTTTTCTATTCCTCCGACCTCGATCGTACACGTATTAAGGTTGCAGCGTCTCATGCTACCACTCGTGCGGTTTTGAAGGTTGTTTTTACAGTGTTCCTTATATGAAGGAGGGAGTTGGATGGAAATTCATTCTTGAACTAATTCTGTTAGAGTGCAGTCACAATGTATACATGTAGTGCTTGTGGTATTAGTTTTACACGTCGTGATAATATGCGACGCCATCAGATGCGTTCTTGTAAAAAGTTTGATGGGCCACCAACAAAAAAATGTAAACATAGCGACGCGCAAATTAATTCAAAACCATCAACCTCTGCAGATGTACAAACGATTCAGCCTCACACATCCACAGCTACATAAATACATGTTGGTGTTGTAATGTAACGATTGCTGCAAATCAGATGCATATTCACAGAAGAACATTACAACATAGAACAAATTCATGTGCTCCACTAATTGACGGTGTACAAGTTGTTAGCAGTGCTTTGAAATGTAGAATTATAAGTTATCGTGTACAAAGTGAAAATAATGATACTGATTATGTAATGTTTTTTGGTGAAATCAAGCACAAAGTTCTAAACGTGCTTGATGAGATGGTAAACATTCATAAATCTGTGAAAGTGAATATGGAGGCGTTTGGTAGATATAT
>JANEYF010003634.1:0-254077 GCA_029963845.1 Rhamnusium bicolor
GTTTTAAATGAAATAAAATATACTTAATTGAAGTAAATCGATTCTCTTGTCTAAGAAAAATATGTTTATCAATCACTTTCTGTTTCATATATCATTCGTAAGTTTGTTCTAAGAAACAAATAATCTGTCATCGTAAGAAATAGTTATTTTCAAATGAAACGTGTTAAATTCAGCATGCATACGATTATTTAAATTTATCAACATAATTATGTATTTTATAATTCACAAAGGAAAAGAGAGGCAACGGTTATGGGGAAGAATTATATCTTGAAAACGAAGAGATATGTAACAAACTATACTGTAATGTAAAAACTGCGCCTTATTGAAATATTAAGGGGGCCATGGTGAAATGACAATAATATAAAACTATTACGTATGCTACATGATTGCAAAACCTCCCAGTTGTCAGTTGAGCAATCTTTCTCCAGGAAGCCAGGATCTCGAATCGTATCCACAGACATAGACTTTTATTTGTGGCTACTCTCCTTCAACACTAGAAGGCGAGAATCTCAAATTTCTGTCATTTTCGAGGTGTATTAGAACAACGACTTCTTATAAGACAATTCTGTGAATTCCACTGTTCAGCACTTTATTGCACCCGGAAAAGGAAGCTGGAGGACTTAAGACCTCCCACTTTAATGGGTGAAACTATTCCATTTGCGGAGGAGGTGAAATATCTAGGAATCACTCTGGATAAATCACTTAATTGGAACTCCCATCTGGAAAAGGTAATCCACAAACCAAAGCTGTCCCTATGGATATGCCGTCGTATTTGTGGCAAATCCTGGGGCATGGGTCCCCAACAAATTTACTGGATCTATATCACGGTCATCAGACCAATGATAAGATACGGATCCATTGTTTGGTGGCCGAAAGGATTACAACGGACGGCCAAATCCAAACTCTCTGGACTGCAGAGATTAGCATGCATGACCGTAACGGGAGCAATTAGCACCACACCGTCAGCTGCAATGGAAATCCTCCTGGATTTACCCCCTCTTCATATATATCTGGAGAGAGAGGCCAGGTGGGCAACCTACAGACTGCAACAAGCGGCCATTAATATGCCGCAGACTAGTATCATGGAGCGGAACAGGTTGTTGGATGACATACAGAATCACAGCATCCTGGGAATGCCCTCGGATACTATGCCTACTATGACCAACTACGAGCTGACCTTCAACATCCTTTCTCCAGAAAGAGATG
This sequence comes from Rhamnusium bicolor, assembly GCA_029963845.1. Taxonomy (NCBI): domain Eukaryota; kingdom Metazoa; phylum Arthropoda; class Insecta; order Coleoptera; family Cerambycidae; genus Rhamnusium; species Rhamnusium bicolor. The sequence goes on from JANEYF010003634.1 coordinate 1,207, forward strand.
AGTGGGATCAGAATAATGCCGACCTACTGAAGGCAGACAGTTGTTGGTTTACAGACGGCTCCAAAACTCCCGAGGGAACAGGAGCCGGAGTACACAGCTACAGACCAAGGGTGAGGATAGTCTCAAACCTAGGTACTCATGCAACTGTTTTTCAAGTTGAGGTTCATGCCATTGAACTGTGTGTACGAAGGCTGGAATATATGCATCTTACACGCAGATCAATAAAAATTTTCTCAGATAGCCAATCAGCTATAAAAGCTCTTGGCTCCTACCGGTGTAACTCCAAAACGGTATGGAACTGTCAGAAATCTCTAAATCATTTGGGCAAGAACAACAAAGTGACTCTGGTCTGGATACCCGGCCACTCTGGTATGGAAGGTAATGAAATAGCGGACTCCTTAGCCAGAGAAGGAGCGTACTCACGATTCATCGGACCAGAACCAATACTTGGCATATCTTCAAGTACGGCCAAGATGGCTATCTCAACCTGGGCTGAAAGGCAAACTCTCCAGTATTGGCAAGAATTACCAGGATTAGTTCATTCAAAGGCGTTTTTATAAAATACCCTTTGAAATCGAGAGCTAAGAAACTTTTAGAGTTAAACAGGATAAACCTGAAAACTCTAACAGGCCTATATACCGGGCACTGCCGACTAAACTATCATCTGCATAAACTCGGCCTAGCGGAAAACGCCGAGTGCCGTCTATGCCTGGAGGATGATGAGAAGGCAGACCACATCTTATGCACCTGTTCCGCTGTGGAGAGGATCCGATTTTCAATATTTGGCAAAGGGCAACTGCTGCCAGAGGATCTGGACACATTCTCACCCAATAAAGTTATCAGTTTCATTAAGAGACTGAACTTATTGGGTGAAATATAGTTAGGCGTGAGCCACAATAGGCCTGCTGATGGCCGCAGTGCAGGGTCTACTGAGACCCACTCACAACAAACCTAACATAACCCTAACTTTATTGCAGCCAATTTGGATAAATGCTCAACTATCAAATTATGCAGGATGAAATATTCTATATTTTAGCAAAGAGGAATAATATATTTTGAAAACAAACAATATTAATAATAAAATGATACTTCTAATCTTTGATATAATAAAATCCTGTCCTCCCCCACCCTAGGGGTTAAAAGTAAAATTTTCTTTTAAAATACTATTAATAACTCCTATCACTTTTATGAAAAAAAAAACATCAAATAGAAAGTTTCTCTAAATTGAATTTCTTATCGAAATAGGTCTGTCAAGTTTTAAAACTATTTTTAGTTAATTAAATTTAGGGCTGATCTCCCATTAAACTTATTTGATAAATATATTTCATGGAAACAATTATTGATGCAATTATATTCAAGGAAATTATCTACTGAATAAATTTAAGATTAGATGAAAAGATCGTAAATAAAAACAAGCCGCATTTTCAAAAAAATGCAATATTTTATTAGTAAATTGTTTTTACGTTGACTTTCTGAAAGTTAATGTATGGACGAAAATCAGATAAATTCTTCTTTGTATGTAATATTTTGTAATAAACAGTTTTATTTTCCTGAATCTCTAATTAATTATAAAATTAAAATATAATTAAAAAAAAAAATAAGAAATTTTTATTCCAAATTGTTGTTTGGTCTATCGGTATAATTTTCAGCCTCAAAATTTCTATTATCATTATCATCTTCAGAACATTCATTTTCATCTTAGGTAACTTGCGAATCGTCTTCAATAAAATTATCAATATTACGTTCTAAATCTTCGATTACATGTAAGTCTTGTGGATCATCACGTTCAGTGAGGTTGATGCTATTTTTACAATCTTTGCCAGTACATATTCTGCACATTACAGAGTATAGCAGTCCAGCCTTTCTGTAACGACAAGTTGGTCCACAACCTATTCAGCACCTGTAAGTAATGATTCTTAAAACAACGTCTGATAATGGATACTTTCCAAGGATGTAGGGATTAAACCATTATTTCCACCTACGTAGAGAAAATTATTCTGGGTAAATTTGCTTCATTTCTCTTACAATATCAGTTTTAACATTTTATAATTTGTTAATATTAAGGAGGAAAGCATGTTGTGGAGCACTTGTTCTTTGACTTTGTTACGATGTAATCGTGGCTCGTGGCTTCTAATTGTGTTCTTTTGGCAGACATTAACGGAATAAAAAGTTAAATGTTTTTATTTTTAGTGGGTATTCGTTAAATGCTAACTTCGAACACAACTAGAAACACTAATTTATTCAGTTACATAATTAATAGTTTGATTCAGTCATAGTCAAAATTGATCGATGTTTGACATATAATTGATGTACAGGGTGGGTAAATTTCATTGTTTGTATAGGGTAACTCGGTAACTGTAAGAGATACAAAAAAATTGGAAGGCACATTCTCGATCTCTTTTATTGAGACAATTTTACTGGCGAAAACATAAATTTGCTATCGTGTTTTTTTTTCGAGTTATAAACAAAAGTTCGATTTTTCGACTTTTAGACACATCAATATTTTGGTTGTTTGTAAAGTTATGAAAAAACGAATTTTACATTCTTCAGGCACATTTTTCTGTATAATACAGTGGCGTCGAGAAAATTTAAAAAAAGGTGTAATTTCAAGTTATGACATAAAGTTGTATTTTTTTAAATAGGAATCATAGTTAGCTATGGTTTATTTAAAAAGGAAATTTTTTCTCTTTCAAACTATATATCATGGTTGCTTTTGATATGTAAGTATTTAATAGCGAAAATAATCTTTTAATAGATTACTTTTGCGTTTTTTTATATTTATTCCAAGTAGGCGTCTGTCATCTATGTGTTTATCCATTTGTCAGTAAATTACATATTAATAATTTTTTCTCTGTCATAATTGGACCCCATTTAATCATAAAAGTAAAGCTCAAACAAAAATTACGAGAAATATGATATGCTAGAATGCTTTAATCAAAGCAATAACAGTTGTGATATTGCATCCGAAATATATTTTAATCGCTATCCAGAAAAAAGACAATCTAATCAAGCTATTTTTAAGAGGTTACAAGCAAATCTCATTAATTGTGGGTCCTTCAAGAAGCCAAGACGGAAAAATCAGATATTCATATCTAATTTTATAATACATTGCAATTATAAAATTAAAATTCAAATTAAAGTAATTGTTCAAACTGATATCCGTTATGTTCGATACATAAATTACACCTCTTCATAACACTCTGAACTACATTATAAATATGAAGATTTGAAATGGAATTCACACAGTCTATGAAATTTTGTCTGAGTTCATTTATGTCGGTACTGGTTTTCTTGTATAATTTTTCTTTAATTTGGCTCCAAAAGGAAAATCCAGTGGCGTTCAATCAGGTGATCGTGGTGGCGAACTCACTGGTCCATTACTTCCCATCCAGTTATTTCCAAAATTGGTATTTAATAATTTTGAAACGGTCCTAATATTATGAGGTGGTGCACCATCTTGTTAGAAGAACTGATTTCTTGCCTCAATTAAGGGTAGATTGTCCATAAATTCCTCAATAATTTTCTGGTTTAAGATTTCGTAATACCGTTGGCCATTAAGATTTTCTTGATATATGTGATATATTAAAACACAATTACTACGTAGAGATCGCACGTCAACGGTATGGTGAAGGTTCATGTTAGACCAATAGTGCTCATTATGCCTGTTGAAAATTGCTGCACTGCTAATGTAAGCTTCATCTGTCCAAACTACATTTCTAGAGAAGAATCGATCTTGTTGACTTTTTTGACGATACCATATACAAAACTCCAATCGTCGCTGAAGATCAGTTGGTTGCAGGTGATGTTGTTTCCTTATTGTATAAAGCCTGAATTTGTGTGTCTTCAGAATACCCAAAACTCGACGTCTTATTATCCCAGAATCTGCTTCAATTTGATGACTTGAAATTGAAGGATTTGCAACCGCCTTTCCAATTACAGTTATAGAAGTTTCTTCAGCATCTTCAATGTTGTAATTTTTTAATCTTGGCTTGTTGAAGGACCCACAATTATTGAGATTTTCTTTTAACCTCTTAAAAATGACTTTATTAGGTTGTCTTCTTTCTGGATAGCGATTGAAATATATTTCGGATGCAATATCACAATTGTTATTACTTTGAATAAATCATTGTAGCATATCATATTTCTCGTAATTTTCGTAAGACATCTTTACTTTTATGATTAAATGGGGTGTAATTATGACGGGAAGAAAATTATTAATATGCAATTTACTGACAAACGAATAAACACTGTCATAGATGACACACGCCTATTTGGAATAAATATAAAAAACGCAAAAAGTAATCTATTAAAAGATTATTTTCACTATTAAATACTTAAATATCAAATGCGACCCTCATATGATATATAGTTTGATAGAGAAAAAAAATTCCTTTTTAAATAAACCATAGCTAACTATGATTCCTATTTAAAAAAATACAACTTTATGCCATAACTCCTTTTTTTAAATTTTCTCGACGCCACTGTATTATACAGAAAAAAGTACCTGAAGAATGTAAAATTCGTTTTTTCATAACTTTCAAACAACCAAAATATTAATGTCTAAAAGTCGAAAAATCGAACTTTTGTTCATAACTCGAAAACAAAAGACGTAGCAAATTTTTGTTTTCTCCAGTGAATTTGTCTCAAAAAAAGAGATACAGAATGTGTCTTCCATTTTTTTATATCTCTCACAGTTACCGAATTACCCTATACAAACATCGAAATTTGCTCACCCTGTACACCGTGGTAAGCTCATCCAGTCTCAGTAATAATTTGGGCCAATGTAATGGTGTCTGGTAACTAATGAGTTATAATAAACACTGTCTAGTGATGTAGGACGAAACATGCCGTGGAATAAAATTATCAACTTGACAAAAAAGTCAATAATCCATTGAATTTTATTTTATGAATATGCAAAATGTGTTCTGCGCTTTGCATAGTTCCTATTTAACGTATAATTTAATTTGAATACTTGTTTCACCGACTTGATCACAGAATAATTGTGTTACAAAAGATAGCTGTGTGAATGCCTTTATAAGTTGTTTCCTAAAAAATACGATATTCGGCACACATTTTCTATTACTCGTACTTAACTACAATATAAAGCAAAATGTATTACGGGTGAGGCCTACACAAAGATGCAAATCGTGGACACATATGTTTCGGACTTGCTAATCCTCATCAGCACAGCTATAGCTAAGTTGAAGGGATGGGCACAACTTAGGAAAACGACAAAAAGGAAACCACTGACAGGAAGCCAGTCGCTCATTTGTGGCTGCAATTAAAAGACCCCGTGTTTACAGAGCGACAGACGATATTGCCATAGAGGCAACCATAGCCACCTGTATAAAATTTTCTATCCAAGAATGTAAAATAACAGAGGATGAAGATGTTGTTGCGGGAAGATATATAAGAACAAATACAATGTATCACGGGTGCGACAGCCATAAAGAACACGTGTGTTTCGATCTTGTTAGTTTTCGATTCAATAGGATCCACAATCGAGCGACTGGCATACTCTCAGTGATTTTCTTTACGTTGGTTTCCTAAGTTGTGTCCATCCTTTCAACATAGCTATAGCCGTACCGATGAGGAGTAACAAGTCTGTAACATATGTATCCACGGTTTTCATCTTTTATGTGCATCTCATATGTGGGTCTGACTCGTGATATATACATTTTGCTTCTTATGTATCTTCCTTCGACAACATCTTCATCCTCTGTTATAACTAAAATATTTCATGTATTAAACTGCAACTTCTGTCACTATATTAAAAAAAAACAAATTTAGTCCCCTTAGAAAACACTATATATACGGCAATACGGCATACCTAATATATAGATTTAGTCAAACGTACAAGCAGTTTTCGTTGTGGTGTTTTTTGTTGTTCTATTTTGGCTTAGGATGTAAATTAATGAGCACATTGTTTACAACTATACACATCTAGATACCATTTTTTATTTATTTTAGATAGTGTAAACTACCTCACTTTTGAGGAAATGGCCATACACAGCATATCTTGTTTCTTTGTTATTGTTCTCAAAAGCAAATCAATAAATATGATCGTTAAAATATGTGAAAATTTTTATTGAAAGTGAGGAATTAAAAATATCCAATTAATAACCGACTGACGAATGATTATTATCAATCCGTGTCTGTAAGCGATTCCTCAAAGAAAAAGATAGATTTCTGGAATTATAGGTATTCTCTAGCTCTTGCCATGCCTCAAGAATAGAATTTTAGAGTTCATTTCGCAGGTCAGAGGTTTCAGTAGTATATTTTTTCACCAAGTAATCCCAAATATTCTCTAACGGAACGAGCTCAGGGCTCTTCGCCTGCCAGGCCATCACGTATATGTGGTTCTGATTTACTCAATTCCTGATAATTATATCAGTACAGCATATATGTAAACAACGTATGAAACAACGGTGGACAGGGATGTGGCAAGAATACTGCCATACCGATCCAAATAGGTATACACGTATACAACCAGAAATTCCATCGAAAACATGGCACGAAGATTTCAATATTCCCAGAAGGTACATCACTATAATTAATAGAATAAAATTCGGTCATGCATGTAATCCATCTTTTCTCGCCAGAATAGGCATTATACAGTCTAATCTTTGCGATCATTGCAATGTTGAGGAAGACTTCGAACATATATTTTTTTGCTGTCATAAAAACTGAAATGTATGTAATTTGCTCTACAATAATATACTGAGTAATAATGTCGAACAGCCCTTCAATCTATCGCACTTATTGCATCTAAATAAAAGAAATATTTATTTGTGGCTATTTCAATTTATTAAAAACACAAATCTCAGACTATAGATTCTCTTTTATATTTAGTTAGATGACGTTACCTATATTTTTATCCTAAGTTGATGTTAATCCTTAATCCATGGTCCAGTGTTGTTTGTGAAAATAAAAAATGCCTTGACGGGCCTCTAGGCGAGAAGAACTTGTACCCCTGTATTTCCCTTCGATTTTATCTCGGATTTTATGTATCTATAGATATACAGTTTATGCTAGCTTAGGTTAGGAGTATTTACTATTACTTATAAAAAGTGTGACTGACTGTATGGATTCATTCCAAAAGCCATTTTCAAAAAAATATATATATATATCAGTACAGGCTTGACAGTTGTCATGCTACTATACATAATTCTGTTGCAGGAATTGTGCAATGACTTACGGTAGCATTATATCTTGCAAAATACTCCTACTCCTACTCTGAGGCATATACCCCAGGTCCATCAGCACTTATGCACAAAAAAGATTCACTGAAAATCTTCCACTGGACCCATCTTGTTGAACATACTCCTCTTGAAATCTGCATAGATTATTTGGCCTACCCCCATGTTGCCGTCATGACAGGATTGAAAACTTTTCTCATCTGTAAATATTATGGAACTCCTGAAGTCATCGTCTTGGTTTATGTATTCATCTGAAAAATGTAGTTGCCCCTGTTTATATAATTCAATCGTTTTTTTCTCCGTCTTCTATGAGCTTGCCAAATGTTTTAAAATGGTTTGATCGTCTCTTTTTTTGCCAAAAGATACACCTCTTTGGCACATTTCTTGTCACTTTAGTACATGTCATAGTTGTTTCCTCTTTATACAAGCATATGGTGAAATTAATTTCTCAAGAAAGATTCCTGTTATAAAAATATGAATTTTAATATAGATGCGATTAACAGGCATTTTAAACTGCTGGCATTTCTCATTGAAATAAACTAAAATTATTTTATGACATACTGACCAGAGAGCCATTGTTATTATTTTTACGAGTTTATAAGGTTATGATGGAAATGTAGGATAATATAGAGAATATGGACTGAATATTATTTAAAAATCATGGTTTTTCCTTTATTAAGATAACGTAATATACACTGTTAGTTAAAAGTATGGAGAAATGCCATTTTCGCCATTGTAGTGGGACTTTTTGTTTTATTTTATGTGAATATAATCGATATTCAACAAGACATTACCATTTGATTTTGCACTTCAATTAACCCCAGAAACTAAAAACCAGGGGGTAAATAACAAAGATCGAAATGGTCAGTCAATAGAATTTAAATTCGTTATGTTGGTAAACAAAACAATTTATTATGTACCCGAAGATAACATTAAACATTTCTGAGAGGATTATATCCCTAGTTACGATATTTATGTAAGTACTAACATATGAAAATGAAAATATGTTTGATAAATAATACTATTAATAACATTAAAGTTTAAAACTTTCAAAAAAAATCGTCTCTGAATCCCCTCAAAATTCCAACGGCCTGACAGTCCCATAGTAAAAGTTTGGTGTGCCGTTTCATCAACTAGAATCATTGGACTTTTTTGAAGAAAACGGCCAGATGATAACTGTTACTGCTGTGCTACAATGAAATCCTACAGACATTTGCCACAAATGCAATAATAATTGGAGAAATATTGGTTTCAGCAAGATGACGCGACTAACCATACTGCGAGAATCAGTATGGACATTTAATGGGAGTTGTTTCCAAATAGGCTATACCAAGGAATGGTACACTTTTTCGGCCCCCAAGATCTCCCGATATTTCAGTGCCAGATTTCTTTCTCTGGGGTTATTTAAGGAGTGAACTTATGCGAATAAGCTCAGAAATTTAGAGGAACTGAAAAGAAACATAAGGGATAATGTAGATGCTATTCAACGTCATGTCCTTCATACTGTAATGCAAAATTTGGTCAGGCTTTAGAAGAGTGTATTACATAGAATTATGACACACTATTTTCAGTGTATAAAATTCCCTTTCCTAGTGTTCATAAATATGTATTTACTGATTCTACAATTTAAGTCAATAAATTTGATGATAATACAGTTCAGTTATTAAAAATGGATAACTAATTAATATTTTCAAAATTGTAAGAAGTTCTATGAATCCATGTGTTTTGGTATAGAAACGCAGTCTTTTTAAAGTGAATAAAATCGTACTTCTTACTTTGCATGGTGAAAATTGCCAATATATTATATTTCATTCTTCAGGAGAAAGTTATTTTCCAGTAATCATTGCTATGAATTGCAATTTTACGTTTGTATTGCTGTATGCTATACTAGATCATTTGCAGAAGAAAACTGGCATTAAGATTAATAATGCTGAATTAAAAATTAGTCGATCGAGTATCGATTCTTGAGGGACTCCAGATGTGGATCAGACTATTAATAACAATATTGTAGAGGATCATCCAGTTACGAAGTTTTCAATATTTTGTTCTGTAAATATTGAAAGAAGAATGTGAGGGTTCTTATAAAAGTGTAGAGTTGAGATGCTGCTAAATCTTAATCTTATTATTAGAATATTTAGAAACTAATTAATTAATTTCTAGAAAAAATAATAAAATTAATAATAAAAATTATTGCATATTACATAGCATTCTTGCAAATCTAACATGATAACAATAATATATTTAATTAATTAAGTTAAAATTTCAGTTTTAATTTGGAATAATCAGGTTGAACCAAACTCATCATTACTAAATTTGATTTAATTTGAAATTACATCCTTTTGCTTATATTTTGTTTTGTAATTAATTGTTTTTAATGAGAGTTATTTTAACGAGTGCTATTTTCCACTAATTTTTTAATTCCAATTTACTGAAGATGTTTATAACAATAAATAAAATTTCAGTTAATTAAAATATTGGTTATTGCTTGGAATTATCGATTCCAACAACCACTAAATCAACAAATAATGGTATCCTATTATATTTTTTAAAGATTTTGTTTGTATTTTTTACGTGTAGGTTATTGTAGGTGAGCAGATAATAAATCATCATAATTCAACAACTTTTAACAAAACGTGTCTCTGTCAATAGCTGACTCACTGTTCTTAATAAATGTTTTAAAACTTAAAAATTTCCGGTCCTCGATAATAGCCAATATCCACAAATATTCAGATGGATCAATAGAGCGCACATGGATACAAAACGTGACAACAAAAACCTTTTGTGTACCTTAATTCTTTCATTTCTCTTAAGAAATCAATGATTTTGATATATTGCCTTTTTTCTTAATAATAAAAGTTATTATAGAAATTTAAAACATATTATTACATTTATAAAATGTTATTTTGATCAATATAATAAGTAGTTGACTTTATTTTGCAGTTATTGCATTGATAACAAGAATAATTACACTGGCGGACTATACAGGGTGTCCCAATCAAAAGTAGGCACCCTGAATAACTTTGGAGATACAAATTTTTTTGAAAAATTGGTGAAACACGTCGACCTTGTTTTCAAGGGGGACATATTTTAATGTAATACTTGTATACCTATCATCATCCCTCTACCCTACACGGCCACCCCCTCAAAAAATTTAAATGGCAAGGGGGGTCGAGTGATACATCTTTTGAAAGGTCTTTCAATTCCCTACATAACTGTGTATTTTTTTTAACTTTTATCGATTCGTTCTTAAGGAAGATAATTTTATTTTTGATGATTACACACAATCGAAATCGTTTAAAAAATCTAAAATACACGGCACTGGGTATTGTAATTTATAAAAAAACTACATATTTTAGTGCTCTCAAATCAACACGAGTTTTTTCGACAAAAAACACTTTCCTTGTCCGTTTAGTTTTAGAATAATAAAAGATTCATAAGTATTTGATAGTCCTTGAACATCAATTTGTTCACAACCAATTTTAAATCGAGATATATTTTACCAGAGTGAGTTCTCAAAATGGTTTATACCCTTCAGGAGAGAATAAAAATTGTCAGCATTTATTTTAAAAACGATAATTGTGCTAGAGCTACGGAGCGCATATTCAATAGAAATCACCCAGATAGAAAGGTTGGTTCTCAGTATGTTTTACAATTATTGACAAAATGTATGGAAACAGGTTCTGTAGGAAACAAAAAGCATGAACCTCAGCGACCGATAGGAATGAAGCAGTCGAAGTGGCAGTTCTGGGTCATTTGCAGATGGATAATACTCAATCGATCAGGAAAGTAGCTGAGGCTTCCGGTGTATCATTGAATTGTAAAGGCTCACAAATTTCATCCATATAAATTTAAATTGGTACACGAATTAAACGAAGATAATCCCGATCGTCGTCGGCTTGAATTTTATGGGATTTTTAGTGAACAATTAAATGGTAATGCCAATCTACTGTACAATACGTGGTTTTCTGATGAATCGACATTTCAGTTAAATGGGGAGGTAAACAGGCACAATTGTAGGTATTGGAGTGAAACCAATCCACATTTGTTCATGGAAACTCATACCCAATGGCCTCAGAAGTTAAATGTTTGGATTGGCATCTTAGGGGATCACATTGTCGGGCCGTTTTTTATCCCTGATAATTTAAATGGCGAAAGGTACTTCGATCTGTTAGAAAATAACATCGACCCAATGATTACCCAAATCCTCGAAGAAGACGATAATCTTTTAGAGGGCGAACTGTTTTTTCAACAGGATGGGGCACCCCACATTTTGCTATAGCAGTCCGTCAATTTCTGGATAATCGGTTTCCTGAGCGATGGATTGGAAGAAGTCCTGTGGAGTGGCCCGCTAGGTCACCCGATTTATCTCCCTTGGATTTCTTTCTGTGGGAATATTTGAAATCGAAGGTATTTGCAACAAAACCCGAATCTCTGGAAGAGTTACGTGAAAGAATTGTTCGAGAATGCTGTTTATTGACTCCAGATGTGTTCAGACATTTTCGTACAGAATTTCAAGACAGATGTGCTATTGTATAGAAGTCGGTGGGGGTCATTTTGAACAATACATACGATAAACTGTTTCTTATATTTCCCGAACCTAAAATAATGAAACAATTATTTCTCAGGAATGAAACGATAAAAGTTTTAAAAAATACACAGTTTTGTAGAGAATTGAAAGACCTTTCAAAAAATGTATCACTCGACCCCCTTTGTAGAGAAAATTGAAAAAGCTATGTATTCATTGCAAAACCCGCACTAAAATTTTACTGACTTCAAACAGATAAATAAAAAATTATTTAATTTATAAAATAGTGAATACTAAAAATAAGCCTTTAAGGGATGGTTTGGGGGTACTAAATTTGGCAAAATTATCTGCCAGCCAAGGTTAGGGTTTTTTAGTGCTTTGGGAATCATAAGCTGGCTGCAGATGTTTTTTTAATCTTAACTATTGTTTATCAACATTTCAAATTTTGATCCGTTTTTCGCCACTTTAATGGCAAATTGCTCAAAAACCGACCGATAGAAATATATGCCACTATAGTACAGTACTGTACACACCAAAACAAACATTCTGCGCTAGGTTTGGTCCGGTAACTAAAATTTTTTTTTTTCAATTTCCAGTTACGCACGTCGACAGGAAGTTTTGTCTGCCAGCGTAATTGGGTATGTGGAGTACATATACTAACTACCTATGCTGACAAATATCGATAACCATTCGATTAAAAAAAAGCAGAGCGTACGAGAATCAACAAATATTTATCATATCGGACAGCCAGGCAGCACTGAAGGCACTAGCCTCATATAAAGTGTCATCAAGACTGGTATGGCAATGTCATGAAGAGCTCAGAACTCAGAGAGAACGGAACAGAGTTAAATTACTCTGGGTGCCCGGACATTCTGGGATATCAGGAAACTAAAAAGCAGACGGCCTTGCTAGACAAGGATCTGCTGACCCATTTCTCGGCCCAGTACCCATGCTGGGTATTTCCAAATGCTCAGCAAGGGAATCATCAAAGACTGGATCAAGAAGCAACATAACAATTACTGGAGGAACATTCCAGGCAACCAACATGGGAAAACACTAATCAAAGACCCATGCTCCAAACAAACTGAAGAACTGTTAAGAATGACTAGGTTTCGGTTGAAAACAGTAACAGCGCTTCTAACAGGACATATGGCTGTTAAAAAGCACCTGCAAACAATGGGAATGTATGATGGTGACTTAGACTGCAGACTATGTGGGAAAAACCCAGAAACCGTGGACCATATCATATTCGAATGCGAAGTATTAGCTCGTAGGAGGTACAATATATACGGGCAAACACAAACCGACCCGGAAACCATCAGAACTCATCCAATCATATACCTGTACTATTTGATCAGTGGCACAGTGGTACTGGAATGGGTAGAGTAAAGCAAGATAGGGAGTGCACAATAAGCCCAGGAGGCTGCAGTGTCCTCGGAGTCAACTCAGACGAGCCCTAGGGAAGGGAAAAGAAACGTTAAAAATACGTGACTTTTTTCACGAAAAGTGTTGGCCGTCATTTTGACAGTTTTGACAACATTAAATTAACGTTATTTAAAGCGTTTATAAAATTGTTCTCTTAAACGTTCATAAAACGTCCATATCAACTGAATAGTCCATTGAGGTCGAACAAAAACGTCTTTAAAACGTTTTGGAGTAACCTAAACTAGTAATACATTTTAAAATATCTGATATATCCCTCTCACATATAGTGTGTCCCGTCTCAAGTGGACACACCTTGATATTTCGGTTATTATTCGACAGATCTATTTAAAATTTTTCTCTGTTATGAAACTCTTCAAGGCGCATCTTTTTATGACTTTCAATATATTTTCAATTGTCACACTCATTGCGTACACTCAAAAATTTTATTTTTCTATATTTTACTTAGCGTTAGAGATACAGTAAAAAATGTTTAAGAAAAGTTGTTCAAAATCAAAAAATACCCCTAGATACTGAGTTTCATCAAAATATGCGTGTTTTGAAATTTTTTATAAATTTTGCAAATATTCAGAAATTTAATTCTTAATTGTATTTCTGTTCAGACTACATGAAAATATAAGTACTGAAATCCAACATAAGTTACGTTATTTTATTTTTATAATATTTGACGATGATGATTGTATTGACAAAAAACCAAATACCTCATTAGTCCAGAGGAAGACGATAAATATTGTCGAAATGTCGACTTAATGAGAAATTGAGGTTTTATTACATTTTTATCCAATTCCGACAAAATATCAACATACCGAGTCGTGGTGGATACGAAACTCCTATTAAATATTATTTTTTAAATCCATGTAAAAAACAGACAATCATTTGAGATTTTTTCCACTTTCTGCAAACTACCGCTTTAAATGTATCCGTGAAAAAACTGTCATGAGCAGGGGATAGATGTACAGGGTAATTTTTTTTTTTACTAAAAATCGATTTTACCCGAGTGAATTTTCTGTTATACCTAAATAAAATCTTGTCAACAAATATCTAGTAATAATAATAAACCAAGTTCACAGAATTTACGTAAAACTGCCTTTTAGTATGTTAAATAACTACATACTTGTGTCTTATTAGCAAAAATTCAGTTTTAGAAGTTGGGTATTTGTAATTTCAAAGAAATTGAATTTACGAAATCACATTTGATTTTACATTTATAAACGCTCAGACAATAATTAACAGAATTCAAAAAATTTAAAACCAGTGTATAGAGAATTAAAATACATTCAAAGGTATAACTTAACCTTTTGCGCCATTAAACATTCCTGAAGGGGTCGATCTATCGGGGAGGGAATTGAAACCGAGTATGCAATTTCTATAGCAATAATTGGCGTTTTAAAAAGAAAAATCGACCCATCTGAGGATTTTTCTAAATAATTTCTGTTATCGATATACAAAGTTTATTCGATCATAAGTAAGTTTCACACTGTATACGAAAATCAAAGTAGATTTTTAGAATTTCTCACTTCACAAAATTATGGTTTTTTATTATGAACTCCATGTATATATATATGTAAACTTTTTAAAAAATATATTAAAATCAAGGCGCCAAAACCCTATTATACTAATAATATGCATCTGGTACTGGTATCAAATTACTAAGATTTAAATAAGTTCGACCATACTATACAAAGCCCCATAATATAGATCAATGGATACTGATCCTCACTTTCAATTTCACCAAAACTTATGAACAAAGAAATGAGTTTTGATCCACTTTCGTTCTCCCAGTAAGCAGAGAACCAAAGTTCACAACCTCTAAACTAACTTCTGTAGGTGGTACACCTGCATTAACCATCAATAAGATTCGAAGTAATTCATATTCAGATTTAAAGTTTGAACTTCTATTGAAATCTTTGATTTAAATCATTTGAATACAGCAGATAAGACTTTGAAATAATAGAGATCCGTATGCTGCTCTTAGTATAGCCATAGATTAGAGATAAATGGGTTAAAAAAAACTTACTATGAATGGCTCGAAGGCTTCTGGTATTATTTATTTGTTTGTTTTGAGATTTTCTTTATTCACATTCTGTTTATCGAATTCCATTGTAGAGTTCTCCTGAATTTAATTTAATGAATATTAATTGCTTCCTGACTACAATAAGTTTTTAGTCAATAAATACTATTTAAATGATATGTGCTAGATACAGGGTGCCACAAAAATGCACAATGACCTTACAAAATGAGAAATATTATTTAGAAAAAAAATGTTGTAAAGAAAATGTGTGTTTTGACCATTTTTTGGTTTCCTATTTTTTTCTTTTTATTTCATGTGCAAAAACTGAGGAAAATATTTATGATTTATTTAAACTGTACTTTTCATACGTCTTATAAAAAATATATCAGAGGAAGAAGGTTCTTAAAATTTAATTTTATAATGTTTATCGTTTTTAAAAATTTTGTCCCAAAAAGTATGCAACACTCGTATAAAATAAAAAACGATTCACTTCAGAGAAGATATATTCATATCGACTCCCTCAATTTTAACTCACATATATAGTGTGCAAAAATTAAGAAAAATAGTTACAGGCGAACTCCTCTAACTTGAACCTCCAAAGTCACCCAGAAATGGTTCTAGTTTGAGAAAATTTGAGTTAAAGAAAATATTTTTATAACGAAATATATATCAAGGGCACAGAAACATATTCAGGTTACAGAGAATATGGAGATATACAAGTTCAAGTTATAGAAGTTCGGCTGTATTTTCATTTGGGTAAACTGATCATAATCCGTATGTTTATATTTCTATTTTTTGATGGATCTTAGAAGTTCTATCATTGGAGGAAAAACATACAGGCTTTTGTAGCCTCAGGCAGGATGGACAAATATAGAGTTAATTCGTTCCAACCATCGACACAAGGCTAAAGTCTACCACTAGAGGGTCGTAAAAAATTACCCCTACGCTCAAATGTAAGAAAGGCTCAGGAAACTGGAAAATTGAGGATAAAATAAGACACAGGGGTTAAAAAGTGCAAGAAGAAGAGAACTGGATAGTGAAAAGTAAATTATAGATAGAAGGATTAGAATCTATTGATACTTCTATTTTTTAATATAAAAATGTAGCCCACCACTCTCTAGTAGTAGACTTTATTCCTGTTTCAGCGGTTGAACCGAATTCACTCTATAATTGTCTACCCTACCTGAGACTACAAATACTAATTGTTTAACACAATGAGTTACAAATATTTGATACTTTCCAAATTTCAATATCATCCAAGTGCATCATTAGAGCGTAGGGGTAGTTTCTACCACCCTCAAAGGGTAGTTTATACTCATATATCGGTACTTCAAGCGAATTCACTCCATATTTGTTTATCCTGCCTAAAACTACAAAAGCATAAACTTTGTTCGTCTTTATTGAATCTTATGGGATACCTCCGTAGGTGGTGGTGGTTTTTACACCCTGTAGGGGTGAGTCTCAACCCTTTAAGAGTCATGTCTGGTTGTCACACCAGATTCATATATTTTGTCTTAAGAGTTACAGGAATTTGTCTTTTGTACATTTTATTTAAAATCACGTGCGTTATTTGAGTTTCAGAGGTAGTTGCCACCCCCATAAAGGTGGATTTTGGTGTAATTAATAGAAATAGTTTACTATGGTTTGAATGCATATTCTCTTCTCTAGACTATGAAATATCAACAATTTTTCACACTTCATTTAGAGTCATGACATTATTGCTATACTTTTACCCCATTTCAAGGGATGTTTTCGGCAAAAAGAAAATGTGCTATACAGTTTTTTTAACTACGGATTCGAATTCAGTTTCGTAAAATACACTAGATCCATGTATTTTGGTTCATGGTAATGAACTTTTTTTTCCTTGTGTGGTTGTATAATGATTAAATTTATAGTCTATAATATACTCTATCAATAAACCAAATCCACCAGCTCGGTGGAGTAAGTGCAATGGCAAGTGTGATTAGAAAACTTTCTGTCATAGCTGTGAGTTCGAATCCCGCCACCGGCAGTGGCAATATCAGTGGGAGTGATTGTAAGTCCACGCTTTTCTAGGTGTGGTCTCTATTTATTTATTTATAATTCAATTATAATTAATTAAATGTCTTGCCCCTTTTCCAACCTTTACTACTTAAAGTTATGTGCCTTATAATGACGTTTAGTGGTAATTTTAATAATGATTATAAAAAAAATGTTTTAACACTAATATTTTAAATGATATAATTAATGCGTTTGATTTAACTCTAATATTGACAAAACCTACACGCATATTTACTAACATCAATGGCTATACCAGTAGCAGTTATGTAGATTGTACGATTACTAACTTAAATCCTACTACTTATTGCCGTAATATTATATAACTAAATATAGCGGATCATTTAGCACATATATTGGATGTGAAATTTTCTGAGCAGAAGTCACCTGAGACTGGCAATACCAGTTTTCTTAAACGACGAATTATCAATGAAAGTACAATAAGTATGGGGTTATCATAAAGTAAGGGGTCTATTTTAAATTCTTATATAGTTTTAAGAAATTATACTAGTAGCAGGAAGTAAACAGAATCTAGTTGCCTCAATAATTGGATTTTAGTGTATCTATGGAAAACAAAAGAATTGTCGTGACTACTATTGATACAAGTGTCAAAAGAAATAATCGTAATTTATAGAATTGTTCTCAAAATAAAACTCGCGTAACGTAAATTGTAACAATTTCAATATGGATCTGCAAACAAGAATTGGTTTAGTGCAATATTATTATGAAGGCGGTAAAAATTACACTACTGGATTACGAAGATTTCGTACGAAAATGGGTTTGAGAGCAGAGCCGTGCAAAATGAAGGCGTATCGTAATTTGATTAGCAAATTTGAAAGAACAGGGGTCTGTAAATGACCTTCCGAGGTCAGGAAGACCTAGGATTAGTGATGTCCAAGTTGCAGAAGTTCTTCAGGAAAATCAAAACGTAGCCAATACTAATCCGCTAGCAATCAGTAGTGTGAATGCGATATCAAAACGATTACAAATGCCATACACCACGGTTTGGAAAATTTTACGGAAAATCCTAAAAATGTATCCCTATAAACTGCAACTGCTGTTTGAATTAAAGGACGCAGATTTTGCTCTCAGGTATGATTTTTCATTACACGTATTGGCTCAGATGGAAATTGAACCCGAATAGTTATCCCGTATTTTATGGACAGATGAGGCCCATTTCTCTCTTAATGGTGGAATTAATACTAGAAACTGTCGAATATGGTCAACAGAAAATCCACATGAAATCGTTCAGCAAGGTCTTCACGACAAAAAAGTCACCGTTTGGTGCAGTTTCATAGCTAATTTCATCATTGGTCCATACATTTTCGAGAAAATACAGAATGGGAAGGCTGTATCTGTAACTGTTACTGGTGAACGATACCTGCAAATGTTAAGGGATTATGCAATTCCACAATTGCAAAACGAGCACGAAGAAATTGGAAACATGATTTTTATGCAGGATGGAGCACCTCTGCAAATTTACCGACCAGTTAAAGAATTATTAACTGCGGTTTTTCAAGATCGTGTTATAAGCAGACATTTTGCAAATTCATGGTCACCAAGATCGCCTGATATTAATCCAGCGAATTACTGGCTGTGGGATTATTTAAAATATTTGGTGTGTAGAACACGGCCAACAACGCTGGAGGAATTAAAGGACAGTATTAGAGAGCAAATTCGTGCAATTCAACCAGAAATGTTGAACAGTGCTGTATACAATTTGGAGGAACGGTTGGTAATTTTACAGCAACAAAATGGAGGTCATATCGAGCATTTGCGGTAACTAGTGGTTGACAGAAATCCCATTATGTAAGCAACTAGATTCCATTTACTTTTTGTTATTAATTTGATTTGTTAAGAATATATAATAAGTTGAAATATATCCCTTACTTTATAATCACCCGTTACTATTAATTATCATATAAGCCAAACTGACTGGTCAAATATACATAACTTGGATTTTATTGAGGCATTTCAATACTTTGTTGACAGTATTGCATGGTGTTATGAGGCTAGCTGTCCAATAAAAAAAGTCACTTTGTAATAAAAAAAATTACAGAGTATGGTTTATCCACGAACTAAAGCAACAAAGTATATACTTAAAAATGTTTTTTGGATTACAGTAAACTTAAACTCTCCTGAACATAAAAGAAAATATGATGAGGAAGAAAATAAATACAGACAGAGTATAAAATTAACTACACAAACCTGTTATAAAGACAAAATAAATAATTCCTCAAACAAAAATAGGGAAAATAGTAAATAAAATACTAGGTAGAAATAAATATGGTACCTACTAAAGACAGAATTACTGTTAATGCCAATGACTGCATTATAAATGATACTACTGAAGTTACAGCATTTTTCTAATGTTGCACCTAAATAAATTGAGGAACATTTTTTGTCAAATCTGTCTCTGCCATGAACTTTAAATAATAATTATGTGAATTCAATGTACTTTGATGTTGTTACTGTGGAAAGGCCCACAACATTATTATTCAATTCGAAAATAAAAACTCATCTGGCTATGATAGCCGAACGACAAAGATCATAAAAAATATAGAAAATAATATCCTAAAACCACTTTTTTTATTTAATAAATAGCTCAATAGAAGTTTGTACTTTTCCAGATTGCCTAAAATTAGCGACTATCATTCCGTTATAAAAAAGGCGATTCTACAGATTAAGATAATTACAGACAAATCTCTCTCTTTTAAGTGTTCTCTCTAAAATACCTGAAAGGGAATAAAATTATGTAGAAAAGAATATGATACTAACAGTCTCGTAGCATGGGTTTTGGTCGAACAAATCGGTTGAGATTGCTTTATGCCATCTTCTGGCATATGTTTATGAATGTTTGGATAAGGGTAGGTACGTTGTCTCACTGATGTTCGACCTCTCCAAAACGTTTGACACCGTTAACAAAGAAATATTAAAAAATAAATTAAATATTCTATTATGGCTAATCTCCTATATGGAAAATAGATCGTTAAGGGTAAGGTTAGATGAAATAAAATCTGATACTTTTAAGGTTTCACGGGGATTCCTCAGGGTTCGGTGTAAGGCCCATTACTATTCATGCTCTATGTAAATGATTTACCCAGTTACATAGAGCATGGACGTGCCATGATGTTTGCGGATGACACAACACCTACTGTATCAGCTGACATACCTGAGAAGGTTCACAATATGATTAATAATGTAACAAAGTCATTAAGTACATTATGCCAAAGAAATAAATTGATTCTAAATGAAAACAAAACCGTTTGTTTAAATTTTCATCTTCAAAAACCTTAGCCGGAAAATTTTATGTGATGATGAAATTATGTTGTCAGACGCAGCTAAATTACTTGGTATCATACTTAATCCCAAATCATTTTGTTCTAGGCATATACTACCCCTGCAAAGCATATTTACAGTTAAAATCCACTCTAGATAAGGCAGGATTAATAAACATATCCTTTGCTATGTCCTATAGTCACATATCATTTAATATTCTTGCATGGGGTAGTGCCTCCAAGTGTGAAAGTTTTATTTGTCAAAAAAAAATTATGAGGCTAATCTTTGATTTAAAAATTAATATAAGTTTTAAAGCCATATTTAAAAAAACGCATCTCACAACACCATGTAATTATAATTTGAAATGCTTAACATTTATAAAGAATAATTTAAATCTCTTTTTTGTATCCTAAAATAAGATTTATTGGACAGTTTCAATGAATCAAAACAATGTCATTATTGAGAACTGAAAAATAAAGAAAAAAGTGTGAAATAAAGAAATTTTATTTCACAGCGTGAAATAAAACTTAGTAGTCAACAGACAACAAATTAAAGTTCATACATCAAACATTTATTAATTATTAACAATTTCATGAACAATGTTATTCATAATTTAACGAAAATTTATATGAATAGTACTGTTAGTAACATTATTTATATTTATTCCTGGAATTACAAGTTTAGATGTGCAAAAAAATATTTGATTCATTTATATTAATATGGTGGTTGGTCTGATTTTCACCAACGACTACATCGGCAGACATAGTCATTTCTGTAGTATTGTTTGAAAATATCTGTTTTGAAATTTCCTTTTTGTTCTGCATGTTATCTTCTATATATCCCTCAGCAACTATTGAGAATTTCCATCCCCCATGACATTTTAAGGTAAGAATATCAGCTCCAGAATCAGCAAATAGTCATGCCAAAGATCTCTTAGAAGATCTCATCAATGGTCATATTGTAGAGTTCCTCTCGATGACAAGCGCCAGCCAAGCCCATACAACTTTCAACATAAAACTTTTCATCTGGTGCTTCTAGTAAAAAACGTTCTATATCTGCTATGTCAAAAACTTTAGATTTCTTAGCCCTATACCCAGTGGATTGTCTTTTCAAAAAACTTTTTCTTTTTGATAATGGGATACATCTACATTATGCTTTACATTCAAAACTGCTTTAAGCATCGAAAACTTGAACCAGAGACTTGAACATTTTAAAGTTTTTGCTTTTTCAGGTAGATAAGTCAAGAGAACAGACTCGGATATGTTACTCAAAGTTTTCTGCTTACACCAGTGCATAAATAAATCATAATATATTCTTTTTCGTACAATTTTCTAGATTTCGCTGGTAACAAATCTAAAGTTACAGCAATTGCTTGCTTCCTGATTTTCGGAAGAGTATCAGGAATCAAATCTTCCTCACTGTCACTCATTTTGTTCCAAATAATTATTATATAGTAGAATGTGTCAAATGCGACGTTTAAATCGTTCAATATATATATAGTTGATTTATTATTGGTTTCTATGGAAACAGCAATAGAATTTAATCATTACGACAAGGTGACGTTGTCAATTTGCCGTATTTTTACAAAATTATACTGTTTTCTAATTTTGAATGGCGATACAAAAAAATTTGTATATAACTTGAGACTAAAATGTGTTTTTTTTTACTCGTGTGGTTTATAGCACTCGCCTTCTGCTCGTACTATAATCGCCCCACTTGTAAAAAAAACACCATTTTCGTCACTTGTTTTATAAAATATTATAATAAAACATCAACTTTACACAATTATTCTTGAATGTAGCCACCACATTTAAACGATCACCCGTCTATAATTGTGTTACCTTATACAACGCCCTCCCTAAAGATATTCTTGATATTACACATTATGCAAAATTTAAAATAAAGCTAAAAGAATATTTATCAAATAAAGGCTATTATAGTGTATCTGATTTTATTGATGGAAAATAATGCTATATGTATTTCTAATTTATAGTTATTTGTTATTTTCTAATTCCTTTTAACAATTTTTCTGTGTAAATATAGTATATTATGTAGTGCTACATAATACTTATTTATAACTTATACATATACTGTATCTGATATAATATGTATCGTTAATTATTTATCATAGAATTGTTGTTTTTCTTTGCTTATTTATTTATATACATTTTTCTCTTCCTTTTTTTAGATTTTACTCTAGTTTTTTGACTTGTCATATGTACAATATGTATCCACTATTGACATATAAAGTATTATTATTATTATTAGATACTAAAGTAATGTAATATCATTCAAATGGTGCAAATTTACAATTAACTTAGTATATACACAAATTTTCAAAAGTAAAAGAATAAGTAACTCCAGTTATCTAAGAGAAGTAAAACAATTTATGAAATACAGTCGCAACACGAACATTTTTTAACCGTATTTTATTTTAAACAGGTTTGACGCAATTTTTTAAGTAGTTCTTAAAATATTATGCACATTGACAAGTTGAACAATTGTTTAAATTTGTCTACTTAAAATTACTGTGCAAACTAATTTCTCAAAAAATACGTACATCTAGTTAGAACTTAAAACAACGTATTTGCATGTCATGCACCAGCCATGTTGATTTGCTTTTGTTTTTGTAGCTAGCTTGATTTTCTACTATTCAATTATCTCTTCCCTTCTTCCTATAACAATTGACAATCTAGAAACCGCACTATTTGTTTTTCCTATTAATTTTAATTCGGTTTTAACCACGCTCTTCTCATTACCATACACGAGCCACAACATAAAATTAATAGCAAAATCAGAATATCTGTGGGTAGATAGAAAATTATAATAAAGTAAATGGTGATATTAGATAAAGAGAAACAGGAATGACTTGTTTACAAAGTGCAACACTAATTTTTGTGCTATATCTTTAGATGCATATATTTACTAACAAATGTATAAGGTTCCCATGTACCGAGTGCTTCTTGATATAGATTATACTTCGTATAAGTACCTAAAGACGCATCAACAGTAACAGCTTTGGCTCGGTGCTCGGTGGTATGAACGACAGGCCCGGGTTAAGTAGTGGATAAGCGCACCTACTCGAGCCAAAATTTTTCGTCAGAGATAAAATTGTCGATTCTGTGTATCTGCGATGTAGAATACGTTATAGACCTCTACCCTTTTTTGTGTTGTCTATTTAAAAACAAACTATTTATAGGTCTACTTTTTTCCATTTTTGCTCGTATCCCTTGAACTTATAGCATTCAAGCCAATGCCAAGCATAGGTTCTAATTCAGCAGCATATACCACAGAAGTTGTGTACACCAAACTTATGATAAGAACATTAAACAACATTAACATGTAGTGAAACGTGCAAAGGTTCTGTGGCCGAGTATTTGGTAATGCTGCCACGCCACTAGCCTGCGCGGAAAGATAACGCGTTAACTACTTTACTACAACGTTGATTGATTAAAATTGTAGTTGCTTTCATCAAAGTTTGTAATTTATTGTCACATAATCCATATAAATGGACTATAAACATTTGCAGTAAAATTGTACTTTAATTTTACTACAATTTCTTCTTGAAATTCTGCTTTTCCTATAATTGGCGAATTTTATGCGCGAACACAATCTCCCGTATTGACCAACCCCATTATGAGAATGGTGCTTTCCAACCAAAAAGAAATTATTGTGGCAGACCATGACAGATTCTCACCCCGTACTTTGAAGAGTTCTTGTCATAGCGACGGATACTCCAGAAACGAGCACTAGAATTGCTGCGGAGGAGAGTGTCTCCAAGTACACTGTCTGGGATAGTTTACATGAGCCTATCATTTACAGTGCATGCAAGGACTCAAACTTCAAGATTTTCCATCAAGAGTAAATGTTTGCTAATAGTTGTTGCAGAGGAGCAGAGAGAATCCGCTTTTCCATTCGAATATTCTATTCATGGTTGAAGCAGGATTTACTAAAAATGGAGTAATAAACTTCTACCTGGGCATGTGATTTTGCAGAAAAGCACCCATCAAAATAATTCTTCAATCATATTCAAACATATAGCGGGAATTATTGGAAAACATTAAATTGACCATGACGATTAGGTAAATGGACCTGCGTATTGACTTTTTCTGGAGAATATAAACTATCTATTAAATTCCTTATTGAACGAAAATGAACGTGGGGATAATGCTTCATGGAGTGCCCCCTCACTTTAGTATTACTGTTGAAGAAGATTTTGATTAAAGATAACCTTGAAGATGGATAGGTCGAAACGGACTTATTGTGTGACCTGCATGTTGTACTGATTTAAATCCGTTAGATTACTTTTTATGGGGATATTGTAAAATATTGGTGTATGCAACTCCTGTAGCCATATTATACTAAATTGAAGTAACGATTGTAATAAAATTGGAAGCCATTTCATTCCAAGTTGTTGTTGTCCACGATGAATTAAGTTTCTGCCAGTCTAGTCCAGATGGCGCCACTGATTTCTACTGGAACAGTTGGTTTTGCAGATTTTTTTCACTAAATATCAATCAATCTTTAATGCTCATTACTCTACTCTCAAATGTTTGTCTCTTTCCAAACTATAACCGACTTTAGGTGGGAGAACAGAACGGGGCTTCTTCCTTCTTAGTAGTGTAGCATTCTGAAGACAACATCTCTAGTTCAACGGTCTGGAAAATTTGTATGTTTTCTGGTATTATCGTGTAATTTTATGATCATCATTATTTAAAAAGTTGCTATATTGATTTAACGTACCTTTGAGGTAATTTTCATAATAATATCGTACCGTAATTATCTTAATTTACCCCTTGGGTGAATTTGCTTTTCGGTGATTAGTTCACCTTGGTTGTTCTTTGGAACAACCATCATTAATATTGATTAGTATCGATTTATCGTGCCTTGTTGGCAATTTATCTAATATCTCTCTGATATTGTAATAATTTCGTGTGATAATTTAAACTAGCTTTCGGTTATTGTAAATTTTAGATTTACCCGGCAACGGATACCGCCATTTTTGTTAGTTGTTTTCTGTCATTTTTTGTTAATGTTTTAACTTCTGCCAAATCGCTTAAAAACCCGAATTAGAACTACCGAACAGGAAAATCTGTTTCAGCAGCACGTGGATAAACCCCATTCAGATTTTTTGAGGAAAAGCTATGACAAGCGTTTTTGAATTTTTTTTACATTTTTCTTGCAAATAAAGTCAACAAATCCAGTGAACCACCTAAATTAATCATCCTGTACAACTAGCACCTAATTTTATACTTTACATTTTCGCTGAAATTCCTATTAATTGTTGTTAAATGTCGACAGACACGCATAGTTTTTCCAATTTTCAAGTTATAATTTCTGATACTAATTTGAGTCAATAAATGTCAATGTTTCTCCATAGTCCATTATTTTTTTCGCATTTAATCATTTGACGAAAATATATTTATACAAAACGTATATACCTCAGAAATAAAAAAGTAACTGTGATACAGGGAAAAATTGAATGTCTAACTTTCTCCATTTAATCCAAGTGATTGGTTCCAATTAGAACGTTAATTGAATGTTAAGGGTAGGCGTTGGAATTGTGAAATAGGAAGAGACAGATCGAAGCAACCCTAGATTGACAAGTGACAGTCGCGGGACTTCAGAACGTAGCCAACTTAAATTGGATTTGTATCTCCTCGTTTAATTCCGGAATAAACAAGGATAAGACAAACTGGAGTCGAACTTGATAGAATTAGGAAAAACGTACGAATTTGATTATAAAACGAGTAACATTTTGGTTATGATATTTGGGGAAGTAAGAAAATTTAGTTGATTTATGTAACCGTAAAAACAGATAGTCATCCCTTGGTCTGTCTTGACCAGTCTATAAATAACACAGTAAAATAAAGGTGAAGGTGTAATTGGGAGACGTTTTTAATATATTAAATTTACATTTTTATGTCATATACTGTGTGTTTCGGTGTGGTAAGAAGAGGACATATTTTTAATATGGCTGTGTATATATCAATGATGTATATAAGATATATTATTACGCTGTCAGTGTTAATAATATTTGTAATATTTACTTATCAAACTTATCTATTTTCGTCAAACTTATCAAGACCTAGAAGTGCAACATCCTACTGAGTAGTCGTAGAAAAAGTATAGTATTCTACTTGCGGTTAATGGCTATTACTCATTCGGATGAATTATAACACAACTTCAGCTCGTGTCGTAAAACTCATCCTCATGAGTAATAGCCATCATTACACGTTCATTGAATAATACATTATTATTTTTTACACAGATTTTACTTATTTTATTTTTAACACAACGTTTTGTGCTTTGCTTATTATTTATAAACCAAAATGCGTACGATATTTTTTATTAGCATGATTATCTACTGCAAATGAATTATGGGCAAACAACTATTTCAGTTTTCTTCAGGTATCTGAAAAACCAAACAAGATAACCCGCACAGCATATCGCTCTTACGTTCTCTTTATTTTTGATATTTCGTCAGTACAGTTGAATAAAAAACATAATATTTTATATTCCAATTACTTTTATTATAATGTAAGGTTTTCTAATACGTTTTTTTTGTTTTGCGTTTTTTTCTTGACCATGATAAATTTAATACTTTTCTCGTATAATTTCCTTTCGTTATATTATAATCGCCATCGTAAAAATAGCATACTTTTGAAATAAATTTTACGTCTTTGGAAAACTCAGTTGTAATTCGATAGCAAAATTATTTACTGTGAAGGAATCAATCGTATAAATAGGAATTCATCTTTAATCTTTCTTTCACACTTTTGTTAGAAATTTTGTGTAAAATAATAATTGTCTTAAACTGTCGTAATAGAAATCTGAAAATACTGCCATATAAATACAAATTATAAAGAGTTAATATCAATAAAATAATTTCAAACACAAAAGAAGAATGAGGTATTTACGATAAAAAATAAAGGAACGCGTGCTATGGCGAGGCTGGCAGGTGGTCCAGAAAGCAGTGTTTTAATAATCAAAAAGAATACTTTGATAGAAGAACCACAGCAACGGCCGATGGTCACTTGTCTATCCAACTGTCAAATTCTGGCCTGGCATGCCTTTGATCGTGGTTGGCCAGTAATTACACGGCCTACTCCGATACACTTAATTATAAATGGAGATCGAGCCGGTTAAACGGTTTTTAATTGGTTGTCAACTTGTTATTCGATACCATTTCAACTGTTTCAAACTGTGTTGCTTACTATAGCGCCTGCTTCGGTGCTTTTTAATTTTCTTGTAATTCCAATCAATCAAAATTAGACTGATGTGGCGTCACGTTATCAAAGTTATAATGTGTCTGTGTCTAACGGTAGTGTATAAAAAAGTAATGTTAATTGATATTAACGAATATTTTTTACATACTAACCAAAATACTAGCTTTATAAGAATGAATTTAAAGATGACTGAACACTCATATCTTCTAATTTCTAATATGACAAAATAGTGCATTGGATTTAAACCCAAATTATAAAGACTTTATTTTTTTAGAAATAGCAACATGAAAACTCTATTTTTACAAGATAGGTAGAGCATCTCCTTTGTTCCTATAGATACAATATAATGAAAATGTACAACAACATAATAGGTATCATAAAGAATAGTATCAAGAGAAGAATTAGCTAAAACTACACCTGTTAATCTTACATCTGTAAAAAGAAAAACAAATCCTAATATTCAAAGTGAATCTGGTCTTCTGGTGGTCGACTGGATCGGATATTTACTTCTCAACTCTGGGATCCGGGATTAATTCTCAATCGGGAAGCTAGAACTTTTCAGAAATAGAAATTATTTCCAGCTTAGAATGCGCACCAGAATTTTTAAAGTCACTTGTTCTAACACAGTTGTTTACCCTACCGAGGTGTTTAAAAAACTATTAACATTTTCCTCATACCCACTCTTAATATAAGTGCCATTCTGTTTCTGATGCCTAGAACTAGAATGAAATAGACCACAAAGTCACAAAAAATTTTGTAACTGATGCCACATCACATAATAGCTACAGAACATTTCAACCAAGAAACACAATATAAAAAACGTAGCAAAAAAATACAACACGATGAATTTATGCAAAAAAAAGAGATTTTCTCAAGAGCACAAAACTTTTATGCTCGAGGGGTACTTTCGTAATGAGCGAAAGATTGAGGGATAATGGCAATATTTCATAGAAGACGGTTGTAAAATGTAAATGGAAGAGAAATCATGGAAAGTGCCCCTAAAACTTTTGTACATGTCTTGGATCAGGTAACTGCAGTGTCAGTTGGTTAGTATCAGATCATGTTCATATGATTTCTTTTTATGTCCTTTTTTTAAAAAAACCAACCTTTCAAGTGCCTGTTCCTGACATTGACCATTTTCAAGTTAGGGTTGCTAAGAATATAGAAGGAATGAACAACAATCCCATACTTCTGTAAAATGTTTTCAATTTCATTAAAAAAAAAGCTCAGAGCGAGCAAATGGGATCCTCTTGTATCATAGACATAGACGTTTGTTGAAATTCAGCAAACACAGTACTCTGTATGCTTTTGTTTTGCTTTAATTTTTACATGGAATAATAGGGAAAAATAATAATGAATATAATTGTTAATGCTAGTAGACGTGATTTCAGTAGATATCCGGGAAGATTTTTACGAACTGCAGGATCGGCGCACAGATAATATTAGCAAACTGATATGGTAGGCTCCAAAGCGTTGCCATTAAATTGGATTACTTCTGTACCTACGGTCATTGAGAGCAAAGACTGCTAAATCAGAATATCATTCAAGACATTCATCTGAAACATAATCTATTCATTTATAATCGGAAACGCCCGTCAGACACAGCATAGAGCATTTACGATGAGGTGTTATTACATGGGACCAGATACCCTAGGCGGCACTCCAAAATTAAGATGAAGTAACAAACTAGGTGGCAGGATTCATGAGTGAGAATCTAAATCCCCGCATTTTCCTCATTTGCGGACGGAGTTGAAGAAGAAGCAGACATATCTTATAAGGTATGGTTCAAGTCTACAGCGACGCATGGGAGTAAAAAGCAATACTTTCAAGATTGTTTTTAGTGAACGATTTATTCAGCGATGAGTCTCATTTCGGTTTGAACGGCGATAGCAGATGTGGATGAGTTTGGAGGATGTCAGGGGAGAGTTATAGCCAAAAATTTATCCAACCAACAGTAGCTTTTAGAGGAGGCAGTGTTATGATATGTGAAGGAATATGTGTTGGAGGACGCACTGATCTATATATTTGCAGAAGGACCATGAGTGGACAAATTTATGCCAATGATATTGTCAGTAACATTGTGATGACTTTTCAAGCTGCTATTGGCCAAAACTTTATTTTTGTTGATGCTAATATTCGCCCCATCGTACTCGTTCTTGAAATTCATGGAATTGTTCATGATTCGCTTCCACCCCGTTCTCCAGACTTAAATTCTATTGAACATGTAGGGGATTTATTATGTAGGGAACTCAAAACCATTAACTGGCTCCAGTGAATATTAGGCAACTGTTAGATATTGTTCCCATTTTATATAGGCACAAATCCCACAAGACGTGATTGAGTACATCATCAGAAGCATGCCCAGATGTATTCTTGAAGTTATTAGAATGAGGGGCTAGAATATGAGGTACCAATTATAGATTTAGGATATTAAGAAGTGTTTAGCCATGGGGAACCATGGCCAAACACTTCTTAAAATAAAATTGTTTTTCCTCATTTTTTTCACAACCAAATTATGCAAAAATGTTAATGGAGGAGTTGTCAATCCTCCCTCGTAAAGACTTTTAGTCCAATTCTTTCATTAAAATGTGAAATATCCTTAACTATCTGTGTACAGTGTAAAATACATCTGTTTCTCAGTCGCCTATGCCGCCAATACATATTTCTTTAGTAATTTCTTATTCATGGGAAGAAAAAAATTAATTACAAGTTGTCATATTTACGTCTACAATCTGTTAATACCATTAATATTTTAGTGTGTTTGTCTAGAAATTAACATCACATTTTTTTTATTCTTAATAGATATTTACATATTCCACATTATGTATTTGTAATATAAATTCATTTAAATTCAGGATACCTCCCAACTTTAATCAATTGATTTGTGACAATGTTGTTGAACAGTATAAGTAATCAAATCCAAACAATGCAATCCCTTTGTAGCAGACCTTTTGTTTGTCTAAGCAACTGAGATAATTCAGAAATACTGCTTGGAGAACGTTTTACACATTTGCATATGTTAAGGTGTAGTTCAAACAGAACAGAACTAAATGCTGTTTTACCGAATGCACAGTTCAATTATTAGAATTTAGAATTGTATCATAATATTTGTTCAACATCTGGAAGGAGAATCGCTAAGAGATGCGACAATGGCGAAGTTCATGAATATCCATCTATCTTCGCGCTACTGTTTTCAGTAAATATAAAACGATTTGTTTTAATGTTTTCAATTTACTGATTTATGTCAATATAAGTAATAATTAAAAGTGGCGGAAATGTGCGGCGGTATATAGGCGTACTCATCATAATAGGCGTAATAAAAGAAATTAACTAGTAACAAAAGCAATAAACTGTTAAAATTTATGATTTATTTCAGTGGAGTTTTGTGTCCACTTACAAATTATTTATAACAGATACGCTGTATGGGTAATTTTAGACAATAATTAGTAAAACATTTTACTTAAATTAACCGGTTTCTCCTGTAATAACAGGCTTCGTCAGAATCAATTTAACAGTTCATAAAACAATATTCCATTTTATTTTTTGTCGGAATATCCGAAGCCGGAGAGTCCTCACGTGGCCTCTAATACCTCAACGGAGTCGCGTACGCACATTACCAACAGCTACTCCTCACATCCCGCAGGGTTAGTGACTGTAGATACCAGAATCGTGTGCCCTAAGCAGACGGAGAGAACTCAGAATGACCACCTTCTGCACTTGGCCTGCCAGTCACTCGGCTGATTTTTGGCAGACCGGTATGATCACTCGGATTTCGTCCTGGAGATCGCGATATTTAGTCAGTTTCTCCTCCTTCTTCAAGGTGATGTTTTTCTCCGCAGGTGCCGAGAACTCGAAGACATACATCATCTTGGGCTTATGGTCGAGGAGGACCATGTTAGGTTTGTTGGCTTGGACTAGCCTGATCGTTGGGAACGAGTAGTTCCAGTAAAACCGGCATTTCTCCTTCTCGACAACAGACTTAATATCTCCGGGGACGTAAGGCAATGGAGTCTGGTCTATTCCGTACGAGTGCTTTAGATGGTGGTATAATACTCGTAACGACGCGTTATGTCGGTGGATGTAGGCCGAAATTGCGTATTTGGGGCATGCAGAAAGTAAGTGCATGAGCGATTCCGGCGCCTGATGGCAGGTCCTGCAGTTGATATCAGGAACCTCTACACGCCATACACGGCTACGATAGTCCAAGGTGTTGATAACACCATCCTGGCAGGCTATAATAAATCCCTCGGTCTCTGACTTAAGCCCTTTAAAAAGACGAATGTTAACGTGGTCGATAAACCTATGCCATGCTGGCGTTTATCGACATGCTGTTGAAACAGTTTTCCCTGTTCAGAAGATCTGATTCGGGCTTTCAGACGACTTGGCTCAAGTTCGGTGACTGACTCTACATCAGCACCTCGCCAGCCTCCTCGCCTGATGTCAAATGCGAGACCGAATTCATCTGTGGCTCTTTTTGCTGCGTTGGACAATCCTTCTCACATTCCTACAGTTTCGTGATGTCTCACAAACCATAAGAGGGGATCTGAGCTCTTGAGGATGTTACATGCCATATTCAGTACTACTCTGCCATGCGTACACTCCAGGCTCAAGAGTCCTCGACCACCCCGTTCACGTGGGAGGTACACACGAGGAACGGATGATCTAGGATGAATACTTCTGTGAATATTCATCATCTTGCGGGTATCTCTGTCTAATTAGCGCAGCTCATCTACCGTCCACTTTCTACTCCGAAGGAGTATCGCAGAACCAGAACGGTAAACACATTAGTTGCAGACACCTTGTTCTTCCGCAGTAGTTCGGAAGACCAAAGCTTTTGGAGGCGGTGTCTGTACTTGCTGCGGAAAAAAATCCTTTATTTGTGTTACATCCTAGATGTGGCTTTGCTGCACACCCAGATATGTATAGGTCTCTCATCCAGATGTCTTAAGATGCTTTCGTCTGCGAGCTGCACATTTTCAAAGAATTTCCCGCATCGCCCTCTCTTGAGGTGGACGACTGCAAATTTGTCCAACTCGAACTCCATACCAATTGCCCGCGTGTATTCTTCGATCACCCTAAGAGCGTTCTGTATTTCGCGCTCTCCGGAGGCATAAAGTTTAAGGTCGTCCATATAAAATAGATGGGTGACCCTATGCCTCCGGTCGCTGGATGGTCCACATTGATATCCTCGAATTTGGCAGAGCCCAACAGACAACGGCAGCAGTGAGATGCAAAAGAGGAGAGGACTCAGGGAGTCACCCTGGAAAACGTGACCCGCTGTGCACCTAATGTTATGATGAAGCGAGTCTTCCAGAGCGGCAGCAGCTGTCCTATGAATCTCACCAGTGGTCCTGGTACCACAAGACATTCGAGCAAGTGCAACAATAGCTCGTGTGAGGTAACAAATGCCTTGCGGTAATCAATTCAGGCCATCGATAGATTCCGCTTGTATTGCACAGAATCCTGTGCAGGCTGCCTTGCAACCTGCCATGCTCTTCTTGACACCACGCTGTTCGTGTATCTGCTGGAAGATCGGATCAACAGTCCTCAGTGTCCTTGAATATAAGATACGTGTAAATATCTTGTAACAGGAGTTGGGGCAGGTGATCGGCTTATAATTCTTCAGGTCGGAAAGATCCCCCTTTTTGGGGACAAAGACAGTACGTCCCTTGACGAACCAGTCCGGAATCTGCTGCCCCTCGTTCAATCTTGAGTTGAAAAGTCACGCCAGACGGCGGTAAGTAAAAGGAAATTTCTTCCACCACCAGTTGTTAATGCCATCTGGGCCTGGGGCAGCAAAGTTCTTGTTACCAACAAGCGCTTGTTGGACTTCTTCCGTACTGATTGCTGGGCACACTTCTTCTGGCTCTTTAAGATGTCTGTGGCATAGAGCCTCGAAGTGTGCAATTGCTGGAGTGTCGCTATTGAATGGACGCGTCGTTTCATAGATTTGTTTCCAGAAGATTTCGACATCTTCTACAGTCGGCGGATTATCTACAACACGCTGTGGCTCTTGAAAAAGGCGGGACGGATTCGTACGGAACAAATTGTTTTGCTCCATACTCCTTATCCGCCTCTTCAACGTTTCTTTTATTGCCATAAGCGTTCGGATCCTATCTAGATAGTGCTGCTTGATGGTAAGCATTACTGTCAGATTTAGAGTATGGTGGTGACGTCTTAATCCGACTGCTATGTGCCGGGAGTAAATGCTGCACCACTCGTCTAGTATTCCACCACACTCTGGATCCGAGAAGCGTGTTATCTGGGCGACTGCATCTTGCGCTTGATTTGTTGTACATGCCGCTTTGCTTTCTCGATCCCGGTTGACCTCTCATGGAGGACGAGTTGTTTCGCGGCGTTGTACACGGCACAGTTGAAGTCAGAATTTTGTTAGTTGATTATTTTTTTATATTAATCACCTTAATTTATATTAATTTCATATGATTTATATGTTATATGTGTAAATGCACATCATGTTAGTATTTTGTTTCCGGCCCTGTAATTGGAATATAAGTTCTGTTGGGCATGTGTATGTAAAATAAAATAAAATAAAAATAAAAAAATTCTTGTTTTAATTTTTTTTAAGTGTGTAAAATATTATTATAACATACTATTTAATTGAGGTGTGATAGAAAATACATCTTATTAATAATATTACATGATAACTTCTTTTGTGTGTTTTTTTTATTTATGCTATGTCCTATTCGAAGGATATATGGACGACCTTTGACTGCTTTAGTAATTCATTGAACCTCCTTGAAATCCCATATACCGTAACATATTATTTAATTTTTAAATTGTTATTTCTTTAACGGAATGAATAAATGTATTATTATTACTATTAACTTGCTGTAAAACGGTAATATATACAGCAGTCGACAAACATATATACAAGCAGACAATTTTCTTCGATATTGAGTCCACGAGGTTATGAGATTATGAAATTTCAGTACAAAAAATAATTTGTCTACTTTTTTTTGTCCGGATTGGACATAGCCAAAAATGTATTAATAAGTACAAGTACTTTTAAATATTTTTGTATAACAGCATTAAATAAAATATCCTCTCCATTAGATATTACGTCATATCTAAGCAAGGATTTTATTTGAAAAACAAGTAATACCGTTTCAAAGAAAAAGCAGGCTCCCTACTTAAAGGAAAATCGAGTTTACGTGAAAAGCCACATATCCGACCAAGTTGATCTATTCTTGTAGGGCTTCTATAAGCTCTTATAAGTTCTGTCGAGAAAAGATCTAGTGATCTTTGATTTGATTTATCGGATTAAGGAAACCCTCACACATCTAAAGAAATACATTTTTCTTTCTTAGGGTATCAACACTTTGACACGTTCGTGTCGCAGTAATAAGAGGGAGGATAATAAATTTATCTCAGTCGATGGCATATTTCCGATTGTGTGTTTTATAACGGTCGTAAAATTGTTGAGAAATAGTTAACGTGGTATAGAATGAACTATTTAAAAAATTTTAATCAGTTGTCACGTATTTTATAGAAATTGTTGAATTCTCTTTCAGTTCAGAAAATAAATTCGCTCATATATTTCTATAGATATATTGATATCATCGAAGCAGATTTTTTAAAATGTTATTTATTAAAAGCCCAGCGATCATATTCCAAACTGGTACGGATTCACAGTGGAGTATATTCACGGGAAAATTGGTCTAAACTTCAAATTTTAAAATCGGCAATTAAAGCCTTTTAGTCCATGAGTCTTTGAGAAAAAATTATCTGACTACTAATTACCGCTATTTTGCAGGGAACAAGGTTGCTACCTACCGATCCCTATCAGTCGACAGTTGTGTTGTTGAGGTAACAGTTTCTTATCAATTATTTTCATATATTTACACTTAAAAATAAACAGACTTTAAAGTGCCCCAACAAAATGAATCCTGTACTTGAAGGTAAGTACTATATTATACTAAATTTTCCTGTATAGTAATGTAATTTATTGGTAAACATTTAAAAGTTTAATTAAACGTTCGCAAAACGTGGCAATTTTCGTGATATATTTTTCTTTGCTTGGAACACAAGTTACCGTCCGGGCATTTCCGAGCAAAAAGTTTTATACAGCCTGTTAGTACAATACTTCAGCTATTTTACTGTGAAAGAAAATATCCGGATATGGCCGCATTATGGTGAAAAAAATTAGAATGTGCGTTGTGACCGTTCAATTTTACTATAATATCCGTTCTCCTTTATTCCTACTGGTGGGGTTTTTTATAGATTCCAAGGAGGAGAATATTATTTTAAATAAAAGAACATTATTGGACGTTATGTTGTTGTGTCCTTCACACAAATATAAGTTATGTACTTATATGTGAACACTTGCTGACGCATGTATTGCAATTTAGTAATTATGCGCCGCAAAACCTTCAAATAATTAAGCATAAGCTTTCCCATTTTACCTCCGACTTTAAAGTAAAATGGAATGCTGCCTAATCGAAAAAGACAAGATTTCTCACCTAAAGTCAAAACTGGCTTGAAAACAATATTACTTTTCCACTGTACGCAAATCCTTTTTCGTCAAGTTCGGGTGGGCGGCATTCAAAAAGATTCAAGAAGCAAAGAAGCACTGTTATCCTGAACATAAAGCTATTACAATAACAAGAAAGAATGCTTCTGCAGGGTTGCAGCCTCTATTGGATCACACAAAATTGTGAAAGTACAGGAAGAAGTTTTACAAACACTTTCAAAAGAGCAACTTAGTAGCTTGGTATTATTTTCCAAGTGGGGGTGTGATGGGAGTTCAGGTCAAAGTCAACACAAACAGAAATTTGACGATGAAAAAGATTCAGATGCGAGCATCTTTCTTACTTCTTTTGTATCACTTCAACTTATATCTGGTGAACCTTAGTCATTCAGCAAAATTATAGTATGGCAAAACCCCAGATCGTCTTCTCCTCGTTATTGTCACCCCATTAGGCTTCAATTTGTACATAAAAAGACGGATATTACTTTGCAAGAAAAAAGATTATGTAGAAACTCAAATTCATCAACTTGTTCCAACTTCCGCTAAACTCGAAGAAACGAAACTCTTTATTATGCATACTCTGGTATTTACAATGATAGATGGTAAAGTTTGCAATGCTGCGTCCTCAAAAACCCCTACGAAAAAATGCTATATGTGGTGCTATCTCGAAGACATTTAATAACATAGTTTAATATTGAAACAGAAGGTAGATACTTCAACATTCCGTTTCGGTTTATCTACTTTGCATGCCTGGATACATTTCTTCGAGTGTGGCATACAAACTGCCTATCAAATCGTGAAAGGCTCGTGGGGAGAACAATAAAAGAATAGTTGCAGAAACGAAGAAAATTCAAAATTAATTCAAATCTAAGTTGATCTCATAGTAGATCGACCGAAACCCGAATTTTTTATTTACATATGGGTATGCCTAAATATAAATTTATAAATTATATAAACTAAATTTTTTTTAATCGTCAGACATTTAACAAGTATTATGCATTTTATAAGAATCAGAAGTTTCAGAATTTTACTCGTTTTTGAAATTTTACTTAGTTCTTTCGATTTCCATGTCTTAAAAACCACCCTATTTCATCAAAGAGATTTTTTTACACTGTTTTTTCGTTAATTTTCTGGTCAAATTCTATAATAATCAGAGGTTTCAGAATTTTATAAAGTTCTTTCGATTTTCACCCCCTAAAGACAACCCTATATCATCGAAGAAATTTTTTTCACTGTTTTTTCATTAATTTGCGAGTCGGGCTCTATAAAAATCCGAAATTTCAGAATCTTACTAATTTTTTTCAATTTCCATCCCCTAAAAACAACCCTATTTTATCAAAGGGATTTTTTCACTATTTTGCCGTAATGATGAATTTATTTTGGACCAGTTTTATTACTTTAAGAATTTTGGCCAGCTTTTCGGGGATTTTGTTCCATTGTGGGATTGGGGAATAGAAAAGTACTGATCAAACTAATTTTAAATATTTGTTTAAAAATAATGTTTTTTATACTGATCTGTGATAAGTAGAAAAAACAGTGTCCAATATTTTACTACTATTATACGTAAATATAAAAAAATAATTTAACCTAACTGACTGACCATCCTCTCACCATATTAAGAAAGATACCAGTTACATCAGGATCACAAAGTGGTTCGATAAAATAGCAAAATATGTTTTATTTCATACTGTTTGGAAATTATTATTTCCGGGACTCCTTCGCGGCCAGTAAATCGAACATTACAGTATCTGAAACTGTAATGTGTTGTCTAGCAACACAATCATATTATTGTTATTAGGAAGCAATTATTTTTCAGTTTTGACTTTTTCACTTAAAAATATACGAAACAAAATATTTAAATACAGTTTTAGCAATTATTTAATACATTAAAAATATATTTTTAAACTAACTACAACAATTATTTGTTAATACTATTTTCAAATGCTC
Source organism: Rhamnusium bicolor (assembly GCA_029963845.1). Taxonomy (NCBI): domain Eukaryota; kingdom Metazoa; phylum Arthropoda; class Insecta; order Coleoptera; family Cerambycidae; genus Rhamnusium; species Rhamnusium bicolor. The sequence goes on from JANEYF010003634.1 coordinate 39,365, forward strand.
CTCAAATTCTTTCAGAACTTATCTCTTTAATAGTGGATATGTGGGATGGAATTCGTCTACGATTAAATGTTTATGTTTCATATAATATATTATATAATACCTTGACACAATTCGATTTTTCTTGTTAGAAAGGTCCTGAAATTTGACAGAAAGCTCTAAAAGAGCCTCTTGAATTTTTCGGAACACCATTTTATCATCTGCTTCTAAGGTACAATTACGAAGTAAGTCAGTTAAGTACCTTAAATGATGATGACAATTATTAATATCACTAAATTCTATACAAAATATACAAACCGAGTACACCTTTTTTGCCATATTGTTGAAAAACAGGAATATAATAATATTTATTAATAGGTTATTCAAGATTTATAACAAAAGTAACTGTCATAATTCAAAAAACAAAACACAAGAACCGAGTCATAGCTAACTATGAAAATGCAACTTTAGTAAATGAAGAATGCTATACAGCTATAGATTAGGTTTATACTTAAAAAATTTTTATCATTTTGTTTAACTAAAGTTAGTAACTTTTATTTCATTTGAATCTATATTTATTGATCCATATTGTTATTGGTTGGGAATTAAACACTTAAGTACCGCTAGTAGTAAAAAATACTTTTCTACCTTTAGTGAATGAAGAATGTTAGATAACTATAGGTTAGACTTCTGCATACAACATTTTTTATATTTTGCTTAACTAAAGTTAGTAATTTTTATTTTATTTGAACCTATAATGATTTATAGTCAATAGTCAATTGTGAATTAAGCACTTTGGCCCCTACTCTATTTTAATAATTATAACTTTTTATTCATTTTCAAAAGGATTATAAAGACAGTATGAAATAAAATATTATAAGATAGGTCTTATTACAGTACGGTACGTAAATTACTATTGGGTCTATCTTTTACTTCTATAATATTTATTTCAGTTCATTTCAGTTCGATTTATTCAATATAACTGTAAACATCACAAATTTAATAAACTTATGCTTGTATCATTATTTTTCGATAAAAGGCGATAAATTTTGCGATTGCCACTTATTTTAGTGTTCGCTTTCTCTTAAGTTGGTATTATATCATTTTCACATTGTACTGACACTTCCTGCTATTTGGTGCCGAAGAGGGTTAATACATCTTTGTCAGGATTATACTCGAAACTGTCTTTGGCTGTCGTATATATATAAAGTATAGTTTCATATTTCTTATATTTACTTAAGAAAAACCAATTTTCTAGTAATAAACATCCAGATATTAGTTTACAATAATGGAAAAAATTGCAAAAATCTTACAAGGTTGAATTATTTTTTTCTAAGAATTTCCCCTATTTTCATTGCGCCATTTTTGTGGCAAAAAAAAATAATTTACCATTGACAAAGTCTTCTTCAAATAAGCTTTGCTACAGGTATCAGTCATGTAACCTATTAATTTGGAAATTTAAATTTGTTCTTATCCTTCCTTATCAACAATACGAATGATTATAGGATTGTTGTGGAATGGTTGTACCATTCCATCTTTTAATTACGTAAAGCAGGTTTTCACATTAATTATACAGGGTGTTTCTAAAAGATATGTCAATATTTTAGCAGCAGGTCCTGGGAATGAAAACAGAGGGTTAAAGAAGTTTCGAGATAAGGCGTTTTCACCCCATTTCTATGCCAGTGCCTTTTCTTTTCCTAACTTTAGATAATTGTTACTTATTGTTGTCGATAAACATATGCCAATTTATAGTAAAAAAAAACTCAAACCATTGAAGAGATAGAAGAAAATTGGTAAAATATTTTTACCAATTTAACATAAGCTTAGGTGATATGTATTTTTTACTTCAAAACGAAAGTTTGCAAGAGAAAAAGTGTAGGGCACCTAAGTAACAATTTCGATAACTTTTAAATCTACTTAGGTTTTTTCAGTACTTTATAGTGGCTAGCTCACAAACTAGTGATTTATTATATGCCAAGCGAACTTAAAGATAGTAGTGGTGAGAGGTATGAGAAACTTCTCATATGGTCCAAATGCTACTATCCGACCGACATCATAGATGTCTCTGTGGCGGATAGCGACTTGCGAAGCAAATGCCGAGAGCGGTGACCTCTAGCCCAGGTGGACTAAACTACTGTTATTAAATATGATTTGAACGAAACAACTACTCAGCGGGCAAATACCCCGACCTGCATTGGATTATACCTTCAAATCATGATAGATCAGTAGCCAATATATAGCCATATGAGAAGTTTCTCATACCTCTCACCACTACTCAATTTACCTTAGTCAGTATATGACTAGCAGGTTGGCTACTATCATTTGTCTGTTCCATAACCTATGGCATACTGAAGAGAACTAATAAGTTCGAAACCGGTCTGTCTGGTTAGGAATTGACAAATGATATTGGCTATCGATCTATCATGATTTGAAGGTATAATTCAATGCAGGTCGGGGTATTTGCCCGTTGAGTAGTTGTTTCGTTAAATCATATCTAATAACTTAAAGATAGTTTTAAAAAAGTCCTCAAGAAGTTATATCAAAACTAAATTATTGTTTAATCTTTATTGGCTTACGACTGACTTATCAAAACATTTGTCAACTGAATAAGATTTGCAGGAAACAACTACTCAGCGGACAAAAGCCTCGACTTGCATTGAATTAAACCTGCAATTCTTGTTTGGTAGCTAAAATCATTTGTCAATTCCTCACTAGACATAGACCCGTTTCGAACTTTTTATGTTCTCGTCAGTATGCCATAAGTAATGGAAAAGACAAATAATAATAGCAAACCAGGCTAGTCTAAAGCAGACTAAGCAAAACAGACACAGTGAGTGATAAGTGTATCCCTCTGGTGGTCAGTGCTACTATCAGTCAGACATTACTGATGTTTTAGTGAGTGATAGCGACCTTTGACCTCTAACCTTGGTGGGTTAAAGTATATACTGAAAAAGATTTGCAGGAAACAACTACTCAGCGGACAGAAGCCCCGACCTGCATTGAATTAAACCTGCATAGTTTCGAAATTTGTTCCTAGGAGAAATATCAAGCAATGAAATCGAGTGAAGCACTTAAAAGGGTCATGTACATGATGTACACGACAGGGCGTGATATTAAAAAAAGACTTGTTTTACTCTCACTCAATTTTATTTTCAAAAAGGAAAACACTTCTAGTTTCAAATTCAATCTGACTTCATCTTCGTCAACAATTTTTATGAGATTTAATTATTGACTTGAAGATGTGCCATTATTGACCTTGAAACTAGTCGCTTTTTCCTTTTTTAAAATATAATTGCTAATAACGCTAATTAATTAAAAACAGTCTTAAAAGTAATTAGTGTCAGATCAGGAAATCTTGTGAGCCCAGCAGTACAGCCCTTCAGAAATTTAATAGCAAGCACATACCGCTCCAGTCACAAGGAGTTTTAAAATATGTTCCTAGATATTTAATTTCTCCAAATGGCAATTTCACTTGCCTTACTTTATGTATTTTACGCTCCGGTAATAATTGAGAAAAGATCATATACATCATATACATATGAATCTAATACAACAGATATGTCAAATATTCAGAGAAATATAAAACTTGAGGTAAACAAGTTTCAATTTGTGTGCAAATTTTGTTATCTATTCAACTCAATCTCAGTTAAATCCATTTGTATATTTAAATACAAACATGTATTTCAGACAACATATTAATAATAAATCAGCAAACCCACATAGACTGATGATATTTGATTTACTATTATTAGAACTTTAAAACGTAAAAAACTTTGTTTCTTAACGTAAGATGAGACGTTCATCAAGAATATTTGCCCAGGGCTACCAGCTTGACATATAATGATAGTTTAATAAGCAGTAATACCACATCAAGAGTCTACTACACCGACTCAGTTTATTCTCGCTATAAGGGATCGTGGGGTACAATATAATGTGTAAATGTATGAACTAATAAAAAATTATATAATTCGCGTAAATCATCTGACGATAGACGTGTTACTAAGTTGATGATTTTATATAGGGGATTAAAATGTAAATAATGGTTATTTTCTTATCTAAATTATAAGTATTTCCATATATAGACCAGTCAAATTAAGGGTTTTTCAAAACGATAATTTCCAACCATTCCCAACCAATACCATTCGATTCAGTATGTTTTTTGAATTCTCATGGTCAATTTTGCCGTACGTTATATGAGCAAGAATTTAATTTATAAACAATTAAAGTTGTGAAAATGATGAAAATCGATGTTTCTGAATATTCAACTTCAAACACTGCGAAAACGGCAACAGATAGAGAAAAATTGCTCAGAACATTTTTTATAGAGCGTTAAATTGCCTTCAAAAAAGTCCGCGGCGGATTATCTCTACGATGAGTACTTAAGGCGTTACAATGAGTTAAATATTTATTACACCGGCACAAAAAAAAAAGTTGTTTGTACATTTGACGCCACCTACCTCCCGACATGTATTTCGACCCGCTGAATCCGAATTTGAAGTCAGTTTGAACCGTACACCCTCAAATATCGAGTAAATTGAAAAACCGTAAAAAATAGCGAAAATTGGGTGTTTCGGTAATAAAAAAAATTTTGTGGATCCAAAGCAAGCCTAATTTTTATGTATTTCGATCCACTGAATACGAATCTAAAGTATATTTAGACCATAAGCCGTTTTAAATCTAAGTAAATTGTAAAAAACCCTTGAAAATTGCTAAAAATGGCTAAAAATTGTGATTATGTTGATGATAAAAATTTTGTAGACCCGGATCGAAGAGGACTTTTATGTGATTTGATCTGCTGAATCCGAATCTGAAATACATATGGCCCATTAATCCCTCAAAATCTCAAAAAATCGCAAAAAACGATAAAATAGCAAAAAATTGCAGTTGAAAAAATTGAAAAAAAATCTATGAAACACGATTAAATACGTTTCTTGTATTTTTTATGCATAAAATACAAGTTTAGAATCTGAAAATGTGAAAAATTGTAAAATCTATTAAAAATGACGTATAAACAGAATGAAAATTTTTTCCATCAACATAATCACAATTTTTTACCATTTTTAGCAATTTTCGAGGGTTTTTTACAATTTACTTAGATTTAAAACGGCTTATGGTCTAAATATACTTTAGATTCGTATTCAGCGCATCGAAATACATAAAAATTAGGCTTGGTTTAGATCCAAAAAAATTTTTTTATTACCGTAACACCCAATTTTCGCTATTTTTTACGGTTTTTCAATTTACTTGATATTTGAGGGTGTACGGTCCAAACTGACTTCAAATTCGGATTCAGCGGGTCGAAATACATGTCGGGAGGTAGGTGGCGTCAAATGTACAAACAACTTTTTTTGTGTGTGCCGGTGTTATTTTTCTGCTGTATATCAGTCAGCTGTACAAGTAACGCGCATGCGCGATCAACAGACTCGTACGCCGCGTAATGGCCGCCTGCGTAGAACATTTTAAAGTAGACTTGCTGTAAATTTTTTTATAATTTTCTTATTTTTACAACGTATACAGCTGACCAGTACGCAGTAGAAAAATAATTAACATTTAACTCATTGTAACGCCTTAACTATTCATCGTAGAGATGTGCCGTCGTGGACTTTTTTGAAGAGAATTTAACGCTCTATAAAAAATGTTATGAGCAATTTTTCTCTATCTGTTGCCGTTTTCGCAGTGTTTGAAGTTGAATATTCAGACACATCGATTTTCATCATTTTCACAAAAATGTTCTGAGCAATTTTTCTCTATCTACTGCCGTTTTCGCAGCGTGTGAAGTTGAATATTTAGAAACATCGATTTTCATCATTTTCACAACTTTAATTGTTTATAAATTAAATTCTTGCTCATATAACTTACGGCAAAATTGACCATGAGAATTCAAAAAAAAAAAACTGAATCGAATGGTATTGGTCGGGAATGGTTGTAAATTATCGTGAAAATGGGCCTGATTTTTACTTAATTTGATTGGTCTAATAAAAAGATATTTAGAAAAGGTGTATGAAATGGGAATTCTTCATTCAACATTTTCCCAATATTAACGAAAGAAAGAAGGTGGAGGATACTACTCTACACAAAGAAAGTGCAATAAAACGATACTAAATTCTAGACAGAGTATCTAGTGTCACCATATCGTCAGACATTTTTTTCTATAACAGGACTGACAACCATTTTTTAAAATGACCACCAGTTGAAATTACGGTTTCTCATGTTTTAGAGAATCGTATTTATTTTTGTCCATAAAATGTCTAATATGTAGTTCTTAGATATATAAAATAATCAGTAGTTTAAAATGGCAAATATTTTTTTCCAGTTCATAAGAGAACATACACTTTACTGAATTGAAGCGAACAAACAAAAAATAAAATGAGTGATTGAATTGATAATGTATGACTGCGGGGTTGAGCGAGCGGTAAGGATGCTTGTCTCTAATTTCGGAGTTCCGGATTCGATTCACGTTCAAAAGTCGGGATTTTTCTCTAAAGCAGAAATTATTTCTAGTATACTCAGTTATTGGGTGTGTGTCCGTTGTCTTTAATAGTATAACCTCTACCTGTACAAGTTGCATCGAGGATTCTTTAGGGATACAGGTGGTTGTATTACTGAGGTGTTTACTTTAACGATTTAGTTGTTGTTTATTTCATGTACAACTATGTTTCAATACTACATTACTACAGTTAACTGCATTTGATTAAGGTGTTCTTCCCACATTTGTTTTAGTAAGTACACAAAGTGTACCACAAGGCAAGGCAAGGAAGCTATAGTGTTGTAATCATCAAGTATATCCAGCAATAATTAGCATGTTGGTAAGGTGATAAAGCAGTATATCTGAACTGCATACTTCCATATGCAGACCAGGTATCCCAGGCAGTCCTTTGCCTCTGCCTTCAAAAAGGAACACAGTATTGCAATCACCATCAGCTTGAAATATTGGCAAAACACTAAGTCAGCCATGATTAATAGTTTCTTAACCCATGAAAGGCATTGAATCAAAAGTTCTTCTAAATCTAATGCAACTCATAGTTCATACAAGTTCAGATGTTGTGCTGATGCTATAGCGAGAACTAGAACGTCGGCGTCTGCAAAATCTATCGCCCTTTATTCCAGCCTAACATTACAAATTTGATATTGCAAAACGTTTAGGAGTAATCACCAAAAAAGTGACTTTAATGACCCATGAAGTATTGATCTGCATTTACGAATTATGATGTATGTTTGCTGCAGAGAATTGCTGAAAAACATGGCTTGACGATTTATACAAAGCACATTGACACTATGTGTGGCAGTCATCTGTTTGTTTGTGTCAATGGTTGTTATAATCGTTTTCAAGAATGAGAACAATTTGGTTTTGTGTGAAAAAAGTTTTGTTGTAAAAAAGTTTTTTGCAAAAAAAACCTGATTTCTTGGTTCAATATGTATCCGAATACCTATTCCACTGTTATCGTGTTGTCACTCTTCAAGCTGTCAGTGCTACACATTTTCCAGATTATGTTTAGCCTTGTTACATATTTAAGATATCTTCTATCTTTACTTCCTCTGCTTTGCTCGTTGAAGTTTTATTTTATTAACCCTCGGGCGGGCGCGTCTTACACCAGCACACGAGCAGGCGCGCTGCGCACAAAGTGCACATCATTCAAATGAAGTAAAATAATTTATATTTTGATATATTTTGTTGTTAAAAAGTAAAATAAACATGTTCTTAATATTTATAACCCAAAATATCATCATTTAAAATAAGAATTAGACAATAAAAAAAAATTCAATTAGTCACTATCTGCTGCAGATTCAGGTTCTCTGGAGCATTTCTCGCAAGAAATTTTAGTAATTGCATGTTTATTGCAAATAAAATTGTTGCATATATCGCATTTTATTGTCGTATTCACATTTTTTGATGTCCATATGTCATACAACGTCCTTTTCTTTTTGGTTCAAGTTCTGCCTCATTAGGCTCTTGCACGTTTATTCTATACTTTGCTAGACAAACTTTAATATCTAGGGGAAGTGAAGTCACCTTTGCCCTTTCCATGAGAAAAGGCTTCATTAGACTAATCCCAAGATTTTTTAAAAATATTCTTCGTTTTAATTTGGGATTATTTACATTAAATTCGTACAATATTCGGGCATTTATAGCGGCCATGTCCATTATGGAAAAAAATATTACTGAAGGCCATCTTCTTGTAATTAATTATTTTTACCGAATACGTTCCACACATTTGGTCTATTGTATCGACCCTACTCTTAGTTGCGTTATAATATAAGGTTACTTCTGGCTTTTTTGTATTTTCGTCAATATCTCCAGTCATACATTGTTGATAATAGAATTACTGATTTATTTTTTTTAGGTACATGGGACACAAGAGTAATGTTTTTTTAAAAACCAAATATAGTTGATTTTACTTCCCTGTTCTTATGAGGTAAAAACTTAGGTGGAATTTCTCGTTTATTTTTTTTTTCAGTGTTCCTATTAGCGTTATTTTGTATTCTTCCAGTAATGTTTGGGCTAGAGGATAACTGGTATACCAATTATCAGTTGTAAGATTTCTCTTTGAGCCCTTGACCGGTTCGACCAGTCTTTTTACTATTTCAAAGGGTGTATTTTGAACCCTGTATGGTCCTTCAGGTTGCTGACCACAATAAATTTCTACATTGCTTGTGTAATGTGTTTGCGCGTCACACAAAACGAACATTTTTATGCCATATTTGGCAGGCTTGTTTGGTATATATTGTATAAAACTGCAGCGCCCTCTGAATGCCTCCAGTTTCTCATCAATTGTTATATATTCGCCTAAACAATAAGCATTTTTGCAATTGGTAACGAATGCATCAAAGGTGTCCCTTATGGCAGCCAATTTGTCAGTATTTTTTTCGATTTTCTCTCGTGTCACGGTCATCAAATCGCATGCAACGTAACAGAAATAAAAACCTTTTATAACTCATTACTTGCCTCGTTATTATAAATCCACTTTCAGTGTCCCATAGTTCTTTCACATTCGTATGGTTACCCTTTTTGACGCCTATAAAATACAATAGTCCAAGCAACGCAATAATTTCACTCTTCGTGGTATGCTTTGCGTCTCGATCTCTTTTATACCCAACTGTATTTCTTTTGAAATCAATATAAAGGTTTGTGTATTTTACAATATCATCGATCATATTTGTGTCAATAATCTTATCAAATGCTGAAAGCTCTGATATAACTTCCCTTGCGACTCCTTTTGGACCTGGCATAATTTTTGGCAAATCTTGCTTTAGTTTTAGATACAGTCGATACATTTTTCTTGCACTATTTTGTCATTTCATCTTTACCCAGGAAATAATCATCGTCAGACGTTTCCTCAACGTCAGATTCACTCACGGAATTTTCTCGTTCCGAATCAGTATTATGGGCACTTTGAGTCACTACTTCCTCATTCTCAGATATCTCTTCATCATCAGCCTCAATCGGTTGTTCATCATCTGATGACTCCTCATGAAGGATTTTATATAAGTCAACGTCTACTAAACCCTAAAAAAGATCAAAAACTGGCTTATAACTAGTTCCCTTTTGTAACAGTTTAAGAATTTATTTTTTTCCTGACAGATAAAACACTCGTTCAACATTCATCTGCTTATACATTTTCCCCACCTTCATTCACACTTCTTCACATGCAAACACGATTAAGATAATATTTGCACACTTGTATTCGAAATAGTGAACGTTTCCACGTGGATTTTAAAATTCATGTAAATCCATTTTGTCACATACAACATGAGAGTATAGACAACAGAAATGGGCAAAATCTGCGATGGCCTCATAGCCTAGAATCATCAGTAGTAGTTGTGCCCCAAGTCACACACTTCTATCATAAAAAGCACAATACTGCCATGTTTCACCTATCTGTAATATCAGTGATGTGTAATATGTATTATGTGATGTCGCATGGTAAAATTTGGAAAAGAGTCCCATAAATAACACACTACTTAATAGATTCACGATCTGAATAGTGCTGGTGCAGCTACACACTGAATTTTCTATCATAAACTGTGGATATCTGCAATAAAAAAACTATTTGATATCCCAGTAAAGTGTAAAAATTTCATGTATTATTACAGTATGCACCAATGTCATCTGAATATATCTTTAGTCACTGGAGAATTTGGATAGGATCAGTGGTATATTATGAAAAATATTGAAGAGAAATAGTAATATATTGCCATTGTGTCTGTTTGAGTTTAAATAAACCGAATTATTTTTATTTGCATTAATGTATATTTTTTGTGCTGCCGTTTGGAAATTGATCAAGTGAAAATTCTTAATTGTGCATCAAACGCTATTGAAAATATTTTACTTTATTGCCTTATTGAGTTTCATAAATAACGATGACAATAGAAAACAAAAGAAAACAGTACCTTGGGTGTATCTTGCTTCATGACCACTACAATCTATGAATGATAACAGCACAAACATCAACATATTGTTGATAAAAATATGCCTAATTAAATTTATATAAAATACCAGCAGCACTTCTAAGTACAGCCCTGCTATCAATGGCCAACGTCTAGTCTATATGATACACATGTAAGTATATATTTTTTTGCTTACTTTTTATTGCTTATTTAAGAAATAGTGCAGTTTTATCACCTCGCAGAGATAGTTTTAATTGTGTTTAATATATGTGTTGTTCTCCAGGCTTAAAATTTATAGTAATCCTATTTTTGATTTTAATTTATTTAAGATAACAAATAGTAGTGTAATTTTAGTGATAAAGTGATTGATTCTTTCTTTTATTCTGCCGTGTTAATTGAAAAGGGCGTATCTGCGCAATTTTAGTCATTTTCTGATGAGGTGTTTATGAATGCCTTTAACAGTTGATAGTTTAAGCTACATTTTCGTTACTCACACAAGTGGTAACTGCAGGTATTATAGTTGTAAAATACAAATAATTGTGGAAGAGGTAACCACGGGTGGCTTAGTAATAAATATAAAAATGAAATTATCTCAAATCGAACTACTTGCAGATACGCCCTTTTCAATTAACACGGCAGTATTGTGCATAATTAAGCATATTTATTTAGTTGTTTAAAATCATAACAAAAAGTATTTTCATTATAAACTAGTGTGCGAAATTTAAATACATATATGAGGTATGACTAAAGGGTTACTTGTTGTTTATTTAATAATAATGTAGATATCCAGATAATAACAGAATATTTTTAACAATCAGATTCAATCAATATGTTTATTTTTATTTCATAGTTTTTATAGTTTATAGTAAAAAATAATATACATATTTGTTCATTGAAACAAAACATCGACCTCCAACATTTAAAAAAAAGTTTTCAACTGTTTCTTGTAATTAATTATTAGAAGATTCATATTTCTTAAAATTTAGTGGACACCTAATATGCCACTAGGGATTCTTTACTGAAATTTAATTGTATATATTATACATCGTGTTCGCTACGTTTGTGTGAACTTCCATGTTTTTTCTTCAGGATGTTTTGTTATAATTTGGAAATTAATCGTTAATAGCCTTTGTTGTTAAACTAACAAAATAAAACCCTTGTACAAAATCCAAATTCTAAGCAATATATTTAAGTAAATAATATTTCAAACTACCTTATATTGAAGGTCCTTTCTCACTGATGTTGATAAATGAATATTCAAAAATAGTTTTTTATCACATGAAACAGTGGGAAACATACTCGATAATAAAGGAAAAATTATTGTTTGAGTATAAATTAAATTTACTATATAAAATTCCTTGCAGTTGTGGAGCAGTATATATTGGACAAATAAAACAACTGTTAAAAACTCGGATTAATGAACATAAATACTCGTGTAATGCATTTACAAAAAAGAAAAAGCCGCTTTTGCAACACAACATTTCGAGTTAAATCATGATTTTCAATTCGATAATACTAAAATTTTGGACAATGAACAAAATTACAAAAAACGATTAATAAGCGAAATGATACTTATCAACAGACACAGTAATACTGTCAATGGAAAAGCGGACACCGAAAATTTTAGCAGAATTTATAACAATCTGATAAAGAAATATATAAAATTATAGCCGTCCCTTTTACATACGTATAGAAAATGTTTCCACTGACTACATTAAAATATTTGCTCTGAAATTCTATATGTTACGCTATTTTATTTATTTATTTTTTTTTTTTGGAATATTTGACGGTGATGATTGTGTTGAGATAAAACCAAATACTTCATTAGGTAAGCGTGACTGATAATTTTTTACAAATGTTTACAAATTTTATAAATATTGTACTTGTTATTATATATTTTTAATGTTTCTACATTTATTGTTCACTTTTTTTATTGTTACATGTAAGCGACATTAGGGAATTTATGAAATTTAAAATTTTTCTCAAATTATCAGCATTTTTTTCTTTTAAAAATTTTTTAAGTATATTTTTGTCTATTAGATTTGGTAAATTATATAGAATGTGTTTGTTATTTGTTGTAGTCCTGAAGAAAACCATAAATATTGTCGAAACGTCGATTTAATGAGATATTGAGGTTCTTACATTTTTATCCAATTTAGTTCCGACAAAAAAATATCAATATATTTAAATAAATTGTAGATAATATATCAATGGTAGTCAAAACAGGTTTACTTCCGAATGAAATTGCTACTGATTATAAACGCTCTTCCTAGTCGTATTTTAATTGAATTGCGTTGTTCATGTAATTAGTGGTTAAATGAAAGTAAATCATTCAAAAAATATCCATAATAGCATTATTTTCAATTTTGTTTCAGGTGGTGTGGTTTGTGAATTATGGTAAAGGTGATAAAAGTTGATGGAGTCATGGTTAAGTGGAATTATGGCGAAATTATGCTTCTTCAAGGGCAATTAGAGGTAGGCAACTAAAATTAATTATTACTTTCATTGTTGAGAAAATATCATTTTTCATTTTTTATATACAGGATGTTTGTTCTCTCGTGCGGAATTTGTCGGTATCTTCTTTGTAAATCAATTTATAATAAAACGATTTTAAGTTCCGTTTAGAACTGTAAAACATTGAGTTTACAGATGAAACAATATAAATGGATTACAGCAAATTAGAAACACGCATTTTTTCTGAAACACAGGTTTCATTTCTTATGGTGCTCTGTATAAACAGATTGTTTCAAAAATAGGGTTCCAAACTTCTATAATACTCATCAAAGTAAGTCAAAAAGTTCTTATAAACCTGTGGCATAAAAAGCACTCCTAAGGAGTTAGGGCGAAAACACAACACAGCGGTGCGACGTCGCGTCGCAGAAATCAACGACGTCGTAGAAATTTTCGATTCGACGTCGCTTAGTACAAATCCTGGGTGAAACCACAACACTGCGATGCGACGGCGCATCTCAAATGTCCTCTACATCGTTGATTTCTGCGATGCGACATCGCACCGCAGTGTTGTGTTTTTACTTATGAGATCGGGAATGATTCTCTCAAGCAACGCACGCGCAAATCACGGAAGTCTGGTGGTCTTTTATACGCGACTTAGTCTGCTGTGCCAACAGGTTGCGTGTGTACAAGGTTTGTACATTATTTGGTTTTTATATTTAATTATAACACGCCATACATACATCAAACGTGTCGCTTCTGGTATAGGTCTTCTGTGGCCGTGCAATGAACGTTCATCGCATCGCATTGCGGTGCGACTTCGTTTTTGCGATGCGTCGTCGCACCGCAGTGTTGTGGCCTGCAACAGCCGTAGGACACGTATTGTGCGGTCCACATCTCACTAGAAGCGTCTTCTCTGCGATGCCGTGGCGATGAAATTTTAACGTTGCGTCATCGCATCGCATCGCCGTGCGACGTCGTTTTTGCGATGCGACGTCGCACCGCTGTGTTGTGTTTTCGCCCTTAGGGCCCTTATGCGCGGATTCATATGAAATTTGTTTTTTTTTCCTATTATTTGAAGAACGGTAAAAGATAAATAGACAACATTTTTGATATTCACTTAGTTCTTCATGCTGAATAATTTATGCTAATTTATTTTTGGTTATTAAAATCGTTGGGTCCATTTTAGGGGGTATAAAGATGTTTCACCCTGTAACTTTATTTTTCATCTTTCTTTTTACACAGAGAGCAGTTTATCAGAACGTCGGGTTACATTGTACGTCCAAATAGGAGGTGGCCATTTAAAATTACAGTCGTATTATTACGGTTCAGTATCACCATTGTTTTAAATAGGTATTAAGTTGCAAACGTGTTACTAGCCCTAATTTCTTGCATTACATTAATTATTGTCTCCTTCGTTAAGGCTGCATATTTATTCTTCCAATAAATAGTGACGTTTCTGATATGCTGCTTTATTTTTTTTACCGCCATGCGTCATGATAATTTTCAATTTCAAATCACCGCCACCTACGGAGGTACCCATAAGTTGCAATAACGACGAAAAAAATTCAGGCTTTTGTAGTTTTAGGCAGGGTGAACAAATACGGAGTGGATTCGCTACAAAAACCTGAATTTTTTTCGTCGTTATTGAAACTTATGAGATACCTCCGTAGGTGCGGATGGTTTTTACACCCTACAGGGATAAGTCTCAACCCTTTAAGAGTAATGTCTGGTAGTCACACCAGATCCAGATATTTTGTCCTAAAAGCTAAAGAATTTATCCTTTGTACATGTTATTTAAACTCAAGTGCGGTATTTGAGTTTCAGGGGTGGATTTTGGTTTATTTATTAAAAAGCTTGCTTTGGTTTGAATGCATATTCTCATCTTTAGACTATAAAATATCTACCATTCTTTATACTTCATTAAGAGCCATTACATTATTACTATAGTTTTACTTCATTCAAGGGATGTTTTTGGCCAAAAAAAACTGACGATAAATCTTTTTCTTTACCTATGAATTCGAATTCAATGTCGGAAAATACACTAGATCAATGTATTTTGGTCATTACATTATTACTATAGTTTTACCCCATTTCACGGGATGTTTTTGGAAAAAAAAGTAACAGGATAAATCTTGCACGGTGGAAAATGCAAAAATTGCAAATGGCAGAAAGATGCAAACCGTGGACACATGTTTCTGACTAATTGGTATTCATCATCACGGTATAGCTGAGTTAAATTGGTGGACAAAACTCAAAAAAAGACACTAAAGGAAAACCACTGACAGGGAGCCAGTTTTTCTTTATGCGGGCGTACCCGTTAATTCATATTGTTTTTTACTGTAATGTAATTAAACCCGCGTCAAATTCCTTCTCTGTTCTTATTTATTCTCCTGGGTCCGGAATCCCACGCAGGTTGCTATAGTTGCCCGCGTGTGCGATGCTTGGACGACACTCTATTACAGAGCCATCCAAGTGGAAGTGACAAAGGTGCGACTGGCTCCCTGTCAGTGGTTTTCCTTTAGTATCTTTTTTGAGTTTTGTCCACCAATTTAACTCAGTTACACCGTACTGATGAAGATCAATTAGTCAGAAACACGTGTCCACGGTTTGCGTCTTTCTTTATTTGGGCCCGTACCCGTTAATTTATATTGTTTTTTACTATATATATATATATGTATATAAATATATATATATATATATATATATATATATATATATATATATATATATATATATATATATATATATATATATATATATATATATATATAATGCAAAATATATTTGATTAAAAATAGCTTCAATGGTCTTGGTAATACGCTTTTCAGAATATTCTTAAAAAATCTTGTACCTTTTTTTATAAACTGGTTTTGAATAATCAGAAATAACAAAGTTATCGAGGAACTCACACAAAGTCTCCCTCATATTTTCCTTAGTATTAGAGATATTGCCATTCAACCCCTCTATCGCTATGTTCATAAGAAAGCGTTCTATTCAAATATACAGGGTTTTCAATTAAAAAAAAATAAAATTAATACTTGTAGCCATTTGGTGTGAGCTTCCTTTGATATGATATACAAAATCTAAGTAAAAAAGTCCTATAACTTTTGTACTTACCATTTTTTCGTAAAAATAAAAATAGCAACATCAGCGGCGGTGGTAGGAATTCTCACAAAATCACCCTGTACATGATCAAGTTCATAAAGGTTGCTGCTATTTTCACAATCTTTGCCAGTACCTATTTCACACACTGTTTTGCAATCGCAGGTTGATCGACAATATTTTGAGCACCTACAAGCAATGTATTTTAGATCATCGTCTAGGACGAATTTTTACTTTTCTCATACCTACTTATTTATATGAACATTTATAAAGAACCTTGATGTATATTCAAAATTAGATACAATAAAAATACTGTCCAATTTTTTTATGATGTTTTCAAAATAATAAAAAAAAATAAACAGACTAATACAAACAGTTGCAATGTGTTTTTAATTATTAAATTGGTAAATTAACTAAAAATAAATCAATACCTAACAAACCCATTTCGATAGAAAATTTAATTTAGAAAAACTATTGACTCTTGTTTCTTTTTTAATAAATGTGAGAGACCATGAATGGTTTTAAAGAAAATATCACCTTTCACTCCCTAAAATTTTCAAAGAGAATAATGTCAAATAATTCGTTTTTAACCGATGCTTCTTTGGATAATTTTGTGTTGTGTCGTTGATGTTTACTTCAACAGAGGCCACCATTCTACGCAACGTGTTTTTTTCTAGATGATCAGTAGTTAGACGGAAGTAAAAAATATGTATATAGGTAGTCGTCATAACACTTGTCACTTTTGAGCCTAAGGCATGGTTTCCATCTACAATTTCAACAGATGTCTATCATTTATATAAATCATAATTGTGAAAAAGTCCTTTAAAAAAAATAATCGCCAAGTTTGTATCACCCTATACAATGAACATTTTTAGGGTTTTCCATCGTCTCAGAAAATTTCAGTAAAATTTATAAAGTCCTGACAATTTTGTTTAAAATTATAAATCTTTATTACGTATTGAAATCCAACGATGACCTGATTTTAACGGAAGACGTGTCTGTAAAACGAAATTTCAATTTCAATATTAATTTTCTTGAAACTTATTATCGAGGATGAGCCGTTGATGAGAACTCCAATATTTGCGTTTTCAATTAATTAGTATTTCTTGTTTTCAGTTCGAAATCTCTCGACGGATTTAATTGATTCTATTATTATTTCAATTGTTCTCTTAGAAAATATATTCATCGAAACACCGAACATTTCAGTTTCCGTGCATTGTTAAATTATAACGAGGGAGGGAACAAGAATACGGAAATTAGTAAAATCGAAATATAGTTTTAAAATTTAATTATCAGTTCTCTAAAACATTATAATTATCTGAAAATCCACGAGCAAATGTATATTACCGTTTATACAGTAAATACCTTTTATTCTCCAACCTTACTGGGTTACATTTTACACAGTAGTACAAAAGTTACGAAGCGAAGCTACAGGTGTAAAAATTCTCTGTTTCTTAATAAATACTTATATGAATAATAAGTCTGACATATAGTCAATCTCAGTTATTTCAGAAACGCAAATCAAAATTTTAAAATGGGTGTTTTAATAGGAGCGCAATATTTCAAGGTTCAATAAAACATGGTATATTGTAGTGAAGTATTGAAATATTTATTGAATTATAATGTAGACATTTGGCAGTTATGTATGGAACAATACATCTGGTAAATGCGCTACGGCTTTGCTGGCGTACTCTTTTGGCGAAATTTTGAATAACTGTGTTGCATACATGTGGCGGTATTTCGTTGACATAGCGTCTAATTTCGGCCTTCAATGCTTCGGTGGTCGCGAGTTTGTTGGCATAAACCTGTGTTTTCGGATAACTCCACAGTAAAAAGTCCAAAGACTTTCCAATAATATAAATAACATATATATTTACTCTCATATTTAGTAAAATACTGATAATAATTGAAATAATTAACACCGAGTTAGCTTTAAATGTTTTTTGAACTGTCACTTAAATAGTTTGTGTCGTTACTCTTACCATTGATTAACAGTTAAAAATGCCTTAGCAGAAGAAAAGAAGATATATTAGAATAAGTGACAAAAAATTGTGCTGCTCAATAATGTATACCGCTCAATATCCTGACAGGCAAGCACTTATTTTGAAAAATTAAAGAGACGATTTAGGGAAAGGGGATTAGTACACTATAAAGAAAATAAAAATAAATATAAAACTGTGTTAACAGAAGAAAATGAGTTAAATATTTATTACATTTTATTTTGAGGAATATCCATCCCCTCGATTCGTGATGCTGCTCGAGATTTAAATATATCTTACGAGTCCATTCAAAAAAACTTTAAAAAAGCATAAATATACGCCATTAAAAATACAGCCAGTACAAATGTTACATGAAGATGATAAAAACAAACGTGTAGAATACTGCAATAATTTTCAAATATATTTGCTTTGAACAATCATATTTTTAAATATATATTATGGACTGATGAGGCAAATTTTAAGACAGCATAATATTTAATAGAAAAAATTCACAAGAAATATATGAAATCAGATACCAAGGGAGAATTACAATAGGAATGTGGTGTGGCATAATAAACAATAAAGTTGTAGCCCCAATTTTCTTAATGGATCTTTGACTAGAGTCGGATATTTTAATTTACTTCAAAAGGAAATAGATAACCATATTGAGAGAATAGTGTCTATAGGTCTCCTAATTGATATTATTTGGCACCAAGATGGTGCACCTCTGCATATTATTATACCTGTCGGAATTTTTTTAATAACAAATACTCAGAGTGGATAGGAAAGCATGGAACTATATCGTGTCCTCCATGAGGCCCAGACTTAAATCTACTTGATACTTTTTATGGGGACACTTGAAAACTGAAGTCTACAAAAAATAGAAGTAACAGTGTAGAAGAATTGAAAGTTAAAATAAATAAATCCAACATGTTACAAAATGTAATGAATAATATAAACGAAATACTATTTGTGTCGAAAATAATGGAGAACATTTTGAATAATTCCTTTAAATATACTTGTTCGTTAAGATATTTGCTGTTACTTGCTTGATTTGATGTTATTTCCTTTGTTAAGAGGGCTAATCAAGCCAGTGTTTGTAAGGTAATTTTTCAAAATTTATTTCCTCCATACGGTTTAGTCAAATTGCACCAAATTTGGAGGATCAGTAGTTGAAAGTGTACTAGAGGGTACATGTATATCTATTTTAATTAATTTTTACTTTATGTAGGAAAAATTTATACTGTAAATATAAGTGAAATTTGAACATGATTAGCTCCTGAATTATGATATCAATCGGTAAAATTCGAGGTAAAATTCATACATGTCTTCTAGAATGAATCTTCATAATTATGCTCAGCAAGTTTCAAACTTTTATTCCATACTATTTGGTTAAAATGAATTTTCTAAATAAGTATCTTTGTCACTACAAATGGAGCAAGGAAGTGTTACCTCTATCGGGAATCGCACCTCAATGAAGTTGGTGAATATAACGTCCAGTGAAGGTATAGTCAAGAGTAAAATTATTTAGCGGCGCATGTATAAAAACTTTCTAGAGAGTGACACAGCTATCCGAAGCTTTTTCCCGACTAGGCCCCTTAAATTTAAATAAAATTTAATTTATTCTTATAAATTATTTTAATTATCATCATCATTATTTTTCTAAATATATATGTTATGTTATATTTTTGTAAAGAGAATTTAAGTCTTTTTTTCAAAATTGTAAAAAACATTGCCTTGGTTTTTTCCATTTATATTTGACTTTTAATTTTTTTTTTGTTGAAATTTTCGCAATCCTTGGAAAAATACTATAAGCTGCGTTAAACATTTTCAATTTATTTCCAAAGATAAACCACAAAATTGGTGTCAGAACGTTATAGGAATCACCCTTAACAATAAAAATTGAAATACCAAAATATTCCAATAGAGAGATGAGATTAATTTACAATAAGGAGGTAGAATTTTCTGAGGTGAAGACTAAAAAATAAGTCAAAACATTGGTGTTTCAATGTTCAATGTAAATGTAGTGTAACAACGGCGAATTGTAATATATACTCAATATAATAATTAAATAAAAGTTACCAAAGTATACGTAAGACCTCAAGAAGGATATTTATTAGGTAAAAATCATTTACCGCAATTAAAGCTTAATTACTTCTCATTGTATGATACAAATTTACATATCACTAAAAAGTGTGTGTGTGGCAACTTTATTTAATCCCCAGTTAAATAAAGTGAGAGGATTACGACTTTGGTACCTTATATTTAGCTATTACTTTGAGTATTTATTATTATTTGTAAATTAATTCAAGAATTCTTATTAGAATTTTTTTCAATTGAAAAAAAATGTGTCTCTAATTAAAAAAACGTTTCGTATGATGTATTGCATGTGTTTCAAATTGGGTTATCTTGGGAAGAAACTTTCAACGTCGCGACGCCTTACCTAGACGTTTTAACTTTATTATTTATAAAACAAACAAATCGTTAAAAATAAAAACAGTATATATTGAAATACTTTTTACAGTTTGGGAAGTCAGACTATAATCACCCTGTACCAATACATAAAAAACACATTATTATCCTAACAAAAACTAAATCCAATAAATATGGACATTTCTTTTATCCTACTAAATCCTAAAAAATCGATGTCTCATAAAATCTATTATAAATTCTTAAAATTCCAAATGACCCAAATTGATCGGAGCCAACCGATTGTACCAAATAAAAGAGTCTGAACACCTGGGTGATGCCGTACGTAATACCAGTGGGCACTTTTTATATTAATCCTTATCGTTTCGGTCCACAATTTAGGGTTAGAAGATTATGTCCTTCCGCTCTCTGGCCACAACAGTATTAAGATTCGTTAGAGTGAACTGGAAGATGTTAAGAAATTAGAATATGTTATACTTATAAAATTTGTAGTGAAAATAGGCAACTATGAAAAATAGACAACAAAAAATTGGCGGTTTTCGGCATTTTCCTCATTAACAGATCTAATTCTAGGCAAAGAGAACAAAGGACAAATACTTTTATCTTATGATTAATTATTTATAACTTTTATCCTTTAATTACGTATAACTAATTTTTATGCAGCGGAAATATATGCCATTTTTCAGAGCCGGCAGTTATATAAAAAGTTCCTATATTTTAAAAAGCCCTCATGTAATTGAATTAATTTATTTATATACCTGTAATATATGCAACCAATTTGGTAACCAGTATTGTGGCAGAAAGTCAGAATATGTGAACGTAATATTATACATAACTAAGGACTTGTTCCCCAGTAGTTAGCAACACTACCGTATGTGTAGAGTAACTTTTGCGGAGGGGTGTTTGGCATAGGGTCCGCTAACTTGGAATGCAAAATAATGCGTAACGTGTAAAATTCGTTAAAATTATTGGTGATGGGAATAATCGATATATTTTAATAATCGATCAATACTAGTAGTATTAATTGTAGGAATTTTAGCCACCGAGGTTATTTGTATTTTTGTGTCATATTGGGTGCACTTATTTATAGTTAATAGTATTACGTACTAATTTTAGGAGTGTATTTTGTTTTATTTACTTTACAAATTGGTAACAATAAATAAAGTCTGTTCACATAAGCTTTGCAGCGTTAGCCAGGATAGGGAACAAAATGCACGCAGATGATTGGTGCAGACGGCAGGCAGATATACACAAGTGCAAAGTTCCGATAGCGGTTAAATCAATTTTCATTGTTTATGTTATTTCATAGGCATCGGTAGTAATTGGACGTTTGTAGATTGGGTTTTAATATAAATTGAATTGTGTTTTCGACGACTAATATTAATATGTAAGTATTAAACCTAATTGTTAATTACCAATATATTACCTTAACCTTACCTGTAATTGGAATGGCGGTTGCAAATCCTTCAGTTTCAAGTCGTCAAATTGAAGCTGCTTCTGGGATTTCCAAACGTCGAACTCTACCCTTAATTGAGGGAAAGAAATCAGTTCTTCCAACAAGATAATGCACCACCTCATAATATCAGGACCGTTTCAAAATTATTAAATACCAATTTTGGAAATAACTGGATGGAAGTAACGGACCAGTGAGGTGGCCACCACGATCACCTGACTTAACGCCACTGGATTTTTTTTCTTTTGGGGCCACATTAAAGACAAATTATACAAGAAAATCAGCACCGACATAAGCGAACTCAGACAAAATTTTATAGACTGTGTGAATTCCATTTCAAATCTTTCCATTTATAATGAAGTTCAGATTGTTATGAAGAGGTTTTATATATCGAACATAACGGATATCAGTTAGAATATTTAATTTGAATTTTTATTTTGTAATTGTAATGTATTATAAAATTAGATATAAATATCTGATTTTTTGGACTTGGCTTGTTGAAGGACCGACAATTAATGAGATTTTCTTTTAACCTTTTAAAAATAGCTTTATTAGGTTGTCTTCTTTCTGGATAACGATTGAAATATATTTTGGATCCAATATCATAATTGTTATTACTTTGAATAAAGCATTCTAGCATATCGTAATTTTCGTGATATCTTCACTTTTACTATTAAATGGGATGTAGTTATGACGGACACAACATTAATAATACCTCTGAAATTTACTGACAAACAGATAAACACTGTCATAGATGACACACGCCTACTTGGAATAAATATAAAAAAACGTAATTTACTAAAAGATTATTTTCGCTATTAAATTTTCTTTTTTTAACTAAATTATAGCCAACTATGATTCCCATTTAAAAAAAATACAACTTTATGCCATAACTCGAAAATGCAATTTTTTTCTTTAACTTTTCTCGACGCCACTGTATCATACAGAAAAAAGTGCCTCAAGAATGTAAAAGTTGTTTTTTCATAACTTTACAAACAACCAAGTTATTGACATGTCTAAAAATCGAAAAATCGAACTTTTGTTTATAACTCGAAAACAAAAAACGATAGCAAATTTTTGTTTTTGCCATTGAATTTGTCTCAAAAAAAGAGATGTGCCTTCCAATTTTTTGTATTTCTTACAGTTATCGAGTTACTCTATACAAACATCGAAATTTTATTTTAGTGTCAAAATCCAAATATCTCAAAAACATTTTGAGATAGCATGACACATGTTGATATTTTTAAAATCAGAAAAATGAAGAGAATAGAAATATTTTAAAACATACAGAGTGTTCTATTTAAAAAAAATATATATTAAATGGCACATTTTTTAAACGCGATCCACAATTATCCAAATTTGGATTTTGCGAAAAAAATTACTTATATAAGGTCTTTTTACATCTTTTTTATTAACTTTGAAAATAGCCAAGTTATTTCAAAAAAGGACATCTTCGCGTGATGACCCTGTACATGGCAATTCTGAAATATTTACTATGACTTAAAGTAGAAGTTATTCACTAATAAATAAGACACGCATGTGTTTTGTTTTTCCAAATTCTGATTTTTAGGAGCGTATGAGCTACTCCCTTCGACTTTGTCAAGGATGAAGTCGGGATGTGAACCCAGGAATCAGTAGACAGTAAAACCAGCTAAATTCGTCACTCAAAGTTCTAGACTAATGCGGTACCTAGTTCAGTAGCTCGGTTAATAGTACCAAGGCTATATTGTAACTTTTTTTTCGCAAACCTGTTTAGAATTTTTTCTTTGAATTTAAATACTGAATTTATCCAAATAAAGGCACAGGGTGATTTCAATAACGTTCTCACCCCAATAAATTAAAAATTTAAATCTGTTGCAAAATTGTAAAAATATAAATTGCTTTGTTTTTCCTACTTTTATGTGACTTTCAACTGTTTTTTGTTGAAATTTTTGAAATTCTTGGAAAAAAATACTATTAGCTACGTTAAACATTTTTAATTTATTTCCAAAGACAAACCAAAAGATGGGGGTGAGAACGTTATAGGAATCACCCTCTACCTATTCTTGTATTTTTCGCACGATGTAATATTTTTGAGAAAGTGAGAAACCAGGGAGACTGCGTAATGTCAAAATTTTACTGTGGACAAGATTTTCTGGATATTTTCAGAACTTTTGGATGTATTGAGGTAAAATTTAGGATACAGTTAGTTATGAAAATTTACATAAAATTTTGTTAGCTTTTTAAAAAAACCCATGGTCGTAGATGATTTAGATATCACAAAAAAATGAATTTTAGTTATCTGTTTAATTTTTTAGAAGGTATTGAAGAGATTTATATTTAAAAAAGCACATTTTTTTGAATATTGGAGTTTATGAATAGTTAAGAATTTAAATTGACTAATTTAAACATCTAAAAACATCTAAACTAAATATCCACTATAGTTTTAAATTAAAGCAATCCACACCTCAGTGTGCTTTAACATGTTTTGTCGAATACGATGGAAAATTCCCGGAGTATTTCGGATTTATTCTCGAAAACAGTACGTCATACAAAAAAAGTACAAGAGTACCTTTATTTAGAGGAATATAATTGAAGAGTGGAAATTCAAAAACGTCTAAGTGCCAAAACTAAAATATTGAGAAAATTAAGAAAAATTATTTTAACATGAAACAAATGGCAATACTTTCGAAGTATTTTATTTTATAACAACTACTGAATAGAGTATGTGATATAAGAAAAAACTAAACAAAGTTTGACACAATAACTTTAAAAAAAATTCAGCAAACAAAAACTAAAAAAAGAGTCTATATGCCAAAACAACATAACTTCAGAATAGTATAAGTCAAAATGAATGTTCTGACTCTGTTAACCATTTTTATTATTGGTTTGTTCTTACTGTCAAATTTTCCCAAAAATCAAGGTGCTTGAGAGAGATGTAATCTAACGTGTCTTCTAGGTTTTTCAATTTCTCCATTGAAATTCGGTTCTTGCATTCTAGAAGGGACAATTGCCTTCCAAAATGTGTTGTTAGTTTTTTCCTTTCTTATAACATTACACTCGACTCAGCTTTCTATCTCGTTGAATGATTTTCTAGTTTTAACCACAGTAGGGATATCTTTACCAATCAATATCCACGCTACTTGTGAAATTTTTAATTTAGACGTGTTTAAAACATCATCAGCCATATTTTGAAAATCTATGAAGTCTTTAACCTCCATGGTAAGTGCCTTAAATGGTTTTTTGAGACATGCACTCACAATCACTTTTTTTAATATCGCCAGGGACAAAGGTTTTGGTGACTTTTTTTCGCTTTTCTATCTAAGCAAAATCCCTGTCGCATGGTAGACACGAATGACCGGAAACTAAAAATTTTTGCTCTACTTGCTCATAAACTCCTGAAATCACTAAGTAGATTAACAACATCAACATAATCTTGTTTTTGTTTTGTCCAATACAGTTGTCACTCCATGATTAGTTTCTTTCTGCTTTGAAAACTATCTTGCGATAAAGTTTTTAACAAATCTGAAGCAATTTCGTTTCCTCCTCGGCCTGTTAATGACTCGTCTCACAAACACATAAAAGCACATTCTAAATCTGAAAGATGAATTCCCAGGTTGTAGCAGGATAGCTGTCTACCATACAACATTGCCGAATGTGTTAAAGATGGAAGAAAAAAGAACGTGCTCTAAGTCTATAGAGATAACATTAGTGTCACTGGTAATTTTTTGAGAATCTGCCATGTCTTTGTTCATCGTTACTCTAGCTTTTCCTGCTTTTCAGTTTTGTAACTGTAGGGCGTTCATGAGGTTTCTCTTTTCTGGACCATTGGAAGTGCATTATTTTATTATTGTGCATATTACATGTTCCACATGTACCTGACCTTGGCCGACCGAACCGTAAGTTGGAAAAGTCAGTGTGAAATACTTGCATAAAACTTGTATTTTACACTTTCTTTGTTTTGGTACCTTTGCCCCTATGATCCGTTACTGCATTAACTCCTGATTTTTCTTTTCAACCAGCACTTGTATTCTGCTGTTTGTAAGTGCAAATATTTCAGCGAATATTTTTCGGCGAACGTGGACGTGTTGACCTGAACCATCAGGAACTGTGTAGAATAAGGTAGCTTGGCGTCGACTTTCTTTGGGACGATTTTATATATATATATATATATATATATATATATATATATATATATATATATATATATATATATATATATATATATATTATATATATATATATATATATATATATATATATATATATATATATATATATATATATATAATATATATATATATATATATATGATCATCATGTCTGCGATTAATATTTTCAATTTGAATCAATGCAAGTAGATAAATACTTTGTTTGTTGTAGTCAGCGGTTGCATAGTATTCACCGAAAAGCAGGGTTGCGACGATTTAAATCAATTTGATTTAAATCGTGATTTAAATCATGATTTAAATCAACTGATTTTTTAAATTTAAATCATAATTTAAATCAGGTTGTGTAAAGCCAGTAAATCAAACTTCAGAAAATTTAAATAAAAAGTATAGTTTACTTAAAAGCTAGATACAAATTAAACTGAAAAAAAAAATCAAATAAAAAGAAGAAAAGAACAGTTAGGTTATACATATAAAACAAAAGTTAACTTCTTAAATGTACATTATAAATTAGGTGCCTACTTAAAAGCAGAAACATAAAGTAAACAAATTAAACAGAACCAACTCTAAAAGAAAATAAAAAAATGATTTACTCCAAAACAAAAAATTTTAAATTAGGTTAATTATTGTAAAGTTTGTACAAAAAAAACTAATTTAGCTGCTTTTTCAGTCCCTAAACGATTTCGAATCTTAGAATGAATCAAACCAAATGTCGAAAATATTCTCTCAACCGAGGCTGAACTAGCTGCAGCAGAAAATAGTTGCTTGATAATCGGGAATAATTTGTCAATAATATCAATATTTTTTTGGGATTTCCACCAGGGTTTTGTGTTTTTTAAGAATTTCTTCATGAAACATAATATCAGCAAAAGGCTCAGATTTTGCCAGAAATTTAATAATCAGTGGTAGTAAACCACTTTCGGGATATAATTCATTAGCGGCTTCTAAAGCACGATTCTTTTCGCTTTCTGTTAATTTATGCTTTGTTTTCGTAGGGTCTAGAATGAAGGCTAGCAAATGGTATGAGGTGATACACTGACCGTATCGGTATCTAAATGTTTGCATTTGCCTTAAGTTAATTTCAGTTTCGTCAAAATGCGACTCAAAATTTTTAAATTGTTCTACGACGTCTGATAAAATTGCATCGTTTCTGTAAAGCCTATCAAGTGCAACGGATATAGGTTTTAGTAGTGATAAGTAATCTTCAGCTGTTCTTTTTAAATAAATGTTTGATATTTTCTGTCTTACTATGCTGTCAATTTCATTTTTATGTTCCTCGCTAATTTTAAAAAAGTGTGGGCCATGATTTAACGAAACCCTTTAAGCAGTCGGCAAGTGAGTTCCATCTTACGTCAGAAGGTTAACTAAGTTTTTCCTCCTTCTTTTGCGCATGTGGTAGAGGCAAAATGATTATTTCGGAAGTATTTCACAACGAACGTAACGTGTTCCTTAATTTCACTAATTTCCAAATCCTTACATAACAAGTTTAAAATGTGTGAAGCACAACCGTAAGCAATAACATTTAGTTCTGTTGACTCTTTAATTTGGTTTCTCATAGCATTCATATTGGCAGCATTATCCGTCACAAAACTGCTTACTGTACAGGTATAGTCAGTGTTTAAAGTTTTAATTAAATTTGTTGCAAGTTCTGTTAAATGTATGTGGATTTCCAGATGTGTCTATCGTCTCTACTAAAAAGGAAGACCCATTTTCCGTAGTTACAGTTGCACATATTATTGGTTCATTGTGTATGTTGGACCATCCATCCAATGACAGACAAACTGAGCTTTCTGATAAATCTTTAAAACATTTACTTTTTTCCTCATTATACACTTCATCGAGCAGTCTGTTGGACACATCATGTCGAGATGGTGGTACATATCCAGGTCGTAAAAGCGTTATTGACTTTTTTACTTCAGGTTGTTCAATACACATGAAACTGCTGTTTGTCGCATAAAGAGCTCTAGCAATTTGTTTATTTATTTCTTCTTTATTAGACTTGGTCGTACGTACAACAAAAGATGGTAAAGATCCAGGACTGGAGTCAGGCACTACTTTTCTTTTTTTTACTTAATGGCGTAGAAGAGCGGCTGTGGGGCACTATCTTCCTCTGCATCTTGTTGTAACGTGTTCAATTGTATCTGTAATAAAAAACAAGATTGTTATGTTGTTTAAATCCAGCTACACACAGACAGGCATAGATATTATACTTTGTTCTTAAAACTAGGAGTGAATGAAAGTCACATTTGCACAGGAAAAGTTACTAGAAATCTAGAAAATGCACTAGATCATTTTAACGCTAAATTTGAATCTAACACTGACGTAGTTTTCCACGAAACACCAAAACACTATACACTGCACTCGACGCGCGTTTCGCCAACTAAGTTGGCATCATCTGGAGATGATTAAAAACAGTTTTACTCATCTTCAGATGATGCCAATTTGGTCGGCGAAACGCTCGTCGAGTGCAGTGTATAGTGTTTTGGTGTTTCGTGAAAAACTACGTCAGTGTTATCTTCGCATCAAAGGTTCCAACCCATTCCAGGTCGTAGAAATAGACCGACGTTAAATAAGTAAATTAAAAAAAAAGGTTCTCTTAATATTTTGTCTTACTAAGAAGTTATAATTATAAATAAAATAACTCTATAGTTACATTGGACACTGTTCCTGAAGTAGAGGGACCTTCATTATTTGTTTCTACACTTTCTACATTACGCGAAGCATATTATTTCCAGTGGACTTTCAGTCGGTCCACAAGCCCTTGCATTTCTACATTACACTTTTTACATGTAGCTCTACTACCACTTTTTCCATCAAGCTTACTTGATTTTTCAATAAAATATTGCCAAATAGGATCTTTTCTCCTTCCACTTCTATTAGTGGACATGTTAAAAAATTATTTAATATTTAAATACTATAAATATAACCACTCAGACTCGCTCTCTCACTTGTTACGCGTTACGCGTTCATATAAGTACTAAATACATTGTTAATATCAATTATTAGGATTTTTATGTAAAAAAAATCAAAAAAATCATAATTATTTGATTTTTTTTTAAATCGTGATTTTTGATTTTTTTTAAATCATGATTTTTATCAACCCTGCTGAAAAGTGACCTCTTGTAAGCTGCAGACAGACCCTTACATTTGAATTTGCAAGAGCAAGTCGCCTAAAAGAAGGGGTCAAATAACTACACGTACAAAATGATAGGTTGAATACGCTTACCTCGGCATTTGGTGGGTTTTTTTAGCAGGTTTAAAATAAACTTTAAAATTTGTGTGTGCAAAACTACTAAGTTTTAACCGTTTTCTCTCTACATGTGCATTGTCTTCATAAGTCTCTATACCAAATATTATTAAAATTGGTCAAGAAGGCCTTAAAATATTCAGAAAAATTTAATTTCTGGAGCTCCCGTTTAGGAGTATATATGCTCCCTAAAAACTATATTTTGAAAAAACCAAAAAATAAGTCCATCCTATTTTTTGGTGAGGAATTTCTTCATTTCAGAAACACACTGTACTGTTTCAATACATTATTAGTTGCATCGATAATTAGTAATAATAATACAAACATAATATTTAAGTTGTAAAATTTATGACCCACGAATTTTATACATGTTCTATAAACTGCTCTAAGGATTGTAAATATTCACCGTATTCAATTGTCTAAAGAGGATGTATTGAATAAAAAGATAATTTGTTTACAACTAGCCATAAATATTAATTGAGCGATATTAAAACGAATAAAATATTTACGATAGTGCCCGAATGACGCGCCTCTGTCAATTTGAAAATTCCATTTGAGCATAACAGTGTTTATGGGGGTCAAATATTCCAATTTACCGACTGCGTGTGTGAATTTATTGTCTTATTTTCACTACTAAATATTCAGTCGATATGAACTTCCAGCTCGATTAACTTTTCTGTATAATTTTATTGCCAATTTTTAGGTTATTCATATCTCCCTTGCCGTCTTTATATTACGAAATATTTCCCTGCTACACTCTTTATTAAAACAGCTATAATGTTCATTTACATTCGTCTCGAACGTTTTATTGCCATTGATTCATTTAAATCACCTGCCTATACTTACATTTTGAAATATACATGAAAATAAACGAAGAATAATGATATGGAGCTTTAACGAAATCATACTACTATTATCAAATAATACGCTTCTTTAATTTAAATTGCATTCTGTTAATTTACAAATAATTTTATTATTTATTTCTAGAAATGCATAAATAAGAAGAAATAATATGTCAGATTTTTTGAAATGTATGAAAAGAATGGGCTTATTTAGGTTAGGCTAGATGTCATGAATGTCATTATGATTACCGAAGTTACAGTAATTAATTTAGATGCTGTCTTTCAGTTTAAAATGTCAAAATAAATATGAAAAATATTCATATTTCAAATTATCTAATTTAAATATTTTTATAAATAATTTATACGCGGATTATCCCCTGACGAGTTCAGAAGAATGAAAGTAGATATATATCGTACTAGAATTAAACTTCTGAAGTTCACTAAAATCTACTTACGCTAGATGAAGCTTTACCAACAGGAAGAATCACTATATTTTGTACCTTGTCTTTCAAGAATCCATTCTGATTATTTTCCGAATGATGTCTGTCTGTGTGTGTGTGTGTATGTGTGTATCCGCGATAAGTCAAAAAATACTAATGGGAGACTTCCCAAATTTGGCAATTAAGATTGTCAATATATTAGGTCACACATTAAATTTAGTGATTAATATTGTACCACCAGAAGAGACGTAATGAATGAAAGAAGAAAAAAGGTACAATTTCGGGAAAATATTTTAAAATTTTTTATTGCATTATTGGATGAATCTCGACGAATTATAATGAAAAAAACCTAACTTTATGAAAAAAATCTGTTCGCATGTCCGTAGTATCGCGATAGCAGACACAGTTTTTGAGATAAAGCTTTCAAATTTAGTACACTTGTTCTAAAGGCCAAAGACACTGAAAAATTCGGTGATGAGCAAAATTGGCCAGTTGAAAGGGAGTCCACAGGACCCAATCTTTTTTTGTATTGGACTTTAAAAAAATATATTCTTGATTAAAGATTGTAAATCATGTCTACCATATCAAGCGAATAAAATATATTTTCCAAGTACTTAAATAAAGCTGATGTAAACTGAAATATTGTACACATTTGGCCTCATAAAATGGGGTTAGGACTGTCAAATTTAACAGTTTGACATTTAAAAGGTCTAATTTAGTTACAAAAATCTCAATGTCAATAACAAATATCTGATGTGACCAGCACGTAACTTTCTTATACCAGTATATATCATCCTGATCTAAAAAATCATTTTATTTAATTCTTCACTTACCTCAATTAAATTTTAATAGCGTACCTTGAAACGTTTCATTAAAATTTTTAAATAATTAATTATGAGCGTCATTCAACACTGTCAATAATAATTCATGTCATATATTTTAATAATTTTTTTGTTATTGACAAAACGTATGTATCAATCAAAATCTCGGGGTCGAAAAAAATCACGAATACTATACTTTCTTATATTAAGTATAAGAAAGTAAAAAATTATTAAAATATATAACATGAATTATTATTAACAATATCGAATGACGCTGATAATTAATATTTAAAAATTTTAATGAAACATTTCAAGGTACGCTATTAAAATTTAGTTGAGGTAAGTGAAGAATTAAATAGAATGATTTTTTTAGATCAGAATGATATATACTGGTATAAGAAAGTTATGTGCACAAGAAATTAATGATTTTCTGCAAAACAGCCAACACAAAATGCTTGGTTACATTGACGACAAATGGTGTTGACCTTTTTGTTTAGTTTTTTTTGAGGCTTCTAATGACGTTAACTGTTGCTCCCTTAATTTTCTGTAGCAGCCATGACAGCGTTTTCTATAAACCTTCTGAACATCATCCTTGACAACTCTTCCAACTTATGTATGTTGCTGCATATTTTGAGTAATTGGAACTAATGTTCCACTTACATCAGTGAACTCGAAACTTAGAAATTGAAGCACAAAATGAAATTATTTCAGTTGTCACTAAAACATTAATTTCACCTACATTCCCATTATTAACTTATTGATCCTCCTCGCAACCTTCTTCATCCTCATTATAATTATAATTATAGTTGATGAAACTATCATCTGAATCGTAATCCAAATCTGATTTTTAATTCATATCTGACAAGTTGTTGGCGTCCTCTTCTAGCTCTGCTTGTATTAGTTTACGTTTATTTTGCCACAGCATAGGACTGAATTGACCATAGTGACACAGAGTCAACTTATTTGAGGTTATAAACATACACCTGTTACAGAATTACACAAATATATAACTGCATACACTGTAAACGTTATTTTCAAATGAGTACGACCCATATGCGTCTCATGCGTTTATAATCCGCTCATGAAGATAGGGGCACGTCCCAGGACTCACATGTAGGGCACGAAAATTTAAGAGAGAACTGTAGGGTTATATCGAATAATTAGCATTGGGACGAGAACGTGTTAATCACAGATACCTTGTCTGTCCTTAAAACTTTGTATGACCAAGTCTTTCGGAGCAGTTGTCTGTCTATACTTGCTGCGGAGAGAAACCTTTATTTGTTTTATATCTTGGATGTGCCTTTGTTGCACCAAAGATATGCGTAAATCTCTCCAGCATCCAGATGTCTTTGGATGCTTCCGAGCTGCGCATTTTCAGAAAATCTCTTGAGATTGATGACTGCGCAATTGTCCAACCCAAGTTCCGTACAAATTGCCCACCATATTAATTAATCGTCGATCAACCTTCCGGAGTTATAAAGCTTAAATAGATGGGTAACAATATGGCTCTGGTCGCTGGGTGGTCCACATTGATATCCGCGGGTTTGGCGGAGCCCAGCAGACAACGGTAGCAGTGAGATTCAGAGGAGGAGATGACTCAGGGAGTCACCCTGGATATTGTGGTGAAAAGTATTTTTCAGAGAGGCAACAGCTACTGTATTTATCTTCCTAGTGATGCCGATGCTAGATGGTATTGGATCAAGTATAACAATAGTTCATAAAATATTCTATCAAATGCCTTACGGTCACTGATCTGTTAATAGATTCTACTTTCATTACATAGAACTCTGGGTAATACAGCGTTCTATTAATAGGCTGTTCTTACAATCTGCCACACCTTTCGACACTACGCTGTGTATCTGCTGGAATACCCGATCATCAGACCTCAGTTTCTTGGCAAACAAGATACGTAAAAATATCTTGTAGCAGGAGCTGATGTCAATGATTGGTCTATAATTCCTCGAGTCGGAAAGATCCTTCTCTTTGGGGATAAACACAGTACGTTCTTCGACAAATTAATCCGGAACCCGGTGTTATTATTAATTGGTTTTGTGAACTAACGGTTCTGTACTGCATGTTCTGAATTACTAAGAAAATGTAAAATCTGCCGAATAAGTCGACGTTTCTAACATTTTTAGACCATTTTCAGATAAATGCTTAGATTTCTACTATACGTCGAAGTTCTAAGATTCAACCAAGTCAAATATTAAAGTAGTTGCAACTTTTTTAATAACTTTTTAGGACTTCGGTGGGAAACTTAACTTTCAGACTTTTTTTTCAATTTAACGAATCAACCAAGTACATGTTCACATTTAGTAATATCCTGGTAAATTTATTACAACTAGGATTTTACGTAATTAATTTTAATGGGCTACAATACTATTGGCGATGGCGTAATGAAAAGTATATTACAGTCTGGCAGGCTTCCTTGAGGCTATAATAATGACGCAACAACCTCTATATGTGATAATTACAGGTCGATGAGGTGGAAACTACGGAAAATAAATAGGTTATCGGAAAATATCCCCTTCGCCTAGCTAGACCCGACTAATATCTCGCTGATTAACAATAATAACCGTAGGGGTTAATTTATAGAACACCTGTCTGTAATTAGCTGGGCATAATTAACCTCAGCAGACCTTACTTGTTGATTTTGCCAATGTTCCCAACTTTATATGGCTGTTATTTGGTTTCCCATACTCCCTTAGTAACTTGTCTTCATATTAGCGAGATAACATCTAATAAAAGACAAATATTAGTTGATTGTCCTGGTTGGGTAACGATTTCTAATAGTCATATTTGTATGCACAGGTGTACAATATTTTCTGCGGTGTTATTTTTTTATATTAGAATGCAGAAAATGTTAGTCCAAAATTTATAAATTAAATATGTTGAGGATGATATATTTCTTTAAAAATAAAATTCCATGAAAGTATCATTTACAATGTATGTACAAAATCGTGTAATTTTAAGTTTCCGGGGAAAAGTTGTTTCTTTAATTAGCAAATAAAATCAGATGGTAATATTTTTCATAATGATAATCATCAACTAACCCAATTGAAGACAAATAGAAATTTATAATTTTATTTCGTTATTTATCTTTTGTATTTTCTTCTGTATTGCAAACAAATGCAGGCGTAATTTGTTATTATTGTTTTAATGACTCATATCTACTGTAAACTGTATTAAAGATAACAAAGAAAGCATCAAAACATGTTGGTGCTTTTTTTATTCTTTGTTCTGTTGCTGAAAATTACCAATCGTCATTTGTTGCTGAGTGCATTAAGTAAAGTAAAATATCAAGAATGATCTACACTTTTCAAGAACTGTTGAAGCCTTTGGAAATTGTGTCACCAAAAGACGCATATACCAGAAAGCATTTCGAAGCCGCCGATTACCAGACTGTTAGACCTAAAAAGTAAAAGAATACCTGTATCATTAATTATGTCATAAAAAATTCAAAAGACACGATGTTCCTGGGCGTCCGAGAAATGCTAGAACAGTGTAGGAACAAGTATTTATAAATATGAGCTCAAGGAATTTTTTTCGGATCTTTTTTTTTATTTATTTGTCACAGGTTTTCTGTAATTGGGAAAAAACGTTTGGATATATCCGGCTTTGCTTCAAAACGTATGGAAATATACCTATAAAAATAGCACACGTGTTAATTGAAATATGCATTATTTATTGAAAATTGAACAAAGAAATAAACAGATGAAAAAATATTTATTTAACAAAAAAATTCAAAGAATATCCATGTCTTTAATAATCGGTTTTGATTCACAATAACTGCATAGGTGTGTACAGCTCATTGAATATAGCCGCTTTCCTGCATAAATGCAATACTGACAAATTATGGATATATCTGCTTTTGCACGCAAGCTCCTCAAATGTTCTCAAATAATTTTCAGCTACCAGAATAATACTTAAATAAGAAAATATGGCAATACAGGTTCGGCCATATCACAGGGCGCATTGTTTCATTGGTTGATTAACTGACGGCAATTTTAAATTAATCCAAACTTCTATAAAAAAATTTTGTAGTGTGACGCTGCCTTCTGATTTTCGCACGAGCAGAAGTGTCACTTTGACGCCCAACACTATGGCGGTGCTCACGGTACGGATATCTCGGGCGCCAGTTTCTGTTTAGAGTGCAGAAACACCAATTTACTCTATCGGCGGAACGATAGAGGCCGGGCAACTACAGTGAAGAAACGGATAAGCCAGGGGTCGGGGAAAGGTAACTTACACACTACAGTTAATGAAACGACTCTTATTCAATATATTTACACTTATTCTACACACTAATTATTATTTACACTATATAACACCTTAGTAACTATCCTACGGCTAACGGTTCTTACATTACTAGGTTATTTACAACTTATACTACAAACGGTCTTAATTACAGACGAGTGGGGACAGTAAGCGGGCGTACAGGCGGTGAAACGATGACAAGCTGTGCGACACGGTAATACGGTGATTAAGCAGTGAAAAAGGTGACCAGCAATAATGAATCGGCATAAGCAGACGGCGGACGGGTACCAGGAGGGGAAGCAAGCGGTAATACAAGCACACTATAACTAGGACTATGACTTACTATGGCTTTTATTTACTATGGCTTGGCTAATGGATGGGTCCGGACTGATAATATGCCGAATCTAGTACCTCCAAGTCACCCTGCAGAATATGACGTGCTCAGGCAGCCTGGAGGACACCCGGTATAGCGCGGTTACGATTCCAACCTTCAGCCGCTCTCCCGTTCTACACTCGGACGGAAGTGTATGAGGCGGATACGGCTTTACGCTTGCGGACTCCACGGATGGGGTGGCCGCGTTTTACAAACTCTAAACTATGTCCGGAAAATACACACCAGCCAAGTAATACTTTTTATTTACCAAACATTTATTTACCAAACCTTAATTTACCAAACCTTAATACCTACTTCCGTATCCTGGGCTGCTTCCTCTCTGGAGCGGTCGGTGTCGGCACGTCTGGTAGGTACTGGCGGTGGTAACGGACCCTCTGAAAAATCATCAAGCTACTAAACTCTGCCAAAAGCAGAAGTAGGAGGAGACGCGGTAGTCATGCGCGGAATATGGCAACTACGTCACCTTTTATGGAAAAATTCTGAATTAATTTTATATACCTATGTACCTCTATACTCACAACGAGATTACTTATTATGCTGGTCGGCGTGGTTCTTTGGTCAGCGGCCAGACGACAACTAACTTGTTTGTTTTCAATCTCGGGGTCCTTTCATTTGCGCGGGCACAGGAGTGCCGGGGACAATATGCACGGATCGCGTTTCGCGATTCACGTACTGTCTGCAGCTCGGCATATTTGAATTGTTTATACAAACGGATTACTACTACCTATCTTACAAATAACAATTATACTATTATTAATGAGCAACTGACAATACCACTATTAAGGGTGCGGTACTACAATGTTTAAAATATCTTTTGAATCAGACAAATAGCACCTAGTTACATATTTTAATTCTATAAAATAATCACTTCGTTACAGTAGTTAATCTTTTTTTTAATCCAACCACTTATGGATACTGATTACATAAATAGTGTAGAATCATATGCAATAAAAAAAATCCAACTTTTAATATAGTGAGACATCCTCATTGTTGCTCAAGAGAATGTGTCTTAATTATAAGTTTGGAGAATTTTACATGAATAATTTATATACTACACTGTTACTACATTCAGCAAATTTAGGTTTCAAAGGCAACAGGCTGATGTACCTTCTTTTGAAAGCCTATAATTATTTACAGATAAAGCGCGTTTTTCAAGAAAACGGATTTTTTTTTATAACGAACACATATACGCAGACGAAAACCTGCCGTACAAAGAAATCATCTACACCAGTTGAGCTTAAATGTGTGGGTGATTACCATGGGTGATTTTTATTACGACTGTTTATCTTGCTGCAACTCTTGAATGGACAAAATTATACCATTTTTTAGGTACTGAGTCACCACTTCTACTTGATAACGTACCACGTCATCTTATAAGAGAATTGTGGTTTATGAACGATGGTGTATCTCATATTTCGTGTTGCTAGATAGTGTTTAAGCAACACTTACGGAAGCCGATGGATAGATTATGGAAGTATTTACTATGGCCAGTACGATTGCCTGACGTAAACCGTCTCAACTTCTACTTATGGGGCCATTTAAAGTCACTAATTTATGCACACCCAATAAATGATATTGACGTTCTTACACAACGAATGATAAAAGGATTTCAGACACAATCAGGAATACATGAGGAATTCTTCAGTGTCCTAAATCTAAATCGTGGAATAAAAGCTTGCAGGTCTGTAAAATGATTCTTAAAGTTCAAAGCTTAAATGTCAGTCGTTTATAATTAATTAATGAAGAGAAAATGATAGTTACTCTTGTGACAAACGTAAATCAGCCATCAATTATTTCATGAATGTTCGGCATGACGTCCAACAAAAATAAATTTTTTTGTAGTAAAATCAACAAGGATAAAGAAAATACTTTTAAACATGCCAAAATCTGTTACGTTTATTTTTCCCGTTAAAAATAATAATGTTCAATTATCAAACAGTCTCCTTTATTGAAAATATAGATATATGTTATTTGTGTATATATCTATAAATATGAGTAAGTTATTAGAGTTTACGTATAATTACCTATTTTAATAAAAAGACTAGGAAAATTCCAAAATGGTGCCTACACTGCCATCTAGTGGACAATGATTGAACTGACTCCGGTCGTTAATAGCGGACGATGTATATATTGGTTCTCTATTGATTTAGCCTGTTTTTTTTCAAATAGGAGTTTTAACGAATCTTAAAATGTGTTTTCTCTCTCGGTTTCCGTTGATTAGAGGTGTCATTTAACGTTAATTGCTGTCGGTGTCTACACGAAGACGTTTTGATCTGCGATCATCCGTTTTGGGAGTAATCTTTGTGTAGCAATTAATTGTGATTTCGAATGGTGCTAGTATATATTGTTTGGTGAATAGCAGTGTTTGGCGAAATCGCATCTATTTAGGAGTATTTAGTACGGCAAACTGTAAGTACACCTCATCCACGTGATTTTATAAATTTGTGTTTTTTTTTCTCTTTATGTATAGCGATTATTCCACGCTTTCTATCATGTTATGCCACCATACCATCTAATATTTTCGTGGAATATAGTGAAACACCCTTCAAGGAAGGTATGTCAAAAGTTGCATTTTTTTTTGGCTAAATAATTAGGTACTTATTTTTTTTATTTCGTTTTCTAAGGGTGTTAGTGGAGGGCTGGTTGTGACGGAACCTCCGTCGTTCGTTGCCACTAAGTGAGACTGTGGCTAGGAGAGTGAAATTTTGGGGGAAACCTTTTTCCTCCGTGGACCATTCTATTTTTGGTTGGACTTGGTTCACCGGCTGTCCCTGACGCCACCGATTCTGGAGTTGCCACCTACCTGGAACCGACGGACTCGCCAGGAAAGGAAAAAAGGAATACAGATAAGAGTGTTACGTTTAAATAAATTGGAAACTTCTTTAGTAATTTTTTTTTTAAATGTAAATGTATGTATACTTACTTTGATCTAATAAGTTAAAATTGGTTTACCTAAGGACACTACTCAACCAGGTATAGCCTGTCATATCTACCTAATTTAGTTTATAACATAATTTCGTTAGAAATTCATAATTTTCCATTTCTTTTTTTTTTTGTTTTCTTTGCAAGATAAAACATATTATTGAGACAAAAAGAATTATCAACAGTATCTACCAGTAATGTTAAGAAGAACATTGTTCTACTCTGCTTCTTAAATTTTCGCTTTAAGGTTCACTGATTTTATACAGGGTGGATCGGATCCATTCCTTGATTTATTTTTAATTATATACAGCAGTGGGTAACTGATTATTTTTGTCTTTTAGAGACTTTAATTTGTCCTTTTTTTTTAATTAAGCCTGATATGACACACAGAGTGTTTTAACTAAGTAAGCAATTAATATTTTTTCTTAAATAACCAGTTACAACGTTGACAAACCAAAATCATTGTTTTGAACATCTAGATAGGTATTGCATGGATATAATAAAATGAGTTTAAAGAAAGTGTACAGCGGAAATTATTATATATATTTTTTTGTTTTGGTAATCATACTATGGAAAATTTTCATTGTTTATAGGTTATAATCTTGTGTGTGCGTTAAGCTTAACCGACACGATATAAACCCATAATATTAAAATTACGACGCTTGCGATTGGAGCAAATTACCTACTGAATTTTCGCTTTCATTTTTTTTTCTTTTTTGTTGATGATCATCTCGTAAAGTGTAATTAATAGGTTTTGATATTGGAATTAAAAAGTATGTCTTTGCTAACATAAGTAAGTGATAATACTTACCGTAATATTTAAACTTTTTCTTTTAAATAGAATTTTACACCGTAAACTGCTGAACAATATATTTTTTTTCCTTTTGTTGTTTTCAATATACTGATATTATTTGTCAACGTAGACTTGTCTTTTCTTTAATCCCTGTTCAGTAAATTGGGGGATTATTGGGACCTTTTAGAGTATTTTGTTGTGGTTTAATTTACTTGGGGCCCACAAGAATATCGTTATATATATAATTTTTATTACCCCGCCCGTCTCCACTGATAGCGGCCGGCGAATACTCATCTGTCATCGGACAGCTGTTCTACTGTTGCCTGAGAGGGTAAGTTTTAGGTAACACATTCAAAGATTAAAAAGTTATTAACTAAATAATGATTGCCACCCGTTGATTTACCATCCCCAAGGGCAGGATTACTCCAAAATATTGATTTCAGTTAGCAATAAGTATTCTCAAAATTTCAAGTTTATTGATTTAGCCATTATTGTGTAATTGTCGAAAAGCATTGTTTAGATTTCCACTCTCATCTTGTTTACGTTTGAATCGCCCTGTATAGTCAAATAACTGTAATAAAGATTCGGCCCTGATACCATCCAACAAGTATAACTTGTTATTTTCCAGAATCCAAATCACTACAGAAGAAAAAAGAAAAGGAAAGAAAAAACTTAAAAACTGATAAGCGGAATTGGTAGTGTCATTCCTTAAAAGAAATTACTGTTCGATTCCCCCGAGGTAAAATTGGCGTCTTCCAATTCT
Source organism: Rhamnusium bicolor (assembly GCA_029963845.1). Taxonomy (NCBI): domain Eukaryota; kingdom Metazoa; phylum Arthropoda; class Insecta; order Coleoptera; family Cerambycidae; genus Rhamnusium; species Rhamnusium bicolor. Next base: position 79,772 of record JANEYF010003634.1, read on the forward strand.
TGTAAATTCTTGTAAAAGTATTCCCCAACCCTCTCAAGCTTGCAACAGGGTTTCTGTCATTTCATCCCCGTTTACTTTTATTTCCAGTTCGAATTTGATTGTATCTTATATAAACAGTTTTCCTACACAATGTCGGGTGTATCAAAATATGGTTCTCTAAAAAATGTCAAGCGTAACGCTAGCCGTTATTAAATGTCTGAAAAGTATTGATATAAACGATTCGTTGGTTGTATTTGAAAAACGCAGGAAATGGTATTAAAAAGATGGAGGGTGAGATACGATGTTTTACAAAAAACAGTTAAACTTCGAATAGCAATTTCACGTTTCAAGATCTCAGATAGGCACATTGTAATACCTAGATGTGTCAATGTATTCAACACATCAATTTGCATGCATTAGATTGGAATGGAAAGTAGAAAACCAAGATATTTCATTCTCCTAAATGGTTAAGGGAAATAAAAAACACATGAAGCAAAATAAAATGTTTTCTGTCAAAAAGATTACATTTATTTCATGCAAAACACATAAACCAAGAGGTGTTAACTAGGAATGTCTATTTGACTGAAAAATATTAATAATATCCAGCCTGACAATGGGCATAAAGGAGTTTAATATGAACCCAAGCGTTCTGGTTAAAATAAATATTCAAGACTTATAGCGTATTGGATTTTAATAACACTTTTCTTCAATATCGATGAGAGTGTCATATCGTAGTCTTAGTTCTGGTCAAAGATGGTCAAAATAATTTTTAAAAATTATGGATGATTTCCTTAACAAGTACTGGTAGACTATGAGTAGGACCTCATACACTTCCCAATTGATAGAGGGCGTGGGCGTGGGCATTTATCCTTATTTTATACCTAATTATCAACATTGTAGTGTCTTTCTGCGTTCATTGTTAAATATAAAATATCAAAATGAGAACATGCTCAAACTGTATATTTGTGTCAATTTTGACGTCATGAATCAACCACATATCTTGAACTTTATCTTCTTATTAGGCTGCATATGTTGCTTTTCTATTTTATTTGTTCAATTAGATAATCTCTACTAGGATGTTATTGAAAACAACTATTTAATAAATATATTTATAGATATACAGGGTGGGGCAATAGTGCGTCGGACCTCGATATCTCGAGTTCTACGATAGCTAGAAACTTTTTAAAAAATTGCAAGTAAACTAGATAAAAAAGTCTATAACAGGAAATTATTTTCGAACATACAGGGCGAGCCAAGTGCCTTTTTTTTAAATGGAATGCTATGTATATCAGTACATTTTTTGAAGCCTCTTTCTAGGCTCTATTCATTTCTATATTATTATTGGCTATCTCCCAACCACTTTGATGTAATGAATTTTTTTGTTGAAATAATGACATCTGCAGATGGATATTAAAAAAAAATCACCACAGTCACAATGATGGGTTTTAAGAAAAACTTATGTGAATACCAGTTACGAGACATCTGATTAATGTTTTTGAATCATTTTCATTTCCTAAAAATGTACAGGGTGGCCAAAAATTAGTATTCAATTAAGAACTTATTAAATTGAATTTTCTTAATTTTTTCAAATGGAACACCCTGTATATTTTTCAACGATGTGATGTGAAAATGAAAAACGAAAATTTTTTGTAAGTACTTCCCTATGGCTAATTGCAACCATTTTCGTTTTATTGAGCAATAATTACAACATTCAAAAAATAAACTTAAAAAAAAGAGGTTTCTTCAAATAACTCAGTAGAAAAAATTATAATAAATGTTCCAAATGTTGGCCATTTTGATTGACACACATCTCTATGCGCTTTTGAAATGAGGTTCCCACTGTTCCTAAAACTGCCGGTGTGATAGATCTAAAGGCAGTTATTATTCTTTCCTTCATATTTTGTACTGTTGTTGGTGTGTCTCTATAAACAATTTCCTTCACGTATCCCCATAAAAAGAAATCCATTTTTGTAAGATCTGGGGATCTAGCAGGCCATTTAGTGGGTAATTTCTTCCAATCCATTGATGAGGGTAGGTATTATTTAAGTGGTCTCTAACTGCATTTAAATAATGTGGTGGAGCACCATCTTGCTGAAACCACATCCTATTTCGAATTCTTCCAGGAGATTTACCAATAATTGTGACAGACAGTTTTCCAAAAAATGAAGATAAATAGCTCCAGTCAATGTACTATCAAAGAAATGTGGCCCTATTACATGTTCTCCAATAATTCCTCCCCAAACGTTTATAGACCATCTGTGTTGGTTATCAACTTGCATAAAAAAGTGAGGATTTTCCGAAGCATAATAATGGAAATTGTGCCTATTAACAAATCCGTTTTTATGGAAAGTTGCCTCATCAGTGAATAAAACATTATTGAAGAAGTTGACATCACCTTGCATTTTACCTCTGGCCCAATTACAAAATTGTAGGCGCTTTTGAAAATCGTCATCAGATAATTCCTGGTGCATTTGAATATGATATGCATGCAACTTATTTGTTTTTAAGATTCGACCCACAGACCGTCTACTTAGTCCTACTAATGAGGTCACTTCTCTTTGACTAACATGAGGATTCTCAACCGTTGACAGCACCACAGAAAACTCATTTTCTTCATTCACAACACGTCTTATTCTTTCACTTTTTTTTATATTTGTCATTTTCAGTTTCCAGAAATCTATCGAAAAGGTTTTGGAAGCTGCTAACATCAGGAAGCCTTCTTTCATTGGTGATAAATTCTATTGGCAAGTAAACAATTTCTGTCTAACTCGCCCAAAACAAAAGTCATGTCTACAAGTTCCGCTTTATTAAAATTCATATTGTAAAATTCCAAATATTTTAAATTCAATACAAATTATAACTAACGACCGATAAGTGTGATAAATGCTCCTTTGTATACGACAGTTTATACCAAACTGAGGTTTTATTGCTTGTCGAATAACGAAAACAGCAAAAAAATGTACAAAAAAACATTACAGTAAAGGACTGATTAAATACTATTTACTCATTTCAATGGAAATGGTCCCACTAAATGGCCTCATTTCAAAATTACATAAAGACGTGTGTCAATCAAAATGGGCAACACGTCGAACACCTATTATAAATTTTTCTAATGAATTATTTGAGGGAACCTCTTTTTTTAAATTTATTCTTGAATTTGACACTTATTTATTTATAAAACGAAAATGGTTGCAATTAGCCATAGGGAAGTACTTACAAAAAATGTCCGTTTTTCATTTTTACATCACATCGTTGAAAAATATGCAGGGTGTTCCATTTGAGAAAATTGAGAAAATTCAGTTTAAAAAGTTCTTAATTGAATACTAATTTTTGGTCACCCTGTACATTTTTAGGAAATGAAAATGATTCAAAAGCATTAATTAGATGTCTTGTAACTGGTATTCACATAAGTTTTTCTTAAAACCCATAATTGTGACTGTGGTGATTTTTTTAATATCCATCTGCAGATGGAATTATTTCAACAAAAAAATTCATTGCAACAAAGTGGTTGGGAGATAGCCAATAATAATGTAGGATTGAATAGAGCCTAGAAAGAGGCTTCAAAAAATGTACTGATATACATAACATTCCATTAAAAAAAAAGCACTTGGTCCTGTAATTTCGTCTTGGCTCGCCCTGTATGTTCGAAAATAATTTCCAGTTATAGACTTTTTTATCTAGTTTACTTGCAATTTTTAAAAAAATTTCTAGCTATCGTATAACTCGAGATATCGAGATTCGCCGCACTATTGCCTCACACTGTATACAAAATGACTTATTTCTGCTTGTTGGTTATACTAAACTGTTATAAAAATAGGTAGTAAATGATTCACATACAAAGAACTGTAGCTTTATTAAGCACATTTCTCTAGGTTTTTGCTGTATTTGATCCCTTATAGTGTTCTAAATTCATTTTATTTCAGGTAATTTTGTAAACCCTCAAGTATAAAAAAAATAGAACTTTGGCTAATACCATTCACTCATAATACATATTCAAAAAAATTAATTAAAAATTGCTATTATTACTAGTGGTTATAGTACAATGGCTATCTAAATCTCGCGATCTTATTCAGTTATAGTTTAATTTCTTCTGCAAATATTTAAGAAATGAGGTTTATGGGCACATAAATCCCATCAGAACAGTAGAAGAGATAAAGATCAAAAGTATTTAACGCTTGTAGAATAATAAATAGAGAAGCCATCATTACCGCTTTTTTAAAAAAAATTGCACCACAAACTATCATATTTTTTCATTTTTTGAGCAGAAATCGGTAATGCAATTTTTTTTGTGCTCGTAGGTCTATTTCTGCCACCAGGGCCAATCACCAATACTAGAAGACGAGCTATCCCTAACCTGGGAATAGCCAAACCTCTTCTTTATTGAAGAGTAGGTATTTTTTACTTGCCTAGTATCTAATAGACAAGAGACCGGCTGCTTTACATCCCCTCTAAGGATGGTATATCACCTACACAACTCTCGCATAGCATCCGCGTATAGGTTGTTATACAAGTCGCCAGAAGACAGGACGAGGTCGCCGAGTTTTACATGGTACCATCCAAATTACCGACTGCGACTACCGTTGCTTAACATGTTGACTGCGACGCTGAAAAATTATAAATTAATTTATGTGCGGTACATATCTCCAGAGATACGTAACTTATTTTCTGTTGTATGTGGTACATATCTCCCGGGGCATGTAAGTATTTATAGTTGCAAGCCGCCATTTAACATTTAGCAGAAATATTTTTAACATAGATATTACATTAATAGATAGTTTAGTTCGTGATCTTCCTTCAGTTTGAGCAGAACATGTCTCCGGCGACTATAACCGCATAACAATAATACACTTTTCAATAAAAAAGTTTTATGAAGTGTTTGCAATCATACTACTTTTATCAGCTTTTTTTATTTATTTATTTTATTCATTTATTAATATTTTTTACAAAAACTGGCAAGATATAGATAATATACTTAAATATGAGCTATCATATTCGAAGTCCAGGAAGAAAAGGAAACGCCCAAAGCAAGGCAGTGGAGAAACCAGAGATAAAACACTAGAAAGCTGAACATTGGAAATCTATAACACGCCATCGAGGAAGTTGTAGAGGATGAAAACACAATATCAGCCAAAGGATACTCGAACACACTAAGGGGAATATATGATAAATGCATGCCGTAGAATAAGGGTGTTTGAAGGGGGCAACCCATATATTGATAGAATGAGGAGATAGGGAGATAGCAGAATCTCGAAAAGAGTACATCAGTGAAAGGAGAACTTACACTAGGAATGCTAAGAAAACCAGACAACCGGAGCAAAACCTGGCTCTATGGGACGAATACCGAAAGAGCAAAGGAATACTGAAAAACTGTATCAGAAACACAAAAGAGCAAGCTGGATAAAGCTCTGCAAAAAATTAGACTCAACCATTTGATTGTTTCCCTGTTCACCGTCACTATTCTCCATTTCAGTCAATTCTCGATCGATTTCTGGATTTTGTAAAATTCCCTCATTACTTTCATCTTCGTTTTTATTTAGCATTGCGTTTTGTTTATCCAAATCAAGCGTATATCTAGTAGGCTTAGACATCATTATGACAGAGCGTAAACTTGTCTAAACGTGCACACAAACTAAATAGAGATATTGCACTCTCATCATAATGTAAAGACTGAACTATTCATTAAGTATCAGCACATCTTCGTACAAGCTCTTGGGACATGTACCGCATGGATGTAATACAAATAATTTCTATGCGGTACATATCCCAGAAGGTAGTAACAAGTTGTTACTGCTACATGAAAATGTTGGAAATATCATTTTATTTGCTATTGGTATCATTGAACTAAGCTGCAAAATAATGTTTTTATTGCATCCGCACATAATGGCAAAGTAGTAAATTTTACCACCGTATGAGAATTATAAGCGATACATGCCGCCGTGGATATTACCGTTTATTATTAGCAATTACCGTGTTAACTCTCGTACCGAAATACGAGTATATTATGTCGGATATCCCATCGCCCATAGGTAACGCAGTTTTTTTTTTTTGAAGACGTGCACAATTGTGTTATATAATCTTACAGCTACGTGTAAGATTATACAACTCTATTATATTCAACAAACAGATCGTACAGCTTCGTCACTTTTAATTGACCGGAGGGTGCTGATATCGATGCCTGTTTTCGATAATAGAGCAAGACAATTAATGAAACAAGTTAGCTCAAAGAGTTTTAAAATGATATGCCATTTTAATATCATTGCGCTATCCTGTTTCAATAGCAAGTTTAGTCCCATATCGCCACAAGTAACATATGTATATCAGCGCCCTCAGGGTCATATAAAAGATACCAGGCTGTACATATAAAATCACTCGGACAAACTTATGATCTCCTGAAGTCTTCTACCCTTCTAATGGGATTTATGTATCCATAAATTCCATTTTCAAAGAGAAACTAACTGAGTGAGTACAGTAGAAATAGGTGGTCATTGTGCAAGAACCACTAGTAGTAACAGCAATTTTTAATTTATTGTATGAATTTGTATTATGATTATGTGTGAATAGTAATTGCTGAAGTACTTAAGTGCTATATTCTATACTCGAGGGTTCGCAAAAACATTAATATATGGGATTATCATAAAGTAAGGGGTCTATTTTAAATATTTATATAGTTTTAAGAAATTATGCTAGTAGCAGAAAGTCAACAGAATCTAGTTGCCTCAATAATTAGATTTGTGTATCTATGGAAAACAAAAGAGTTGTCGTGACAACTACTGATACAAGTGTCAAACGAAATAATCGTAATTTAGAGAGAATTGGTCTCAAAATAAAACTCGCGTAACGTAAATTGTAACAATTTCGTACGAAAATGGGTTTGAGAGCAGGGCCGTGCAAAATGAAGGCGTATCGTAATTTGATTAGCAAATTTGAGAGAACAGGGTCTGTAAAAGACCTTCCGAGGTCAGGAAGACCTAGAATTAGTGATGTCCAAGTTGCAGAAGTTCTTCAGGAAAATCAAAACATAGCCAATACTAATCCGCTAGCAATTAGTAGTATGAATGCGATATCAAAACGATTACAAATGCCATATACCACGGTTTGGAAAATTTTACGGAAAATGCTAAAAATGTATCCCTATAAACTGCAACTGCTATTTGAATTAAAGGACGCAGATTTTGCTCTCAGGTACGATTTTTCATTACACGTATTGGATCAGATGGAAAATTAACCCGAATGGTTTCCCGTGTTTTAAGGACAGATGAGGCCCATTTCTCTCTTAATGGTGGAATTAATACTCAAAACTGTCGAATATGGTCAACAGAAAATCCACATGAAAACGTTCAGCAAGCCCTTCATGACAAAAAGTCACCGTTTGATGTGGTTTCACAGATAATTTCATCATTCGTGGAAATACATAATGGGGAGGCCGTATCTGTAACTGTTACTGGTGAACGATACCTGCAAATGTTAAGGGATTATGCAATTCCTCAGTTGCAAAACGAGACAAAGGAATTGGAAACATGATTTCTATGCAGGATGGAGCACCTCTGCACATTTACCGACCAGTTAAAGAATTGTTAACTGCAGTTTTTCAATATCGTGTTATAAGCAGACATTTTGCAAATTCATGGCCACCAAAATCACCTGATATTAACCCAGCGGATTATTGGCTGGGGTTTTTAAAAAAATTTGGTGTTTAGAACACGGCCAATAACGCTGGAGGAATTAAAGAACAGTATTAGAGAGCAAATTCGTGCAATTCAACCAGAAATGTTGAATAGTGCTGTATACAATTTGAAGGAACGGTTGGTAATTTTACAACAACGAAATGGAGGTTATATCGAGCATTTGCGGTAACTAGTGTTTGACATCAGATCCCATTATGTATGCAACTAGAGTCCATTTACTTTTTGTTATTAATTTGATTTGTTAAGAATATATAATAAGTTGAAATATATCCCTTACTTTATAATCACCCGTTAAATTAAGAACACATTCCTTTCCATTTACCAAAACAAAGTTGTAGTGTGCTGTATATTTGTGTGAGTCCTCTGAAAAAATTGAAATACGTTTTCGACATCTGCACAGAATATTAAAGAAAGTCTGCTCTTGATTTTTTTTACCTATAGCAGTTTACGAGAAAACTGACTGATCCTATGTAGCTACCGCCCTGTATATTGGCAAATTTCAAACAATTACTTTTATGAGTGTATACAAATAAAATTGTCCCCTTCCTCCCCAGAAACATCAAAAGTGTCTACCGTCCACATTTCGGTAATAAGCCAATATGAAAAGTCATAACTTATAATTTGAACCACATTATGTGTGTGGAGTGATGCCCAAGGCCCTCTTAGATCTACTTTCCTAATGGCAAGGGCCGATAACGGCGTGATGGTGTCATTAACGTAGACGGACATTACATTTACACACAGTAGGCTTGTGTTTCGGTCCCCTTATTCATCTGTTTCAGATCATAACAGACCCACTTTGATGTCCGAACATTGAAAATATTTCATGTCTTCGTGTTTATATTACTTACTATTTATATTACATTTCGAGGGTTAACTTAATGGCATTCATTACGTGACGAAATTATGTTGTTATTAATAAGGCATTTAATATTAAGAAATGTTTATTTATTTATTTATTTTATTTATTTATTTATTTATAGTTACAAATACACAACAGACGAATCCAATTACAGGGCAGGAAATTACAAAACATAATCGATACTAATTAACTTAACAAAATAACTTAAACATTAACATAGTCCACAGAAAGAACATGATTTTTCATAACCCTAATATTACAATTAAAAATATCAATGTTTCCTTGAACCTACGTATAGTTTGAACACATGGTTTATAAAGGTGAAAATTTTAAGAGATTTGTTCTGGGAACTGGCAAGTAAAATAAACTACTAGAACGAGTTTGGAAATCTGATCCATGGAGAGAAGAACAACTAAGTAATTCTGAACAGTCAATTTGGTTATTTAAAATTTTATATAAGGTTACTATTGAATTTTATTTCCATGGAGTATTCAAGTCATTCATGTGAAATATTTGTGATAACATATTGTTGAAAATGCTTTGAGGGGGATAAACACCATCCGACTTATACCATAAAAACTTTACAAATTTCCTCTGTACTTTCTCAATATGAATGTAGCAGTAAAAGTACAAAATACAAAATAATGAGACTTAATCTGGATTTCGCAAATAAATATAGAAAATCCATTTAGGCTTATTCAAAGCCTGTCTGTGGATATATTTCACTCAAGTAAATGCAAAACATACAGAAAAAATTCAGAAAATCATTTAAATTTTAAGTGATTCAAGACAACATAAAAAAATAAAGAATAACTGAATAGTAGAAAAATTAAATAAAATAAAACAAAATAAAATTAATCGATTTGAATAAATAAATAAATTGCCATTTCTTTATCTCAATGACATACTAAATAGTTAAAGGGAAAAACATAAATAATTTAAAATATTAATTCAATGGAGGGTCAATAATATTATGCAATAAATTTCTATCGTTTGAAGTAATCCATGTTTTTAACTTCTTTTTTAAAAAGTTGCACTGTTTTTATGCTTTTCAGAAAGTTTGGTAAAATATTAAAAAGTTTCGGTCCAATACAAACAAAACATCGTTAGCCAATACTTTTATATGCCCTGGATAAAACTAAGTGGAGAGCTTCTTTATTTCTAGTATTACGATCATAACTAATCTCACTTATATATTGTTTATTTTTAAACAAAAATAATAAAACCGTTTTAGAGAATAGCTGCCTTAAATCTAATATATTCAATTCTGAAAACAGTTGTTCTGTGGGATATCTAAAGGGTTTGAAATAATTTTTAAAATTTCCTTTTGAATTATCTCAAGAGGTTCCAAATACATTTTTTCTTACTCCTCCCCATCCAATTATACCATATTGTAAAATGGCTTCTGTGACGGTGTAATATAATATTTTGAGCTGATACAATGAAAGAATTTGTCGTCATTGGTAAAATTTAAACATTAGGCCACGAATTTTTATTTTAACATTGTTTACGTGTACGTCCCATCTTAGGTGTGTATCGATAAAAATGCCAAGATATTTGATTGACCCAGTAAAAGAAAAAACAAGATTATCAATTCATATCGTGCTGAACTCAGGTAGGTATTTTATATAGAAAGTGAAAGGTAGAATTTTAGTTTTATTAATATTAACTGTCAATAAATTTGCACTAAACCAATTTAACACTCTCCCTAAGTCCCTTTCGACCGGTTCCTTTACATCGGCCCAAGAATGTCCAGTATACAAGATAACAGTGTCATCAGTAAAAGAAGTGGTAGTTCCAGAGGAATCTAACGTAAATAAGCTGTTTAAATATATAGTAAATAACACAGGCCCTAAAACTGTACCCTGTGGTACACCACAGGTCACAGTTTCTTCGTCACTAAACACATTATTTATTTCAACGTTTTGTTTCCTTAATTCTAAATAGCTTTTAAACAGATTAAGAACGTTCCCTCTAATTCCGATGTTTTCCAATTTATCCAGCAAAAGCCCATGACTTACTGTATCAAAGGCCTTTGCTAGATCGATAAAAACACCCAGGCATAGTTTTTTATTGTTGACTGCACTGTATATTAATGAAGTCAGTTCAGCAATTGCGTCTTGAGTTGACAGATTTTTTCTAAAACCATACTGCCTGCTGGCTAAAATTTTATTTTTATCTAAGTAATTTACTAACCGCGATTTTATAATTTTTTCAAATAATTTCGCAATCGAGGATGTTAACGAATTCGGGCGATAGTTTGAAATATTGGTTTTATCTGCAGTCAAAGATTACTTCAAATCTTTAAACTCATAATATCTAGTTACATTAGCCTCGTTAATTGAATACGTGAATTTAGTTGGCTGCAGTGTTCTCGTAAAACTACACTTACTAATATTGAGAAGTAATAAATTTCTTTCACACCACAGATTCACTTTATTTAATTCTTCCTGCAGACTAATATATTTCTCAAAGTTGGAAATCCACGAATATAGTTTTAGATCATCTGCATATAATAGAGCATTAAAACTAAGGTCACAGACGATATCATTTATGAAACTAATGAACAAAGAGGCCCTAGAACGGATCCTTGCGGGACTCCTGAAGTTGCTGTCTTTTCAACAGACTTAAAACCCTGGTACTGCACATATAGGCTTCTGTTGTTTAAATAGGTATAAAAAGAACTTGAGAAATTCATCACTATGTCCTACATTGCATAGTATATGCAGCAATAATCCATGGTCAAGTCTGCGAATGCCTTTGAACAGTCCATATAAATGACATCACCCTGCCCTCCCCGATCTAATGTGTCAGCTACAAAACTGTGTTACACTTATTAAATTTGTGTTAGTAGATCTACCCTGTAAGAATCCGTGCTGGTTAGAGCAATTATTGGCTTTTAAATAACTAAATAATATTTCATATAAAATTACAATAACTTGCCGAAATTCCACAAAATAGTAATTGGTCTATAATTCTCTATAGAGGTTTTATTATTATTATTATTATTATTATTTTTTTGAATATAGGACAAATCTTAGACGTTTTCCAAATTAGAGGAAATGTGCTCATTTGTGTAGCAATGATTATGGCAATAGGTTTAGCTAACAGAATGGCACAAACTTTTAGTAGGAAGCACTTTTTATACATTGTACTGATTCTGCGGTTGGCTCCTTGTGAAACATTATTAAATATTTTAAATAAACAAAGAAAATTTGCTTTTAAATATTTCAAAATTGTATTTTCACTCTACATGTGTTTCGGCCCTTTAGGCCCTCCTCAAGAGTGCAGATGAGAGGTAATAAATCATAATTTGTGTTCCTTGCTTATATATTGAATGTTACATCTGGCAACTTATACTAATAAAAATGGTTTGAAAGATTTGGATTTTTTCTTTTTTTAGAAAAAGTTAAATTACTTTATCTAAAATGTGGTGACCTGCGAATATTTGTCGTTCATTTGTAATCGTTTTTTTTTATATAAATAAAAAAAACGATTACAAATGAACAACAAATATTCGCAGGTCAATACATTTTAGATAAAAAAATTTAACTTTTTCTAAAAAAAAAAAAAAAAATTCCAAATCTTTCAAACCATGTAACATTCAATATATAAGCAAGGAACACAAATTATAATTTAGTACCTCTCATCTGTACTTCTTGAGGAGGGCCTAAAGGGCCGAAACACATGTAGAGTGAAAATACAATTTTGAAACATTTAAAGGCAAATTTTCTTTGTTTATTTGAAACATTTTAGTAGGAATGCTGGAATGACATCTGGCCCTGTTCTTAAGTTTCGATTTAAATTTTTTTAATGCTTTCAACACATCATCTTCAGTAAAACTTCGAATTATTAAAGGGGGTGCATTAAATTTTGACTCTACATTTGCTGCATTAAAATTACTTGACGAAACAAAAGTTGATAGGAAAAATTGTGCAAATGCATTCAGTATTTCCTGGGGATCATTTAGTACAGCATTATTAAAATTCATTGATTTGGGAATATTAGATACATTTTTCTTATTATTAATTACAGACTAAAACTGATTCGGGTTGGATTTAATTTGACTCTCAATATCCTTAATGTAATTATTAACACATAGAGCTATTTCGTTTTTAATCTTAGTACGCAAGCCTTTAAATTGAACAAGTAATTATTATCATTCGTTTTTTTATACATGCACCAAAATCGGGATTTTTGTTTAATGTCCTTTATAATGTTTCTATTAAACCACGGTGGATAATTATTTTTCCTAGGAGTAAACTTAGGGACAGACCTTAAAAATACAGAATTTAATATATCGTACAAATGCTCCCAAGCACTGTTGACGTCGCGTCGTCGTGACAAGAAGACCAATCGAAATTACATAAATTTTCATAGAGCTTGTTAAAGGTTGCTTTCTTAAAATTAAAAGAAGGTATATTATTTGTAGTAAATTGGCAACTTGCATGTTTAATGGTAGCGGTTATATCTATTGTAGGATGATGTTGATCTTCCGGAAGAAGTGAATAATAGATTTATATACATGTATTTCAGACCTGCTTGAAGTTAGGTCAAGTATGCGACCATTAGTGTTTAACACCTTGTTGTATTGTTTTGATTCAAAGTACTCACAGCAATTAATCAGTGATGTTACATACCTATTATGGATATGCTGATTGTTTTGATATTTAATATAACCCACAATATTATGGTCTTGAGATATGGGATATATTGTTGAGATATAAAAGTAAATAACAATTTTCTTTTAAACATATGGAAAAAACTTCTACAAATTTTGTATAATGTGTGTTGTGTAAAAATAATTCAGAGAAGGCAAGTACTAAAACTGAAACAACAGTACCAACAACTTTACAAAAATACAATCGATGAAACGCACAGGATATTTAGCTCTTGGTGATATGCAGGAAATTTCACTAAATATTTTTTTGTAACGCCATATCTTAAAATGACATTTATTGGACAGTCTCAATGAATCAAAACAATGCCATTATTGACAAGTGAAAAATAAAGAAAAAAATGTGAAATAAAGAAATTTTATTTCACAGTGTGAAATAAAACTTAATAGACAGACAGACAGACAGACAGACAGACAGACAGACAGAACAAAAATTAGAGTTCTTACATCAAACATTTATTAATTATTAACAAATTTCATGAACAATTTTTTTCATAATTTAACGAAAATTTATATGAATAGTACTGTTACTAACATTATTTATATTTATTCCTGAAATAATAAATTCAGATGTGTGAAAAATATTTGCTTCATTTATATTAATATGGTGGTTGGTCTGATTTTCACCAACGACTACATGGGCAGTCGTTTCTGTAGTATTGTTTGAAAATATCTGTTTTGAAATTTCCTTTTTTGTTCTGGATGCTATCTTCTATATGTCCCTCAGCAACTGTTGAGGATTTCCATCCCTCATGACGTTTTATGGTAAGAATATCAGCTCCAGAAATAGCTAATAGTGATGCCGAAGATCACCTAAAGCTGTGACCCGTATTTTGCTCAGGATTAGATAAGTTAATAAGTTAGTAAGGTATTCAGCTATAATACATGGTATTTTTGAAAATGTATTAATACTAACTCATTGGACCGTACATTTTTCTCATCGATATTGAAGAAAAACATCTTTGTGTTCCACATGAGTAGGGCGAATAGCTGCATATTTATCATAAATATTTAGTGGATTTATTTCATTAACTGTCTCACCAATTACCGTAAAAGTCCTTTCAATTTGGGCCTTAGAATCAGGTACTTTAACAACCAACATGCAGTCTTTTCTCACAATGTCATCAATGGACATATTGTAGAGTTCCTCTCGACGACAAGCGCCAGCCAAGCCCATTATTAATACAACTTTTTACATTAAAAACTTTTCATCTGGTGCTTCTAGTAAAAACCGTTCGACATCAACTTTGGCAAAACTTTAGTTTTCTTATTCCTATACCCAGTGGATTGTCTTTTCAAAGAAGCTTTTACTTTTTGATAATTGGATACATCTACATTATTCTTTACATTCAAAACTGCTTTAAGCATCGAAAACTTGAACCAGAGATTTAAACATTTTAAAGTTCTTGCTTTTTTAGATAGATAAGTCTAAAGAACAGACTCAGATATATTACTCACAGTTTTCTGCTTACACCAGTGCAAATAAATCATATTCTTTTTCGTACAATTTTCTAGATCTCGCTGGTAATAAATCTAAAATTACAGCATTTGCTTGATCCCTGATTTCCAGAGGATTACCAGAAATAAAATCTTCCTCACTATCACTCATTTTGTTCCAAATAATAATTATTGTAAAGTAGAATGTGTCGAATGCGACGTTTAAATCGTTCAATATTTAGTAGTTTTCTTATTGGTTTTTATGGAAACATCAATAGAATATAGTCATTACGACAAGGTAACTTTGTTAATTTGCAGTATTTTTACAAAATTATACTGTTTTCCAATTTCGAATGGCGATACAAAAAATTTTGTATATAACTCAAGACTAAAATGTGTTTATTTTACTCGCCTCACTTGTAAGAAAAACACTATTTTAGCCACTTGTTAGATAAAATACTATTTTAGAACTGACAAATTTACTTAACATTGCTTTTAATTTTTGTTTTGTATGGCAAATTTTGTATTAAACACTTTTCTAATATGTTCTGTTTCTTATTTGTTAGTAAATAGTTATATGTATTAAGTTGCATATATATTTTTTACTATTTTGAATGAAATAAGATTAACCCATTAGCCGCCATAACTCGGCAATGAGTAAAAAAGTATGTTTATATTTTTTTTGTAATTTAACTTGTATGCATCCTGTACAACACGTACCCATCCATGTACAGAGAGCGGACCCCTATTATGACCATAGCTTATATTATTACGAGTTGTTGTGTAATCGTTTGGTATTGCAGATGAAAGTTGGAGAGTAGAGGGTCTCTTATCGTGCAAATCCCTTGTTGATAGTTTAAAAAAAACGGGATTCTTATTTATCAGTTGGTCTAAGATTAGAGTATTTTTTTAAACATTTCATGAAATTCCTCAGTTAACGTAAATGTTCTTGGTTGTTTTGCTTTGGTGTCGGTTATTTTAATAAGAGTAGCGGATCTTAGGTTTCCTATATTTCCTATTTAACTTAAGATAACTCTTGCATTCAACAGGCTCTCGAACAATTAAATTCACTGTGGTAAATAAATATTGAGCGTCAGAAGCTTCACGAAGAAATTTATTGATTTGTTCAGTGATCAAAGTTCTTGACTTTTTTTGGTATATAGCCAGCCATCAGACTTACGTTTTAAGAGTGACTTCAATTTCAAATATTTGGTGATATCTACTTTATGGGTCCATAAGCTATTTGGTTTAATTTTCTCAGATAACTCGCCTACATACCGGGTGGCCACGAGTCAATGTACGCCCCCAATATTTTGGGTGTTTTTGAAATTAAAAATTTGGTTTTTAGTGCGCATAAATTAGACAATAATGGGCTACTTTTAAACGAACTAGACTGAAAATATCACTTCCGATTGAACCGGAAGTGACATCAACTTTTTTTTCTTAAATGGAATGACTATATTTTTTTGATGGTTTTTCATTAAGCATAAATTTCTAAGTGCAACAGTTTTTTCAGATTTTAAAAAATTCCAAAAAAATAAGTGAGATACGAATAATTTTTTAATTTTTTCAAAATGGCCGCGTCAGATGAATGCGATGTAAGGAAATTACTAAGTAGGCTATGGAAATTATTAGTAAGGTTGTAGACTTGTCTGTAAAAAAAGAAAATAGTTGTTTGAATTACTGATAGGTATCAGTATTTTTAGGTTATTTTTAAGAAAATAGTTGTTTGAATTACTGATAGGTATCAGTATTTTTAGGTTATTTTTCAAAAAACGGAATTTAATTTTCATTTTCATTTCCGTAGGGAATTTTTTTAATGGAACTGTGCTATTTTTTTATTAATCAGAAATAATGATTTATAAACTATAATTTTTTCGCCATTAATCATTTCTTAACGATATCCTTCGTGATAATAAAAGTATTTTTAAAAGGCAAGCCAACAAATCATTTTAATAAGGTACCTATCTACATTTAAATCCAAAATTGCAGATAGCCATGAAAATGACAGACATTCGCAACAATTGAATTATTCTTGACTTACTCACTAATTTTCTGAAGCAAGTGTATTAAATTTGTTATAAACAAGAAAATTAATATAAAATGGCTGAAAAATATTCAAGAAATGAAAAAGTTGACATGTTGATTATTTATGGAGAGACTCAACGTAATGCAACTGGAGCACAAACTCTGTATGGAGAGAGATATCCAGAACGAAGACAACCTCAGAGAAACTATTTCGCCCGGTTGGAGCATCGATTTAGAACTGAACTTGATATAGAAATTGAAGAAAGATTTATTGTGAATGAAGAAACGGAATTTAATGTATTAGCTTTAGTGCATGTTGACCCAACCATTTCGGTAAGGCAAATTGACCATGAATTACCAGTTTCCAAAGAATCAGCCGGGAAAATTTTAAAGAAACACGGCTATCGTTCTTATAAATAGCAATTGCATCAATTTTTGTAGGAGAATGATTATCAACGAAGAATAACCTTTTGTAATTGATTACAGTTACGCCAATTAAGAAATAAGAATTTTATCAAAAACATTTTTTTCACTGATGAATCGAGATTTACAAACCTTGGGTAATTAAAATCGAAACAACACTCGATATTGGGCAATTAAAAATCCTCACATTATGAGACAGGGGCGGTTTCAGGAGCGGTTTGGCTTCAATGTTTGGTTAGGTGTACTGAGCGACCATATCATAGGTCCAATAATTTTTGACGGAACTCTAACTGGACCTAGATATTTATAATTTCTCCAAAATATAATAGTTCCACAGATTAATCAAATTCCCAATACCAATATTGACGAGGTTTACTTCCAACAAGACGGGGCTGAACCACACAATGCTATTATTTTTAGGGATTACTTAAATCAATTGTTTCCAGATCGTTGGATTGGGACCCATGGTCCAGTCAGATGGCCTGTAAGGTCGCCTGACTTAACCCCACTCGATTTTCTTATTTACGCGCATTTGAAAAAATAAAGTCTACATGACTGCTCCAACCACAAGGCAAGATCTGGAAGAAAAAGCTCTACACGAAATTGCACAAATAACACCTCAACAATAACAGAATGTTAGACGTGCAACAATAAGTCGCGCTACTCTGTGTATTAATCAAAACGGTGAACAGTTTAAACAATTTTTATAATGGTTTTTTATAATTTAGGTTTTAAATAGTTTTGTTATTCTATTTATTCATGGTTGTAACGTTTTATTAAAATTATTTCTTGTTTAATTTGTGTTTACCTTTTAAAAAATACTTTTATTATTACGAAAGATATCGTTAAGAAATGATGAATGGCGAAAAAAATCTAGTTTATGAATCATTGTTTCTGATTAATAAAAAAAAATAGCACAGTTCCATTAAAAAAAATTTCCATAGGACTCCTATGGAAATAAAAATTAAATTCCGTTTTTTGAAAAAAAGAACTAAAAAATGCTGGTACCTATCAGTAATTCAAACAACTATTTTCTTCTTTACAGACAAGTCTACAACCTTACTAATAATATCCATAGCCTACTTAGTAATTTTCTTACATCGCATTCATCTGACGCGGCCATTTTGAAATAATTAAGAAATTTTTCGTATCTCACTTATTTTTTGGAATTTTTAAAATATGAAAAAAACTGTTGCACTTAGAAATTTATGCTTAATGAGAAACCATCAAAAAAATATAGTCATTCCATTTAAGAAAAAAAAGTTGATGTCACTTCCGGTTCAATCGGAAGTGATATTTTCATTCCGGTTAGTCTAAAAGTAGCTCATTATTGTTTAATTTATGTGTACCAAAAACCAAATTCTTAAATTCAAAAACAACCAAAATATTGGGGGCGTACATTGGCTCGTGGCAACACGGATAAATTGAAAACGTTTTCATAAAATGAAGAACATATCCTCATCTCATTTTTCCATTTCATGAAATTTTTTATCATATTTAGTATCTCGTTCGAGATTTTTCGGGTAATAATTTTACCGAAGAATTTTTTAGCTATTTTACTTCTGGTGGAGTATCATTTATGGAATCATCACTACTATTGTAATTTATATCGATTTCTTACATCTTCTTGCTTTTTTAACACTTTTACAGACTTCAAACCAATAGTTAAATAACAATTAGGAATTTGACGAGGGACAGACATATTTAGTACAAAATAACGCGGCAGCCAATCAGACGTAATTTGCCAGATGCTTCTGCGTTTTGTTTGGTACAGCCTACTTCGGTATTTGTTACGTTCGTCGTCGACACGCCGCGGTCGATTCCGCAAGAATTTTAATGTTATGAATATTTGCTACAATTGTTAATAATGTCTTAATTATATATGATAACAGTATTGTTATTCTTCGCAGTATTAACACTTTTTTTTATTTCAAAGTAGCGTATTAAGCTATTTAAAAAAACAAAATTAAATTTGTGGTCTTCTACTATGCTGTGAGTTATTTTCCTAACACACACGTGTATTAGGAAAATAACATACGTGTATGTTAGCATTTGTTTTCGCGACTATTCTCTTGAATAGTTATGTGTACTTTCTTAGCAAGTTGTGGGATTTTTTTTGGATGTTTCATCAAAATGAGGAAACATGCATTTTATCATCCTTTGCAGTTTTTGTGCCATCATTCAGATGCTAATAATTTTGATGTCTTTAAAACGTTTTCTACGTATAGAATTATATACCAGACGTACCCAGCGTCTCTGAAAGTCTTCTTCTTTGGCACAGATTAAGCGCCAATATCCCATTTATGGGACACCAAAATGATGAACGATTTTTACTTAAAATGAAAACAATTAGAAAATATCAAACATTGTAGATTATACTGTCATGATTTATCTAGAAGCCTGTAATACGAAATGCAATTATTTAATTATAAATTAAAAATATTTGAATATATTGAATATATTTTGTTGACAAAAAATTTAAAATAGACAAGAAGGATAAGCGATAACATGATTTTTATGGTAAATACTTAAGGGTCCTAGTCGGGAAAAAGCTTCGGATAGTTGTGTCACTCTCTAAAAAGTTTTTTTATATGCGCCGCTGAATAATTTTGCTCTTGACTATACCTTCACTGGACATTTTATTCACCGACTTCATTGAGGTGCGATTCCTTGCTCCATTTGTAGTGACAGGGATACTTATTTAGAAAATTCATTTTAACAAAATAGTACGGAATAAAAGTTTGAAACTTGCTGAGCATAATTATGAAGATTCATTCGAGAAGACATGTATGAATTTCACCGCGAATTTTACCGATTGATATCATAATTCAGGAGTTAATCGCATTCAAATTTCACTTATATTTACAGTATAAATTTTCCCTACATAAAGTGAAAATTAATTAAAATAAATATACATGTACCCTCTAGTACACTTTCAACTACTGATCCTCCAAATTTGGTGTAATTTGACCAAACCGTATAGAGAAAATAAATTTTGAAAAATTACCTTACAAACCCTGGTTCGATTAGCCCTCTAGATATACACATATCAAATCATCATTTTAATTTAAGATAGAAGATACTTTACACTTAATAATTTAGAAATAAAGACTCAACACTTACCGTCCAAAAAGTAGAATGGTGGAGGATGAAAATATAAAACTTAAAATAAAAAAAAGAGGATAATATTTGTTTGTTTCTGTATCCAACATTCCTTCATTTCTCAATGTAGGCACTTTTCTTTTCCTTTGTTAATTATGTTAAATTAATATGATCATGTAAATCAACACTAGAAAATTTCAAAATATAGTTCATATTTACAAAATAAAATAGCCCGTTATTTGCATCCTTGCTCCGTAATTAATTCACGAAAACACAATCGATGCTTAACCCAACAGTATAAATTAAAGATATTTCCCCCTTGTACATTTTCTAATCTAAACGAAATAAGGAGCCGAACGATTAGGAGGAAATTGAGAACAATTGAATTGTCAAGTTCAAAGGTACACTTGTCGTGAGTTTGGATTTAGCACTATGAACGTATTGAATAGTGTATAATGCATGTCTATTCCATGTGTATGATTCCAGAATCCGGGACCATTGTTCGCAGCATCCTTCACCTAATCACAAACCTTCCGACCAATTTACACTAACGCTGACTTACCAGGCGAAGGAGGTTGCTTATCTAATTTATACGAATCCTATTTTATTTTGTATTTCGTATTTTATTTCTTTTTTTATATAATTTTTCATTTTACGTAAAATCCAATTTTTTTTAACATGAAAATTTAGTGTAACGAATTAAATTATTGACTACACTCTTATATTTTTTTATCTCAAACGACATTGATTCACTTAAATTGTGCTGAAATGTCGATATTATGTTGTATAACTTTTACAATAGAAAAAGAAATTTTGAAATTTCTGTTAATCACTTAATCACCGCATACCAATACGATGTATTGGTAGTTATAAAATTCATATTTACAATACAATAAATATAATACAATACAATACAATACAATACAATACAATACAATACAATACAATACAATACAATACAATACAATACAATACAATACAATACAATACAATACAATACGTTTATTGAAAGAAATGTCAAGCAGTAACAAGTACAGAAATAAAATTTTTTCCAAAAGGAATTATATCAACGGCGTTGCTTTACAACACTTCCAGTGTACAGTAATATACATTTATAATATATCATACATGGAATGAAAACAGATAAATAAATGCTTTTTAATTTGGAACATTAGTATATTAAAATTCTCTAATCTAGATACATGGCCTCTTTTAATTTAGATTTAACCGTTGACACGGACATGTTGTGATATTGGATTGGCAAATTATTAATAATATATGCTGCTATGAATGAAAAGGAAGATCGAAAAGGTGAATTTTTGTAAGATGGAATACAAACTTTATTCTCAATTTGTCTAACATCTCTATTGTGAATTACAGTGTGTCTTTGTATTTTATTAAACAAATAATTTAGTTTTCCTGTTCTCAAAACAAATCCCACAATGTGTATAAGTCTCCTCTCGCACATAGGCACATAAGTGCGGAGTAATAGGACCATATTGGTGCACATTTATAAAATATCGTACACAGCAGTTTTAATTTTTTTGTATTCGGTATTTATAATTCTGTGAAAGACAGGGACCGTATACAATGTCTGCGTAGTTTAAGTGCGATAGATCCATAGTTTCGGAAGGCTTTTGGTATTTGTGTCAAGATATTTTTTAAATGAATGTAACTGTTTTAAACAATAAAAAATTTTTTTGCAAATAGTATTTATGTGATTTGAAAAGCTTAGTAAGAAACCAAAATGGACACCAAGATTTTTGACGCTATTGGCTGATGCAATAACTTCATTATTTACTAGAATAATAAGTTCGCCGAAATTCAATAACTGCTGAGGAGTTCCGCAGACAATATTTTGACTTTTGTTAGCATTTAATTTAAGAGTATTCTAGATCGTCCATTCATATATAAGTCTTAGAATCATTATTTATGTGCAGTTCAGTAATTTGAAATTCAGCTGGAAAAAAATATATATCAGCTGAATATCATCCGCATACATATATAGTTTTGAACATAGCTGAAGTCTTCATATATCTGCAATAAACATATTAAAGAGAAGTGTACCCAAAATTGATCCTTGTAGAACACCAGATTTAACTGATCTATATTGTGATATTTGTATCGAGTTTCCTGTATTCACACTAGTAAACTGTTGTTTGCCAGTTTTGAAACCAAGAAAAAGTACCTCCACATATGCCATAATAACTTAATCTGCAATTAAGCAAATAATATTTAAAGAATCAAAGGCTTTGGTCATATCAAGTAATGTCAAAGAGGTGATTTGAGTGTTGTCAATGGCTCGCAAAATTTCATCAGTTATATTACTTAGTAGTGAAGAGTTACTATGACTTCTTTGGAATCTATACTGATTAGAAGGAATTATTGAGTTTATAAGGACATATTCAGAAAGTTGTTCATATCATAGCTGATTCTCTGATTTTAAGAGGTACCTAAAGTAAGCTAATAAGGCGCAGATCTTTAAGTTGTTCAGCATTTTTTCTTGAATTTGGTTTAATACATGATATTTTCCATTGTGGAGGTAAATCACCTAGTTCTAATGACACATTTATGATATCTTCAATTTTTTTAACAGCAAGAGGTTTGAAAGTGAATATAATATCATCTATAAATTTTGTTTCTAAAAATTGATTTTAAATTTGGTATGGAATACATAAAACAGTTGTTGATATTATTAGCATTACAAAGATTTTCAGGAAGATTTTGTGTAATACTATCCTTTGCTACTCCCCATGACATTAAATTAGCCCAAATTTGTTTTGGATTATTCTTTGTATTGCTGATATGAAAAGCGTAGAATGCATTTCTTTCTTGAATTACGGCATTATAATTACGAATTTAAAAGTATATTAAAGATAATACTAAATAAAATTAGATTATATAATACCTTACAACTATACAAGGAAGCTAATGTTTTTAATATAAAAAAAATACATACACTTATCTTACTAATATGGAATTATAAGGCACGGATGTCCTCATATAAGTTATGCTTATACAACTAGATCTATAGCAAACAAACACTTTATTTTACTATTTTACAAAAAGCACATACACAACGATTAATTTTTTACTATGACCCAAAATTATTTAATATTTTACCGTTTAGTATAAGGTATATACAGAAATTAAATAAATTTAAAAGAGAAATAATTCCTGAAAACCATGAACCAGAAACAATTATATCAGTTATGTCCTTTAATTTAGTTTCTTTCTTACTAAATTATTCAGTAATTTTTTCTCTCCAAATAAATAATGTACATAAAAAATGAGGAAAAGAGAGAAAAACGGAAGAAAAAAGAGAGTGGAAAAAACTATAAAAAAACTTCTCTCAGAATTAAATGAAATGAATCCAGCTGTCTTAGTCTCCAATTACACAAATTATATTAATTATGGATTCTTTTATGGAAAATTTATATATTTTAACCCTTAAATTACTAACCTTCATAAAGGACGATGGGGTCTCTCAGGGACCACAAAATATTTTAAGAGTTACTTTAGGCCCAAAAGTTTTGACAAGTAAAAACAACAATATTTGAAACATATTATATATTTTAGTAACAAAAGAACAAATGATAAATACATTTTAGAAACATAAAACACAAAAATAAAAACAAACTAAAAGTACAAAATTATTCGCCGTCTTGCAGGCGTACATATACGCCTGTGATTTGTACATATAAATCGTATGCACTCGTTGCACTTTATGTTAACTTCCTTGTCGTTTAATCTTACAATTAGTGGCACCTTCCGCGTTTTCTCTCATTTTGTAGAATAGGCAGTTCAGCTTGTATTGGACTGCTTACTCCGCATACAACTATTGCGCTGTATACCCCAGGATTGTTCTTCAGGTCCGGAATTCGCCTTTCCATATTAGGTTTAGCTAACTATTTGCCTAAACATTGGAGGAACAGTTATCTTGGTGACGATTTTTTTCTTAAAATCAGGATTTTTGGCTACATATATGATAAAGCTATTCAACGCAGCACTGTCAATAAAGTTCATGAATAAACGAAAAGGCCAGCGAGCGGTACGATAAGCGCACGTATATTCACGTATGAGCTTATCAGCATTATCAACAGCCCCTTTAGTGGCGTTATAACATAATATAATATGGGATTTCTTTGACTCGTCTTCAGCAATAGATGATCTGCATGCTGAGTAGATAAAGCATGAACCAATTTGTTTTTTTTTTTTCGGTGTATAAGCTACCATGGTAATTTGTTACGAAAACAAAAATTTTGATGAGTAAACTTCTCTTCATTTCGTGACATTCAGTTCCTTTGGGTTGTCCGGTTTGTTTTTTCGTACGGTTTCAAGTAGAGTAATATTTTTTGACAGTAAAAATTCGGCTAAAGATTGTCGGATGTAACACCACGACCAGTACCAAATAGAGGTGAAACCAAATCACAAACTACGCGAAAACCTTGGTTTTTTTTTCTGGTTGACCGTCAGGTGGCTTACCGGTGTAAACCTGGAGATTATGAAAGTAAGTTGTCTCAACGTCTGCAGATGCCCAAATCTTTACACATGGGCGTTGTAAATAGATTGCGACGTATGGATTCATCGGTGCTCCACATTTCTTTTACATTTTCTTTTCGGCAGCAAAGAGCTCCTGCAGAAATTAAAACACCAATAAATGCATCGAGCTCTACAATATCAACGTTTTTCCAGGTTTTTTATTGATTAGAGTGTGCCTTGTTGTATATTTTATAAATAAGGATTGCCTCCTCATTCATGTGTTTAAAAATTTTTTCTTTCATATCTGTAGTCAGGAAAAGTTGAACACTTCAAATATTTCATTGGCTGAATTTGCATATATTGTTGGTCCAAGTTTAGATGTAACAATATTTCGCAATGGATGGCGGGAAGCGCCTTGAAGTTCACAGTTCCAAATATTTTTTCCCTCTATAGAACCACCCCTTCAAAAATTTTAAACGGGAACATGGGTTGAACCAACCATATTGATCAATTCATTATCGAGATATTTGGTAACGAATGTTTCAGCAATTGTTTTATTCCCTAGAATTGATTAATAATGCTTGAGATCTTGGTAAATATCGCCAAGATCTTTGACAGGGTCTAGCACATGACTACTAGCTAAGGTAATTGATTCTTGATATCCTATCTCAAAAGTCAAGCTAACCAGAACCATTCTTCTACGCAGATGATACCATCCTCATCACCTAATCGACCTAGGCAAGGCAGGTCATCAGATATCATCCTTCTTGGATGGATGGTGCAACAGGTGAAAAGTACAAATCAACGCAGAAAAAAACGTAAAGCCATACATTCAAGCAAGGATATGTGCAGATCCTGGAAAGATACTTATAAATACGGATTGCCTCCTCATTCGTGTGTTTACAATTTTTTTCTTTCATGTTTGTAGTCAGCAAAAGGTTGAACACTTCATATTTCATTGGCTGAATTTGTATATATTGTTGGTCCAAGTTTAGTTCTAACAATATTTCACAATGGACGACGGTAAGTGCCTTGATGTTCACAGCTTCAAATACGCCCCGATTTTGCTACATATTGTTTCTGATTGCCACCTTCTACTTTATTCTTTCTCTTGTTGATTCTTCTCCTTTTTCCTCTTCGTTCTCAAGAAGCTTATATTCATCTTCCTCAAACTCTTGTTTACAATTGTCTTCTATTTCTGATGTGCTATCATATTCATCAACAAAATTGAGATCACGATCTTCGTCGTCACTCACATTTAGTTCATCGATATTACTATCCTCATAGAAACGGGAAGCTGAGTCTTGGAGTTCTTTTTGGCTTAACATCTTTTTGTCGCGTTTGGACATTTTAATTTACAAAGATATCTCTTCTATAGTTATATTATATACCTGAAACATATTTTTACAGATTAATAAATTTGAAACATAAAAGACGTCGCAGGGTCTTTGAAGGACCCCAGACAACTAATTATTATTTTTGTAAAAAATCCACTCCCAAAAATATTCAAATATAGATTATACTATTTGTCAAAAATAGAAAATCATGTATTTAGAAGTAGAGAACGCAGTAAATAATATTTTGAAAAAATAATTTGAAAGTCGTACTTTAAGGGTTAAATAGTAGTAATAATATTAATTCACTGTAAAACTTAAAACGTGGGTCTATGTACATGCGTATAAGTACGTATCAATGCATGTATGAGTATATAAATAAATTTTATGAGTATAGAATAGATTCTGTATATTATACTTGTGTATATGCAACTAATTATTAGCGAATATGCTCCATATTCAGTGGTATACTTTCACAAAATAAGCCGTATTTATAATGTTATTAATATTAATCTTTTTTTCTATCTTATGTATTTGTACGCACACAATCAATACATATGTATCAAGGATTAGTCACAACGTGTCCATGTTTATTTATATTGTACACTTTTCCACACTTAAATAGGCAATAAATAAATTAGAATTTTGATTCTGTTTTGCGAGTTTAAATCTATCTCCATGCGCCCACTTCAAATCGATTTAATATCTGATATGCAAATATTAAATATATTCTTCACCACGAATTAAAACCAACAAACAAATTCTATTCTAATACGATATTTTTAAATATCAACTAAAAATAAACCAAAGAATACGTTGTAATTGAATAAAAGAGGCAAGCATGTATAATTCAAAATCATTTTGTTCACATACGCCTATGTGGGAGTCTCTTAACAATAGTGACTACAAAATTGGTTCATTCTACGGCTGATCACCGGACGTTATTATGGGTTATATTTATTTTAAAATACAACCAATTGTTATTTCCTTTTCGTTTATTCATTCCAATATCACTGTTTTGTTAAGGTTTATTAAAATAATAACAAAGATTTCTATAGCGGTAAACAATATGCCTAGACAATATTCCCTCTTTTTTTTTTTTTCATTGTGAAGCTGTAGACAAGTTTACACCTACGCTTATCTTCGAATAATCGACCGGTACAAGTAATTTTTGGAATACAATAACAGGGTGCAACTTTTTTATGTCTTTATTAATTTTTAATTTAGAATTCATGTTTAAATGAATATATTTACTTATTGATAGTTCTGTGGACAGTAAAAATAGAGATGCACGACCCACATTGTGTTTGTTTTAATATTTATGTAATTGTTATTCTTTAGTCTCGCTAGGTTTTAATGTGACGCTTAATATTTAAATGTAAATCTGCTTCGTTGAAAGCAAAATTTTAAAGAATTGTGTTCTGATTTGATTGAAATTATAAATAAAATAGAAAAATAAATAGAAAAAGTATGAATAGCTAAATGTAAATCAACATTCTGTGAGATACAAGGTGTCCCGTTTAAAACAAAACACCCTGAATAACTGTCAAGAATATATTTCATAAGAAATGGCTGAGACACATTTTGGGACATGTTTTGGCATAAAACCCACAGTTGTCGTTATTTCTCCCTCTGTAGAACCACCCCTTCAAAAATTTTAAACGGGAACATAGGTTAAATGACACATCTTTTGAAAGATATTTTAATCCTGATATCGACTGTGGTTTGTTTTTGCATATTGGTCAATTTATTATCGAGATATTTGGTAACGAATGTTTTAGCAATGGTTTTATTCCCTAGGAAGGATTAATAGCTCATACAAACAGTACAGAAATATTATCGTTACCGTGAGAGCTTTCTAGATATCGCCAAGATCTTTGACAGGGTCCCTAGCATACAACTACTAGCTAAGATAACTGATTCTGGATGTCCTATCTCAAGAATCAAGCTAACCAGAACCATTCTTCTATGTAGATGACACCACCCTCATCACCTAATCGACCTAGGCAAGGCAGGTCATCATATATCATCCTCCTTGGATGGATGGTGCAACAGGTGAAAAGTAGAAATCAACGCCGAAAAGAGGGTAAGGCCATACATGCAAGCAAGGATATGTGAAGATCCCGGAAAGATACTTTACCATCTATTGCCATCCAATGGCAGGACATCGTTAGATACCTTGTGGTGAACATGAATCGATTGTTGACACAGGAAAGTTAGTCCAGAGAAATCCTCATGCAGGTCAAGCAAAGACCTATCGGATGAGGTGCAGACACAGTCAGCTCAACCTAAGGAAAAAGCTCACGCTTATCAGAACCATACTTCGACCGCAGCTGATGTACGCCTCTGAGCAACTCAACTCAAGAGGATCCAAGCCGTAGAAAACGTGGCGCTCAGGAGTGCCGTGGATGCATCGTGATTTATTACGAGTCTAGGTCTGAGCCTACAGAGATGCATCATGAGTCAAGAGCAATGGTCCCGCTCGGCACGTTTACGGCTAAGATGTAGAACTTTTGGAATATTTTATTATCAACAGATCTGACTAAAACTAGAAAATCTAGTAGAACAGTACGAAGAAAAACCTGAAGCCAAATCATGTGAAACGTAAGTTTGTGTCTTTCATCTTAGTAACAGGGAAGCCAGAAGAAGCGTCAACATTGTATGAAGAGAAGTAGGCCTTGAGAACGACACCAACAAAAAGTACCTAGAAGTCAAGCTGGACTGTACTTACTCATTTAAAACACACTGCCAAAAGCTAAAAGGGAAAATGAGCGCAAGAAACAGCATAAACCGCAAGCTGACAGGCTGAACATGACGAGCCCAGCCAGAGGAAGTGCTGTAAACCAAACATATGGATGTTGCTCTAACCGGATATGCCCGTATTATAACTAATTGCGAAATACCGACACCAGTCCAGAAATTCTACCCTCTAGCTGGTATTGCACCATTAGATATCAGACGCAAAGTGGCTAGTGAAATAAAGAGAAGAAGTTGATGACAGATGAGAGGCATCGCATCGTCCTTTCTTGTATGAAATCTAGAAATATATTTGTTTAGAAAACCACACTACGGGTATTATAAACCCAATTCAAGATCCGTCGTGAATCTTTATGGAGGGAGACACAGTTCGTAAACGCAGACTTTAAGCCCAGGGAAGAACTTGATACCGACCATCAGCTGCCTAGTACCATGAGAACCTTAACTTAAATCATCTTAGAACAGAGGTATCCAAATGAAGTGGGACTATATTGATAGTGACGTATGTGAGTGTGGGGAAATACTAACTTCAAAGTAATACTTAGTAGCATACTAAAAGTTGTTTCTTCAGATGTTGCTGACGACCAGATTAGGTAGCATCTTTAATAGACCAACTTCATTAAATTTTTTCAAAATTTTGTTGACCGTGGAATGTGTAAAAAAATAAGATTCCGGTTTGAATATTTGATAGACATACTAAGAATCCTTTTTTCCCCTCATACATTAAGATTTCTGTTTTATATAAATGTACCATCTTGAATTATGATCAACTGATTAATAAAGTAATTATCTAATGGGTTCCTTTCATATTTAAAAAGTCCCAAATATCATAATTTTTTTATAAACCAGTTGAATATTTCGATAAAAAATTAGTCGTTTTGTGTGTTTTGTAGATGGCTTATAACTGAAATAAGTAAGGAGGAAAACGCTGGGCATTTGAATAGTTACTGCAATACATCAGTTAATTGAGATCTAATAGAGCTTAGGGAAATTGTATTGAGAATCCGTGAAGATACATTAATGGGAAGTGGACAATATTTTTAATATCACTATAATAGAACAAAAAATTGCTCGGTTCAAACTTTTATTAAAGTATAAATGTATTTTTTTTATTTACTGTTGGTATTTTTTTATAATCAATAATCATGACAGGAAAAGTAGTGGTTGAAAAAGTTATATAGTTATAGTTATAGAAGATTGGAATTCATTTAAAGAAATAAGAAATGAAATAACAACGATGATTAGGACCGAAAAAGAAGAATACTTTTATATGGTAATTCAGAAGGATAAGAGTAACTCGAGTGAAATGTGGAAAGACCTAAAAATTATATTGCCAAATAATAGAAAATATCTGGAAACACAGTAAAATTTAATAATTTAGAAACATCTCAGTAACATATCATATGTATTGAATTTAACAAATATTTCTTAGGCAGTATTAAGGAAATAGTAACCTAATATAAGTAAATATAATAACAAAAATCACATACTGGCTAAAGTAAAAAATCATACATCCTTCACTAAATTTGAAAAAATAGACTTACCACACTTGAAAAAAATTGTAAATTCATTAAAGAATACTGCTGGTGTAGAATATGATATATCAACAAAAATAATAAAAGATATATTTTTAGTTATTGGCAATCGTTTTCTTGATGTTATAAATAATTAAATAGAAAGTGGAATATTTCCCACAGAATGGAATTTGCCAGTTATTGTATCTATGCCAAAAAGTTTCTAATACGATTATAGGTCAAGATTATAGACCAATAAATACAGTGCCCCAGTATGAAAAAGCGTTAGAAATTGTGGTAAAGGAACAACTTGCAAATTATTGTGACAAAAAACTCTATCATAATGCCTAATCAATCTGGTTTTCGTAAAAATCACTCGTGCGAAACCGTGATTTTTAATATATGTGATACATGGCTTAAAGCTATTGATAATGGTGAAACGGTGGTAGGAGTATTTTTAGATTTTCATAGAGCTTTTGAAACTCTGAATCGTCGTTTATTATTGAAAAACTTAGAGAAAATGAGTATATGTGACACTGCTTTGAAGTGGTTTCAGAGTTGCCTATCACATAGAACACAAAAAGTTAAGTACAAAAATTGTACCTCAATAGCAATGGTTACAAAATAAGAAGTACCACAAGGTAAGATCCTAGGACCTCTCTTGTTTATTTTATATATAAATGACATGATTAAATGTGTAGATAAATGCCAGTTTAAAATGTTTGCCGATGACACAATGTTATATATTACAGGAAAAACGTTGTGGATTTGATATATGCAATTAATCGTGACTAAAGGTAATTTTCGAGTGGCTGTGTGATAATAGTTTCTACATAAATGTTAATAATTGTAAATATATGATAATAGCAAGTAGGCATAAGTTAAGTAATGTTGGTGATAATCATAGAGTGAAAATTAGTAACATTAACTTAGACACAGACGAGAACTTAAATTTAAAAAAAAAAACATACAGACTATATCATGAGCAAAATTTTAAAAAAAAGTATCGTTTTTATATAGAATCGGACTCACTTTCTATGTTTACTAAGTTATTAATATATAAATCAATTATTGCACAACATATTGACTTTTCATGATGAAGCAAACAGAAAAATTCTCATAAAATTCCTTTATTAATGTGACCGGTTTCGTGAACAAGTAATTACTTCACATCATCAGACACAGGACTACAATAGAAAATGAGTATGGTGGTTACATACATACATAAATAAAATGTTAATAAGTTAATAAAACTTAAAAAAACAGAAATACAGAAGACAATTATTCCATTTTTTTACTAGTAAAAACTTATTGAAAAAAAAATTTTTGTACAAGAAAGATTGAAATTATTTAAAATAATAAGGATTACGTTAGTTTAAAATTATAATATAGAGTAATGTAAAAATTTAATTAATTGAAATGTGTCTAAAAGAAGAAGGTTCATTTTTATATAATACTTACATTTTTATAAATAAAAAAACCAGGGTAGTCAAATTAAAATTAAAATAGTTTTGCAACATAGTCAAATTGTAAGTAAATGTAAAATAAAATATTGACTTGTTTCTCAATATTATTTAACTGGAACCAAAATTCAGCAGCTACAAAAAAATACAAAATAGAGCTATGAGAATTATTCTTAAATGTAATAGGTATAACACCTATAAGAATGATGTTAGATGTATTAAATTTAATGAATATAAACCAGAGAATTGTTTATAGAACACTAATTATAATTTTAAAAATGAAAAACAAAGAGAAGTGTGTTCTTATGAAAGGGATTAAAGTTGTATAATAATTTACCTGTTCCAATTAGAAGATGTCAAAATTTAAATAGTTATAAGAAAATGTTGAATAATTATATAGTAAAAAGTTTTTAGTTTTAAGATTTAATTATTGTTAAGTAATTCGAATACTAAAATTGTAATAAATAGCTATGATAAATAAAGACATATTATTATTATTATTATTATTATTATTATTATTTGTAAATACATCAAACTGATGTGATAAATTTTGGGTGATTCAATGTTATAAATAAGTTAAAACAATAATAAACAATAAAGCTTTTTTGTACTTACAATTAGGTGAGGTTAAAAAAAATCACTTTTGTTAATTAACCGTTAACCAATAATTTTAATATTTTACTAGATAGATAGGATAGTTGATCATTGCGCGCCTTCATTAATATTAAGAGGCAAAATAACACACTCGAACATCTCATTACAAAATAATACTCGAATTTCAACCCAATACGTTTACCTAATTTTATAATTTATTAATGAAGCCGGTGGGTCAAAGTTGGCCATAATATTGTCCGAAAACATCCATAAGGCCATTAGGGATTAACAGGGCTAATTTCTAATTATAGGGCAAGTAAAATAAAAGAGGGAGAATGGGGTGAAGCAGGAGGAGCCGCACGGGGGATAATGGAGATATAAAACACACATCTGAAAAATTTTCAACCCCTTAATTTGAAACATTAAGTTACCTTAAAATACGTTATTTATTAGCATGCAGGAGTAAAACCGTTTTAGCGTAGAAAAAGAAACGAATTTCAATATTTTCAGAGAACATAAGGGTTGAAATTGCCGCGAGCGCTTTAGAAATTATTTAATCCTGTATGTAGAAACATACATTAAAAAAGCTCGAGCTATGTATTAGTAACTAAAAAGATTATAAGGATTTTTAAAAAAATATATGTTTGAAACAAGATGTAGGGTATTAATTTTGTAATATTCCTTTGCGTTTGTCTAATTTGGTTTTTATTAATGTTTATTTACTTTCCGGGGGATTTAGATTAAAAGATTTTAAAGAGAAAAATTTTGTAATTCTAGTAGCTTTTACGCAGTTTTCAGATTTCAGTTAAAAGAAAGAGCATTAATATTGTTATTCGTTAAAATTTATTTTTACAAATTGCAAAGAATGTCGGTTATAAAAATAGAATAGAATGGAATAGTTTATTCATCCAATGGATCACAATACAGAATATAGGACAAGTCATATAAAAGATAAACTAAAAAAAGAAAAAAAACAAAGTAATACTGAAACAACATAATTTAACAAACATAAGTATTAAAATTATTCGAAAGTGTGTAATAAATAACTATCTACAGAATAAAATGCATACTGCTGTAAAATATTTTTCACAGATAAAATAAATTTGTTTAAACTTTCGTTTTTAGTGTGAAATTGTATATTTATTATACAGAAGAGCGCCCATATAATAGGGATTTGCCTTATATAGTTCCAATCTATACAAGTCGTATTGTAAATTATTTCCATGTCGTGTGTAATAATTAAAGCTGCAAATCGCTTCTGTGTATCATGGTCGTAGAGTACAGATGTACTTACTGTCGCCGGCATTCATCTTGACCACGAAACTCTTTCTACAGTCCAGTCTATTATTAGCTTTCAAGTTGTGTACACGTTAAGTCACTTGGGCGTATTGCATATTGTTTTTGTATTTTTATTTTATTTGTTGTACTGTATTGTTGACATTAATTTAATAATAGAGCATGGCAGACGTACGCAGGGGAAGAAAACGGCCATTTGCTGACAAAGTGAATAAATTCATAGGTGAATACCCGGATTTATTTTATGATGGTGCTAAAATAATTTATAAAGTGTGCGAGAAAGATTTGATGTGCTGAGATATGCGTGATTGTGGACTTCACGTAAATAGTGTACACCATAAGAATAAAAAAAATGGCGTGCCTTTGACAACACGGTTTGTTTGATTTACTATTAATGCTGATTGCCTGTGATGTTCCGCTGCACATACTCGATAAACAATCATTTCGAGAGTTCTGGAATAAATATATTGCCCAGGTGAAGTTACCAAGTCGCACAACGTTATGTAACAATTTACCAACTGTACACGTAGACATGGTAAATAAGAAGAAATGTGAATTAATAAATACACGGCTGTGGTTATCTGTTGATAAGACAACAGATTGTAAAAAAAACTATTTTAAATGTTATAGTAGGAGTACTGGACCTTCTTAAACCGACAGTTTCACAGTTACTAGCTAGCAAAAGACTAAGTTAGTGTACTAGCGAAACAATTACCAGGGTGGTGCTGGAGACGTTAGAAAAATTTGAACTGTCAAAAAAGTCAAGTTTTGATGTTTGTGACTGATGGCGCCTTGACAATGCGTTCAGTAGGCCGTTCTTTGCAAGAACAAGGTTGTACGTTTATACATGTTACGTGTAAAGTGCATACTTTACATCTTGTGGCAGAAACTATTAAAAAAAGGTTTTCCAGAGGTGGATGCATTAATAGCAAGTACAAAAAAAGTGTTTCTTAAATCTCCTAAACGTCTCCGTGCATTTCATAGCAAGTGTCCCGGTATTCCTGAACGACCACAGCCGATTCTTACACGTTGGGAAACATGGTTGCAGGCAGCTTTTTATTATGCTGAATATTTCCAATAAATAAAAGCTGTGATACTACAATTCAATCCAGATGAGGCTGCAGCTATTAAGGAAAGTCAGACAAAATTCGAAGATATTTTCTTTGAAACAGCTTTAAAAAATATTGCGAAGAACTATAAACCATTACATGAAAGAATAAAAAAATTATAAAACAGTGCGTTGTCGTTAGCGGAGTCACTGCAAATAGTGGACGAAGTAAATCTACTGCTACACGCTATAGGTGACGCAACAAATGAGCGCGTTAAAGGAGTTCGAAAGTATGTTACATAAATTTAATAAAATTTTTTTTTACAAATTTTAACATATCTAGAATATAAATACACGAAAGTGGTAATATTTTTCCCTGATGAACGTTGGTTTACATGATTCTCTAAATTTTAAACCGAATAAACAACGTGTTGCTCTATTTAGTAATATAAATATTCTATTGGCTGCGGACGAATTTCCCCAACAAATTATTCCATATCTAATCACAGAATCAAAGTTGGAATGATAAAAAATTTTCGCTGTGTCCTTGCTAATAATTTCGTGTAATCTTTTAAGGGCAAAGCAATTTTTTGCACATTTTTGCATGCATAATCTACATGATCTTTCCATGTTAATTGTAAATCTATATGAACACCCAATAATTTAAAACTTTTTAGTTGTTCTATAGATTTTCCGCTACTTACATATATAATCGAAACGTTGAGGATAAAATTGTAAAGTATACGTTTTCTCTTGATTCATTATGAGATTATTTAATTCAAAGTACTGTAAATATCCTTAAGATTTTTATTAACTAAACAAGTCATTTCTGTTTGATTTTTATGGACAGATAATAAAGGTATGTCATCTGCAAATGCAGTGTAAAATGCCGATGTGTAATTATCAAGATCATTATAGTATAACAGAAACAACAGGGGGCCCAGGACACTTCCTTGTGGGACACCTATTTTTACTTTTAGCATGTTTGAATTTTCCCCAAAAATATTGAACAAATTGTTGTCTGTTGCTCAAATAATCTTTAAGTAAGTTATTGCAATTTCCTCTTATCTCATATTTTTTAATTCTATTTAAGAGAATTTAATGGTCTACACAATAGAATGCTTTAGACCATTCAACGAAAGAGCTAAAACTTTATTATTTTTATCTAATTCTTTATAAATATTGTCTAAAATACTTAATAAAGCAGATATTGTGGACTTTTTTCTCTAAAGCCATGTTGACTAGGTGACAGGATATTGTTGGATTCAGAAAAGCTTATTATTCGTTTACTCAGAACTTTTTCTATTATTTTTGAAAATATGGATAAGAGAAAAATTGGTCGAAAATTGTTAATTAATTGTGGGTTGCCTTTTTTTATAGAGTGCGATAACTTTAGATATTTTCAAAACATTTGGGAAACATCCACCATTTATACATAAATTTGTAATATAACATAGTGGATTCGCAAGATACCTTGCACATTTCTTTATGTCTGATATTGAGGTATTATCTGCCCCCAATGAATTTGTATTTTTTAATTATAATGAAAATTAATAAATGTATTTTGGTATCAAAAAATCCTACACAAATTGTTTGTAGTATATTACAGTATATTAACTTATTAAATATTTTGCATTCTTCTTCTGCACATAAAGTCAAACGATTTCTGACCTTATCTGTCATCACTTTTTGGAGAATGTTCCCTCTAAGGGTTTTTGATATCATTTAAAAGTGACTCGTATACCATATTCTTAACGATACCACAGAGAAAGAAATCCACTGAACAGAACCCCATCCATCTACTTGGAAAATGCTCCTTAAGATGTTCCGCAATAGGTCTTAAATTATGGGCAGGTGCTCCATTTTGTTGGAACCATAACATATTTGTTCAAAGCTGTATTGCTTCTAGCAAAATGGGTAAACCATTTTGCAAAAATTCAAGATACCTGACTGCTGTTAAAGAATAATTAAAAGAAATATGGTCCTATGAGATTCTTGCCAACCATTCCACACCACAAATTTACTACAAAGAAACCCGATTTTGTATTAGGTTTATGAGGAATCAAAGAATGAGTCGATTAGGAACTACATTATTTAAGAATCTACCTCGTCGACAAGATATTGTCGACGTTGTTTAGTATTACTTGAAATTGAGCGCAAAATGTTTATTCTTTGGAAATCAGCAGGAGATAACCTCTGTAAGTGGTAAATTTTGTAATGATGACATTTTGCACCGTTTAAATTCTTTGTATTGAGCCGTATGAGAGGTTTGTTTAAACTTGAACACTTTTCTGATGGAAGTAGTGGGATTTTGTTGATATAAATTTATCACCTCTGTAATATTGACATCAGTGAGAACAGATTTCATATATGGCTTATGGTTTCGTGTCTTGAATGCATCTTCACTATTTCGAAGGAAAGTTTCTAAGATTTAAATGTTGTGCAATCTAGATGTTTACGAGCAGGATATATTTCGTGATATATCCGCTTGGCAAGAGTTGCACTTTTCCTTGCTTCTCC
Organism: Rhamnusium bicolor; assembly: GCA_029963845.1. Taxonomy (NCBI): domain Eukaryota; kingdom Metazoa; phylum Arthropoda; class Insecta; order Coleoptera; family Cerambycidae; genus Rhamnusium; species Rhamnusium bicolor. The sequence goes on from JANEYF010003634.1 coordinate 116,974, forward strand.
ATATATTAAAAGTATGTCATTTTTTTTATCATTTTTTTAATTATTTTACAGCTTTTTCACACTAATAAGGACTACACATAGTTTGACCAAAAACTTAAACTTTGACAATTATGGTTAAATATGTTTTGATATCAAGGCCACCTTACTATTTGTAATAAGATCTATTATAAAAACGTATAAAATCAAGATTAAACGTTATAAACTGTTGTTAGAAATACAATATAAAGTGATGTGTATAAAAGTTACTGAAAATCAAAATATTTTTCGAAAACTGGAAGAAATACTTGGTGTTGACGAAGAAAAATCAAAAAATAACGTCGCCAAGCCTATCGTTAATGGGATAAATATTTATAGTCGCCCTTAACCTGTAGTCTATTTCACTAAAAATTCGTAAAAAAAATCGACACATCTATTGTAATTTTTATAAGAATTCCTTTTAAGTAAAAATTGTTCCAGATTGACAGAAACAATAAACAATGAAATTTTTATAACTCAAATTTTCATGTATGAAGAAAATATTAAATTATTCCTTGTATATATTCCAATTAAAAAAAGTTTGCCATAAAAATATTTTGTAATTACAATTACTGCTATTTTATTTAAATGGTATAATAAAAATAGCATTTAAAAAAGTCGCATAATCCCAAATTTATATTACATTGCATTTATTTCCACGTTTCGTGATATATTAGTAAAATAAAATTAATATTCATTGTATAAAGGCGAACGAGTACTTTTTTCATGTGTAAATTTTTGCTGTACGTATCCGCGGAATAAAATATATTATCCCACAGAATTAATCAGTATTCTAAAAAGGCACGAAGGCCCTAGCACCATTCACAATTCCTAAAATAATGGCCCAAACTACACGTATAATATGTAGATACAGAAAGTAATTAAAAGAATTTAATGTTCCAAATATAAAATTCTGCCTTATGCGCTTTTGCAGGAAGTACATAGGCGGAACTATCAATTTTCCCTCAGTGGTATTGCAGTCATATCTTGGGATTCACATAATTTTAATTATCTACTTTTGAAAACTCTTTTTATTAGTTTAAATTTTCATTTAAATTTGCGTGTATGCATTGCAGTCGCACCACAAGCACAGTCGTCTTAAAACTAGATGCTTTTATCATGTTGAATATATCGCCATGTAGAATATTTACCTACGGCAACACTGAAAATTACAATTATTTCAGAATTAGCATCAACCGCTATATTGAAAAATTGTGGTACTCGATCACTGTTAAAAAACTGTTTGCCCTCTTCATTTGCTAATCGATTTTACCATTTAGATATACAGAAAATTATTTCATTAAATGTTCAAAATGCTTCCCTTCTTAGAAAGGAATAAAACATTTTGCGATTAAAAGCAAATTGTGTAGTTTTTAAGCAAAAATAAAAAAATTGTACTGAATTTTTTTGAGAGATGTTCTTCTGAGAACTAAATCTGGAAAAAAATTTGTCGGTCTCTTGTTTTAGTTTAAAATATATAACATATAGTTCAATAATATTAGTTTGTCACTGTTAATACTCGTAAAACAAAAAACAGAAAACGCTTTATACTTTGGCAGACAGAACAAAAAGTATTTTTATTTACCGAAGTGAAAATCGTTGCGCTCGTAGAATGGTTCAAAATGTTAACGAAAGACACCCCGCTAAAATTGTAGGCCACCAGTATATAATAATCGATTGATGTAGAAGATTTTAAGAATCTGGGTCAGTATGTCATAAAATAAATTACCAACCAAGAGTTCTGGACGGAACAGCACAAGTTGAACTTCTTGGTCATTTTGCAAAAAAATCCAGACACCCCTATGTCGAAACTAGCTAAGTTAACACACATTTCTCTTGGTTTTGCACACAATGTGCTCAAGGTAAATATTCTTTCATTACGCACTACAAGTTCAACAGTTCTGTGAAGATTATTATTACAGATGGATTCATTTTAATGAAGAAATGGGTCAAAAATTCACAGATGACACAAATTTGTTACAAAACATTTGTTTCAGCGATAAATGGACCTTCTTTTAACTAGCTTTGCCAACAAATCTACAATTGTTTCAGGAGGACCATACACAGTGTCCCGAGATGTGGACTGGTATTCTAGAGGACGAGATAGTCGAATCTATTTTCATTAAACAATAACTGGACAACTATATTTAGAATTTAGATAAACCATCTTATAATCCAGTCCTAGAATAATCAGTGACGATGGAAACATGATACTTGATGAGCATAATTTGCATTTTCTGCAAGACGGAGCTCCTTCAGATTATGCAGTTCCTGTGGGACAGTAGTTGGATGAAAAATTTTCTGAAAAAATTAATTTGAAGGATAGATTCAAAAATGACCAGTAAGATCTCTGAATTTAACGACGGTTTATTTTTTTTCTGGGGATATTTAAAAACTTTGGTTTACAAAACAACGTCAAAAGATATTCATGATCTCAGAGCTGGGATAATTCAAGACAGATTTTTTGAGAAACATGTATAAACGTCCAGCGAGAATTCAGGCTTAATTATTGCCTGGCAACCATTGGACAACATTTTAAACTGATCATAGAAGCATTTTCTGCACACGTAAGTGTAATATTATTATTTTTACATGATACATTTCTCTATCTCAGAAATGGATAAATAGATTTCAACTTTTTTTGGTAGGACAGGAAAACTATTTCGACGTGTTCTTTCTCAAAATCATGTCTAATTCAGATCCAGAGTTAGTCTAGGTGGTTAGTGTTAATTTGAAAACACTGTATAATACTAAACCCCTATCTTTGAGAGTTTTCGAGATATTTGCAATACGATATAATAAGGTATTTTAAGTAAGGTTATTCAAGAAGACTTTAAAATGAGAGCCATTTATACAATTTTTGAAGCACTTTGTAAGAATTTTATTAAATTTAACCATGACTAATTCAGTCAGTAGAGACAAAAAGAGGCCTTTGCCTGGGGGTAGAAACCATTTTGAAATATGTTGTTTTGGTTTGGACCCTGACGAAAAATTTAAGTTTGCTACCTTGGAGGGAGGCTCGAGCCGCCATCTTGAATTGAAGGTGCAAAAATTTTTTTTTCACAACAGTTGATCCAACGACAAAATTATTCATGACAAAGTTAAAGAAGATAAAATTCCTTACATTTTTTTTGCAGGTCCAATATTTAACGAGTTACAAAGGCGGAAAGATTAACATTTTCCAAAAAAATCGTCCAAACTCCATTTCTGTTTTTTTTTATTCTTTCTATACACATATTTTCACATATAAAACATTAAATCGCGGATCTCTAACATAGTTTTTCTAAAGGTAGATCTACAGTTACTGATTTATTTTGTTTAACAGAATACTTATCTAATTGATAATGGCAGTCAAGTTGATATTGTCTGTACAGATTTCTCCAAAGCTTCTGACAGGCTACACCACAGTATTCTTCTACAAAAGTTACATATTTCTTGTTTTCAGACCACCTTATTAATTACCTCTCTTTTTACCCTGAGAACATATCGCAATATATTTTATACTGTGGCCATAAGTTTGTTGAAGTTTTACCAAACTCGGGTGTCCCACAGGGATCGATTTTAGGACCATTCTTATTTAAAATTTATTCTCAATAATATTGTTACTGACATTACTGTGAATGGTCTTCTATATGCTGATGATCTAAAAATATTTTGTGGGATTTCATACTTCGATGATTGGCATTACAACATAATTTAAATGTAATTATAACCGGTGCATTAAAAACAAATTGTTTCTGAATCCTTCAAAATGTAATGTTTTTTCAGAAACAACTAAACACAATACTACTATAGATAATTATGTACTTGAAAATAATTTGCTTTCAAGACTAAAGACATTTATTGACTTAGGGATAGTGTTTTGACGAAAAACTATCATTTACAAGTCATATTAATCAAGTAATCCTATAAATCTCTAGGATTTCTTATTAGAAATATTATTCACTTCGGTAATGCCTCTGGCCTCAAACTACTCTATATTTCTATTGTGAGGTCTAATGTAGAATATGCCTCAATAATATGGGCCCCATATTACAAGGTATATATACAGAACTTCAACGTAGGTTTTTAAAGTATTGTACATTTAAAATTCATGGGTCATATCCACTTATTGGTTATTCTCAGTCTGTACTTCTCTCTAGGTTCTTATTGGTATCAATAAAAGATCCTCTCTTACTTTATTTTTCTTTAGAGATTGGTACATAATTTCACTGATGGCAACTACATACTTAATATGTTACCATTTGATGCTCACAGAATAGCTTCACGTCAAATAGATTTATTTAAACTGGCGACGCCTACAAAAAAAAAGAAGTTCTATCCTAGAGATCAGACCCAACCTTTCCCATGTATTTTGACACGCTAAAATCGAATTTGGCAAAAATTTTGTTGATGCGTCAATTTTACTCTACAACCTATAACCCTCTATAATCCCCCCAAGTGGGAAATTTTTGAACAAATTTCTATAAGGATTATTTGGGTCGCTAATCACGATCCTGATGTCAAAAATGAATTTTGATACAATGACAGCTGTCAACAAGCTCTCAAATTTCATAAAAAATGTAAATAGTCAAAATTTTTAACATATTGTTAAGTTTCTTGGGCTGCGACCAAAAAACCCTTATAGAAATTTTTTCAAAAAAATGTCTCCCTTAGGAGATTATAGCGGGTTGTAGAGGAAAATTGACGCGTAAAAAATTTTTTTTGCCAAATTCGGTTTCAGCGCATCAAAATACATAGGAAAAGTTGCGTCTGATAACTGATAACTTTATTGGATGAGAATGTGTCCAGATCCTCTGGTAGCAGTTACCTTTTGCCAAATTTGAGAATCGGATCCTCTCCGCAGCGGGACAGGTGCATAGAACGTGGTCTGCCTTCTCATCTTATTCCAAGCATAGACGGCACTCAGCGTTTTCCGCTAGGCCGAGTTTATGCAGATGATAGTTTAATCAGCAGTGCCCGGTATATAGGCCTGTTAGAGTTTTTAGGTTTATCCTGTTTAACTCTAAAAGTATCTTAGTTCTTGATTTCAAGTGGTATTTTATAAACGCCTTAGAATGAACTAATCCTGGTAACTCTTGCCAATACTGGAGAGTTTTCCTCTCAGCCAGGTTGAGATGGCCATCTTAGCAGTACTTGAAGATATACCAAGCATTGGTTCTGGTCCGATGATTCGTGATCCTGCTCCTTCTCTGGCCAAGGAGTCAGTTATTTCCTTCCATACCAGAGTGGCCGCGTATCCAGATGAGGAGCACTTTGTTGTTTTTGCTCAAATTATTTAGAGCCTTCTGGAAGTTCCATACTGTTTTGGAGTTACAGAGGTAGAAGCCAAGAGCTTTTATAGCTGCTTGGCTATCTGAAAATTTTTTAATTGATCTGCGTGTAAGATGCATATATTCTAGCCTTCGTACACACAGTTCAATGGCATGGACCTCGGCCTGAAAAATAGTTGCAAACCCAGGTAGTTTGAGGATATCCTCACCCATGGCCTATTGCTATGTACTCTGGCTCCTGTTCCCTCAGGAGATTTGGAGCCGTCTGTAAACCAGCAACTATCTGCCCTTAGTAGGTTGGTTTTATTCCGATCCCACTCATATCTTTCTGGAAGAAGGATGTGGAAGGTCAGCTCATAGTTGGTCATGGTAGGCATAATATCCGAGGGCATTCCTAGAATGCTGTGACTTTCTACGTCATCCAGCAACCTGTTCCGCTCCATAATACTAGCCTGCGGCATATTAATGGCCGCTTGTTGCAGTCTATATGTTGCCCACCTGGCCTCTCTTTTTATATGAAGAGGGGGTTAGTCCAGGACGATTTCCACTGCAACTGACGGTGTGGTGCTAATTGTGATCCTTTTGACCACCAAACGATGGATTCGTATGTTATCATTGGTCTGATGACCGTGACATAGATCCAGTAAATTTGTTGAGGACCCATGCCCCAAGATTTGCCACAATACGACGACATGTCCATAAGGACAGTTTTGCTTTGTGGATTACCTTTTCTAGATGGGAGTTCCAATTAAGTGATTTATCTAGAGTGATTCCTAGATATTTCACCTCCTCCGCAAATGAAATAGTTTCACCCATTAAGGAGGGCAGTCTTAAGTCCTCCAGCTTCCTTTTCCTGGTGACTGGTACTATTACTGTTGTTTGAGGGTTCACAGACATCTGTTTCATGTCACACCAGTTACCCACTGCATCCAGTGTCTCTTGAAGGGTACTCCTTCAGAGTTTCCTCTGACTAGTATAACTAGATCATCTGCATATGCTAGAACTTCAACCTCCCACAGTGTGAGAATAGCCAGTAAGTCATCCACAAGAAGTGACCACAAAAGGGGGGAAAAATCGCCATCCTGCGGGCATACTCTTGTGGCTCTAAGACTGACTGTTTCTCCATGTAGAGACGTCGTTATAGTTCTATTTGATAGCATAGCACGAATCCAGTTTCCTATAGTCGGCACATCTCCTCTGGCGACTACTGCTGCATATGAGGAGTCGGGCAGTGCATTGTTAAATACTCTGTATATTAGCATCAGATCGAATTAACGAGCATGCGTAGCATATGTCCCACTCTCATAAATAATTGCTTTTATGGTTAAACAATGAATAATAATTTATTTCTGAAATAAATTATTATGTATGTTATGAGTTACGGAAATTATAAAGAAATTTACATGACGGCAATGAACGCCTATGGAGAATATCTTCTACCCTGTTCGTAATTGTAATCTATCCTTTTTTATTTACAGCATGTAGCGGTGCCGTATCATATTTTTTATGCCTTATATTACCTCTTTTCTCAGGTAAATGAGTTTTAATGCCTGCTTCGCTAATGAGCAACACAAGTAAAAATTATTGCTTAAATACCAATTAAAATGCATTTAAATACGATACTTTTAACATAATTTCCCCATTAAAGTAGTGCAAGGTAAAGCAGTATACATAGAAGATATTTATATTATTGTGTATCCTACGAACAAGTAGTGAAATACTCAGACGCAAAACGTTTACATGCTCTCGTATTGACATTATGGAGTAACAATTTCACACTATACAAGGTGTTCTGGCAATAAAATAGCTATGTACGAAAATTGTCACGTTCAATTTGAATGTTACCACTTCAAATAATGTTTTCTCGAGTGTTCGTCATTTGATTGCAATTATAATTGAATTTAATAAAATCTTTTATCTCTATACCGGTAGTAGTTCGATTGTCAAACTTACACAGGGATTGGTTTTGAAACGAAAATTGGTGTCTGCATATTCAAATACTGAATGTTTTTCCGTTGTCTTAAACAGGGTTTCTTTAGGGGGGAAGTTGTTCTACCTGCGACGATTAATTTATTTATTTAATTTAACTACATTTCTATTAGTGATTATATTTCGATGCAACTTGGCTTTCTTTTATTGGTAAGAATATAAGCGAGGGGAGAGTGCATCTTCAGCTAACGTTGTGCAAAAAGTCAGGGGGACGCATTATAGCCGCTTTCTTCAGTTTTAGATAAACTACTTAATATCTGTCTGACAGATATATTCATTTAGAGGATAAAAACGATTTGTCTTTCTTCAATAAATTGTTTGCCCGATAGGTTTATCTAGAAGTCATAAATTGAATTGGAGAATACAGAACTAAAGTAATTGGATATGTAATACATTTATTTGGCAACGTTTCAAATTGTGTGTATGTCCAAAAACATAGCCTAAACATATTCGTGTTGCTGACAGTGCTGACAGAGAACACGAAAAATTGGTTATTTGGTTTGGTTTTTAAATATATCTTGGGACATTCTCCTCCATTTTTTTATTAAAAAAAAGCACCTAAATTCATACGTTGTGCTCTATGTACAACAAATTAAATAGCAGTGACAAACCCTTAGGATAAATGTCTATTTTCTACTTGATGTAACAGATAAATTTAAACCTAGTTTAACCAGCGGATAGAACAAATCTGACAGGAAAGAAAACAAAATGTATCAATATTAATATTAACTTACAGTACAAAACAATTTGATTTAACGAGTACGCCCACATAAAAATGCAAGGTGGAAGAATGCAAAATATTGCAAATGACAGAAGAATGCAAAGCGTGGACACGTGTTTCTGACTGATTGCTAGTCATCAGCATAGTATAGCTGAGTTAAAATGATGAACATTACTTAAGAGCCACTGACAAGAAGCCAGTCGCACTTTTGTGGCTTCCATTTGAATGGCTCTTTATGAGAGCATCGACCAAGCATGGTACACACGGACAACTATGGCAACCTACGTGGGATTTTCGACCCAGGAGAATATATATCTACAGAGAAATAAGTAATAACGCGGGTTTATATATATTACAGTAAAAAACAATTTGATTTAACGGGTACGCTCGCATAAAGAATACGAAATTCGACACAGGTTGCTATAGTTGACCGCGTATGCGATGCTTGGTCCATGCTGTTATACAGAGCCAGCCAAGTGGAGGCTACAAAGGTGCAACTAGCTTCTTATCAGTGATTTTCCGTTAGTGTCATTAAGTTAGCTACAACGTGCTGATGACGACCAGTCTAGATTTAGGTTCTCCGGATACTACGAATGACGTAACGCTTGTATTTATTTATATGTCTTCCTAATGACCAGCCACTTATTTCATAGGATGAACACATACTTGCAAGTCATTTTATGATTTCTAGTTGATACTTTAATTATTGTGTAATTCGGTAAGTTATTTTTAAATTACGATTTTAACTCATTTCATAACTTTTAGAATTATTATAATTAAAGTCGGCCCGTTGAAATCTAGTTTGGCGATCGGAGATAGAGGGCGAACGTACGACATGCGTCGACAACTACGCATATCAACAGTCTTCCAACGACTAGTCAAACATAGACGATATTGAGATACGTACATGTGGATGGAAATTATAATAATTCCGCAAACGTATGCAATGCCAAATCGAAACGTTCTTTACCCTTCGCTCCCCAAATATACAAATTTATCTCCCGATATTCGGACACAAAATATGCCTGATCGGTTATAAACTGCCGTATGTGTGAAAACACTTGATAGGCTGGATTGCACATAACTTCAGACAACATATTGCAAGTGCAAGCGCAAGCCATAAAGAAAATCGTACCCCATAATATCCGTTCTGGAAATTTATCTATCTATCTACTAGGAAACATATACGACGACAACTTCCACGTGTTAAAGAACTAACTAAGAACAATATAAAGTGTGCAGTGCGTGGAAACACGTACGAATAACTATTGAGGAAACCACAGACGCAGGAAACAATAAAGTTGGAAATTTGTTAGTGCATAGTTTATATATAAACCCAACCCGTATAGCGTAAGACATCTTTGATAGCCAGTAAAGATTGGAAAAAATAATTATGACACAATTGAATATTATGTACTGACAGCAATGAAGATATTTAATATACAGAAATACAGTATTTTAATGTTAGCGACTGATGGTGCGTAAAGTAGGTGCATTGCTAAAAAAAATTGCCAAAATTTGTTGCGTATAATCTGTTTACAGCACGCTTTTCATAATGTAGCAGAAAAGGTTTGAAATAACTAACCCGACGTTGTCAAGCTAATCGCAATTACAAAAAAATGTGAAGGCGGCTAAACGTATTCAAGAGTTTCACAAAGTATGACCAAAAACTTCCGAACCCCTACAGCCTGTAATAATGAGATGGATAACATGGTTGCCAGCTGATTTTTATTATCATGAACATTTCAACAAAGTTGAATCTGTAATATTGAAATTCCATCTCCAAGAATCGAGTTGTATTACGATTACTTACTAAATATGAAACTTATGATATATTAACAGACTATACGGAAAAATTACTAGCCAACTGGTTATCTGTATCAGTATCTTTTGAAATAGTGAACAATGTAAATATGACACTGCAAACATTTACAGATGACCCTCGTGTCGTGTTGCCGAGTAATTAAAAAGACGTCTTAAGTAAAAATTCGGATATTGACAAATTGCGTAATATTAGCAATTGCCTAATTGATGGTCGTGCAAGAAAAAAAATATGCATATACAAATAATACGTCTTTGGATGTAAAATATTCATTTTCATAATTCACCTTACTATTTACATTTACAGTTTAGCAGAGGATAATATAGAAGGTTTGTTGACGATGAAAGTGTACGCCGACAATCATAAATAACTATTAGTGGACATGTTATAAGAGGTAAGTCTTTGCAAGTTTCACCATGCCCCTCATCAACGCCAGTCAATTTCTTAAAACAGGCCGACTTTAATTATTATAGTCTAAGTCTCTGAGAAAATAATATAAACTTCTCTGCATTTTGTTAATATATCTCACCTTTGGCGATATATGTAGACAGATAATAAATGGAGTGGTAATTTACTAAAAAAAGAGTTATGTTTAAATTAAATTAGCAACAAATTAATACTTAGTATTGCAGAAACTATAAGTAATATTACCATTTAAATTGTGAGAAAGTATCATTCCTTAGGGACTTTGGTCTCTACTTCTATTTGCAGTGCCATAAGAATCACATAAGAAATTTTATGTCCGAACATTCATATGAATATTATAGACATATTTTACACTATTTCATTTCTTATCTTTGAGACTTGCCTTCGGACATCAAAACAATCCACCCCATTGGCGTGAGACTGTATTAAAGTGTCTTTGATATTCGTTTCATATAGAGAATCTATATGATCCAGTGGCGTTTCAGGCTAATTTTTGCTAAAACAAAATATAAAAAAATCAAAGCAAATGATTTAATTTATTGATTCGCTTTTGCAAAATAGGTTATTTGACTTTTATTTTTAAATTTTCTTAAAATGTAGTATTAGTCCACAGGAATTTTTATCCGAGCCGCCAAGTCACTCTCCAATGTGATGTTCTTCTTGAAGTAAACAAACAAGCTCAAGTATCGCTCGGTATCGTTTTTTATATTTATCATATAAAATGATGAGTTTCCATTGTTATATGTAATGTTTGGTGCCGAACTGCAATAATACAAGTGTAAAGACACCACAAAGGTTGTTTTTAAAACCGCCAGATGATATTAAAATGAGAGAGACTTGTTTACAACTTGCCAGGAGAGACCCAAAATTATTATTGAGTAAAAAAATAATGTATTTTTGTTTGTAATTTTGAGGTTATGTTGAAGATTGTCTGATAATGTTCTAATTACCTACATTATATACAATTTTATAAACGTAAGTACCTAGTTAGCTTTAAAATTAGAACTAAACAAATATTATATACATAAACAGATATTTTAATGTTCCTAAATTCGGCAGCAGAGAAATTGGGATTAGCCGCAAAGAATTTAGCCACCATTATTGTGTCAATTATTGGCAAACTCATACTGTCCGGTTTTAGAAACCACCCCCCATGATTAATTATTATAAACTTGAAAAAACATACGAAATCAATCGAAATATTCATAGAACAGTCACTGTAAAATAACCGTAAGTTTTGCTTACTACAAGAGTGACGTCACATTTAAAATCATCATGGCGGGTAGTGTTTTGTAACATGTCGTTCATAGACTAAAAAATTGCAATTTTGGAATTGAAATAATTAATCAACCTAGTATTTTTGTGAATAGAAACCGATAATTTCTGATTTATTATTCGATAAATTATCGTTTTCATGCAATTTAATAATTTATTTTTCATAGCGTCAATTACCCTATTTAAGTACTAAGAATTTATTGTGGATTGACCTATTTTGTTGTAAAAACTATTAAGAAAAGATATAATATATAAATATATAAGATTAACATACCTCTTGCATTATTATGTACTCGTATGAAGCGAACGATTTCAAATGATGTCAATATTTTAGTGCATATTCCTTTTTATTTAATGGGTCTGAACTTACATGGTTCAAACCTCTATTGGTCGTGTACTAGACTTATATTATTAGCCCAACCTGTATCAGAATTAAAAACGCACTTTGGCGATTAAGATAAACAATACTTTAACCAAAAGTAGAGTAAAACAGGAAATAGGAATTACAGATTCTTTATTTTATATAAGGGCAGTATATACAAATAGGATATAATAGAATTTGTAGTATATTAACAAACTAGTTATCTGTAGATCTTTTTTGGGAAACGGCTTTCTACCCAACACATACGTTACAGTCAAAGTACGTAATTGGTAAATGTATACGTCTTCCGTTGAATATTTACATGTACCAAGCTGGACAGAAATTTAAAAATTAGGCGTTCTGCCTACTTTATCCGCTAAATGATTTTAAAGAAACACACAACAAACTGGAACTCAGAGCTTGGACCTTATTTGTAAGCATAGTAAGGTGATTTTTAGGGAACAAGAAGGATAAGAACTACAAGCAATTAGTAAGCGAACTTTTAGATTCGTACCAAACGCTTGATTGCTGTATGCCGTATTCACAATCTGCATTCTCATTTAATTTATTTCTCTAAAAATATGCGTGCAGTAAACGCCGAGCAAGGAGAAAGATTTTATCAAGATATCAGGACAATGGAAATTCGTTATCAATGATGATGGGTTCCAGCCATGATGGGTGATTACTAAGCCTGGCCAAGGTCATTAATCCTACAGATACGTACTGGGTATGCATCATATCATAATACTTGAATAAGTACAATAATAAAAACAAAAATATTTTATATATTGTGATGTATGTTTTTGTACTATTTCATTCGCTTTAAACATCTTTTTTATGTATTTCCTTATATTTTGTAAGCCTAGTGCTGCACATTATTATTAGGTAAACTGTTAAATGACGGTCACACATGTACATTGTATATCTAAGTGATAACTAATAATAAATAAATAAATAAATAAAATAAATGGAAATAAATTTTATTAATACTGGTACACTTTATAAAAATATGTACAAAATTCACCTTCTTAAGCAGATTTATGAAGTAGCTTGGTTGTCGCTATCACAAACTGGAGCACTTCTATAATAACTGTGTAGCATCAGATATGTTTCTACAGTTGTCTCAGTAAGCGATGTTCGCGTGGTGAAAAAATATGTTTGTATTTCGAAAAAGACCGTTCGACATCTACGGAAGTAATACAGGCATAAGTAAAACACTCTGTGAACTCACTTAACGCAGCTGTAGATGCAGCATCACAAATTTGTCTTAATTTGGTAAAATCGGTATCTTTCCGTAGTACACTCTCGAATTTTTCAACAACGGGCTTATTTTTTTGGGTCATTTATAGTCTGTAGCTGTGTATTTACGTCGTCCACGATTTGCAGCGATTCCACTAACAACAACGAAGTACTTTGCAATTTTTCTATTGCGTCGTGTAGTCCTCTATAATTGTTATAAATAGTTTTTAAATCTGTTTCAAGGGAAACATCTTGAAAGCTTGTCTGGCTTTCCTTAATAGCTGCAGCCTCGTTGGGGTTGAACTGTAGTATCACAGCTTTTATTTGTTGAAAATATTCAGCATAATAAAAAGCTGCCTTCAACCACGTTCCCCAACGTGTAAGAATTGGCTCTGGTGGTTCCGGAATACCAGGACACAGTGTGTGAAATGCTCGAAGCCGTTTAGGAGATTTGAGAAATACTTTTTTGTATTTGCTATTAATGCATCTACCTCTGGAAAACATTTTCGAATCGTTTCAGCTACAAGATGGAACGCGTGCACTTAACACGTAACACGTCACGTAAAAACCTACAATCGACTCTTTGAAGAAAACGGCCCACCAAACACATTGTCGCAGCACCGTCGGTCACAAATATCAACATCTGACTTGTTGGCAGTTCAAATTTTTCGAAAGTCTCCAACACCACCCTCGTAATTGTTTCACCAGTACACGTAGTTAGTCTTTTGCTAGCTAGTAAAAGTGGAAATGTTGGTTTAACAGGGTCGAGTACACGTACTATAACATTTAAAATAGAATCTTTTTTTACAATCTGTCATCTCGTCAACACATAACCACAGCCGTGTATTTTTTAATGCACATTTAATCCTATTTACAATGTCTTCACGAACACTTGGTACATATCTACGTAACGACGAACTACTTAAAACTGAAAACAATAATGAACGAAAAATACTAGTATTATTGTGAAAAAAGCGTGGGGCGCTTTGTGCCATATTTTTCGTATATCGAGCAACCCACGCTTTTTTTCACAATAATACTAGTATTTTTCGTTCATTATTGTTTTCAGTTTATATTAATAATTATTTTTCACTTTTTAGTTTGATGTGCTTTAAAAGCGTATATTTTAGTTTTTTTAAACTATATTTATTTCCTTTTTAACACGCTTTTATTAGCTTCACTTGTATGTTTATTTGTTTGTTTGTAACCGACTCTTTGGACTCGATTTTGACCCACTTTAAACGGACAGATTTAATTGAAACTTTGTACACTTACGAAGAACCGGTAACAATACAATAATTTGATAAGTTTATATCATTATCCTGATCAGGATCGCCAGAATTAAATAATTTCCTTTCCTCACGTATCCTCTGCGTGAGAGCAAGAGGCTTATTACTGTTAGTACATTCTGTGATTCTCAGTTCGTTCGATGGCCGAGCGGTCTAAGGCACAAGTCTTAGTCGACGCGAAACGACGGACTCCTCGGGCGTGAGTTCAAATCTCGTCTATGGCTGAAAAAAATATATATTTTTTTTCAGAAGTATCTGTTGGATCGTAATATGTTATAATATCAGCATCATTAAGCAATATAGATATAGTTTAAAAAAACTAAAAAACACGCTTTCATAGCACATTAAACTAAAAAGTGAAAAATAAATATAGTTTAAAAAACTAAAAAACACGCTTTTAAAGCACATCAAACTAAAAAGTGAAAAATAATTATTAATATAAACTGAAAACAATAATGAACGAAAAATACTAGTAACGCTTTTTTCACAATAATACTAGTATTTTTCGTTCATTATTGTTTTCAGTTTATATTAATAATTATTTTTACTTTTTAGTTTGATGTGCTTTAAAAGCGTGTTTTTTAGTTTTTTTAAACTATATTTATTTCCTTTTTTTGGTCTAGGCCAGTATATGACACTTAATGACATCCACACAGGTCAAATAATAGTACACGAACAGCAGCACAAAAAAGATTATTTTCAATACTCTTTTCCATGAAGATAAGTTCAGAAAAGCCTACTTACCATAGTGATTGTAGAAAAGATATTATTATTACACCAATCCTTATCTTTGTTATTCGCCATAGACACACATTTTAATTTCGAAATTATAAACATCAAGATGGTGTGAATTGACCATGGACGCCTCTGCATGTAGTAGGCCATAGTAAGCTATAGATATAATCCATAATGCGGTCTAGAGGCGACACCAGGAAGTATCCCCGCTATATCCTGTTCGGAATGTCCTTATCGGTCTAAAGGATACTATGGCTATACTGATTTTGCTTCCCGATAAATACACAATTTGTATGTATCTCTTTGAGCGTATTAGAAATGTAAAACTGGCTATTTGAATATTGCAGTAAACCAGCTTTTTGTACTTCGGTATACATTTTTTTTTTTGGTTAAATGTATTGTATTAACGTTTCTCTTCAATATGTTTGTAGTTTTTATTTTTATTTATTTAGTTCTAATTTTTTGTAAGCGACTAGAAACTCTTTCTCATATCGACAGTCATTTTAGACGGAAGTGCTCTACGGTGAACGAGAAAGAAAAGAAATTTTAGAAAAAATTATATATTTTAGATTCTTGTTGAAAGGTCAAATAATAAAAAGAGAAAATTAATTTGCAAAATATCTGCAACACTCAGTGCAACATAAATCTTGACGCAATGTCATATTACTATCCACGCTCTCAATAATTAAAATACTGTTTTGAATACGTATTTTATTGGAACAACTTAATAAATGAATTATAACATCACGTTAATAATACAAGACTCGTAACACTGGCAGACAAAAAAAATATGTATTTTGTAACATGTACCTGAATAGTATATCCCACTGAAATAAAGTCTTCTGATTGCAGAAATGACAAGCAAAAAATCGTAAAATGTAATGTTTTCTTGTTACATTAATAAAACTTTATGGGCAGGACTAACATTATTGTTAATTTTACTAATAACGGCTGAAAACATTGACACTCTAAGCAAGCATGCTCAGAGTGTGTAGATGAAATAACAGACTGGTGTAACATAAATGGTTTGGTACTGAACTCGCAAAAAACAAATCTTTTATTATTCTCACCAACTGGTGTAAAATACGATTTCAGTGTATTGGTACGAGCTAACAACTCATCTATTTGTGAAAGCAATTGTACAAAATTTTTGGGAATTCACATGGACAAAAATTTATCCTGGACCAGTCATATTGAAAGTGTAATAAAAAAATAGATGGAAACAACTTTGCATTATTACAAATAAGAGATACAGTTAACGTTTTATTATGGTTGTATAAACTCGATTCTGTCTTATGGTATCCTCTGCTGGGGAAATTGTTCAGGAGTGCAAAAAAGTCTTCATTATGCAAAAAAGTATTATTAGGAGTATGTTTAAACTCAATTACATTGCATCATGTAGACCATATTTCAGACGGCATGGTATACTTATTGTTTATAGTATGTATATCTTGCAGTCAGTATGCTATGTGAAAAAAAATATACACCAATTGCCAAAATGTAATGAAATTAACAAATACAATACTCGCAATGGAAGCAAAGTATACATACCACCACATAGATTGTTACAAGTAAAAAACGGTCCATTCATTACATCGATCAAAATCTATAACCTCCGACCTCAAGAATTACAGGATATAAACAGCTTCAAACGCTTTAAAAGCACAGTCAGGCAGTTCTTGATTAGACAGTGTTTTTATACTCTATCTGAATATTTTAACTTTTGTGATAACAAATAAATTAGATTAATATTATGTGTAAGTATGTGAATAGGTTTATTCCATTTAAAAAAAAAAAAATATATATATATATATATATATATATATATATATATATATATATATATATATATATATATATATATATATATATATATATATATGTGTGTATATATGTGTATATATATTGTATATATCTTATAACTAAGCAATGTTATTTTGTGTATCTATGTCTTTTGTTTTTTATTTATTTTATTTTATTTTATTTATACATTTGTTTATATTATTGTTACATGTCTCTGACATTACATTTGACTTATCCAATACTTGTATTAGCAGGACTAAAGGAAATAAAATTATTATTATTATTATTAATCTATTTATTGCTATATATCAGTGATGTATATGACATATATTAGGCTTACATTGATATATCTACAAGATGGAGAATAATTTTTGAAAAACATATGTCGGTGCATTTTTACTTTCTTATACCTAATATAAGGAAGTATAATAATCGTGATTTTTTTCGACCCCGAGATTTTGAACCCTCTTGAATCCATTCTGATTATTTTCCGAATGATATCTGTCGGTGCGTGTGTGTGGATCTACGATAACTACGATCTAAAAAATTCTAATGGGAGACGTCCCAAATTTGGCAGTTAAGATTGTCTACAACATTTTAGTTGACACATTAAATTTGGTGAATGTGGTACCACCAGAAGAGACATAATGAATGAAAGAAGATAAAAGGTACAATTTCGGGGAAAAAATTAAAAAAATTTTATTACATTTTTGAACGAATCTCGACGAATTATAATGAAAAAACATAACTTTATGAAAAAAAATCTGTCCGCATGTCTACAGTATCGCAATAACAGCTGAAGTTTTTGAGATAAAGCTTTCAAATTTGGTACACTTGTTCTAAAGGCCAAAGACAATGAAAAATTCGGTGATGAGCAAAATTGGCCAGCTAAAAGGGGGAGCTACGGGATCCAAATTTTTTTGTATTTGACCTTACAAAAAAAATATATTCTTAATGAAAGATTATAAATCATGTCTACTATATCAAGCGAATAAAATATATTTTCAAGTACTTAAATAAAGCTGATATAAACTGAAATTTTACACATTTGGCTTCATAAAATGGGGTTAGAATAAATTTAAGAGTTTGACATTTAAAAGGTCTAATTTAGTTACAAAAATGTCAATGTCAATAACAAAATATCTGATGTGGCCAGCACATAACTTTCTTATACCAGTATATATCATACTGATGTAAAAAAATCATTTTATTTAATTCTTCACTTACCTCAATTAAATTTTTATTAGCGTAGCTTGAAATATTTCATTAAAATTTTTAAATAATTAATTATCAGCGTCATTCGATACTGTCAATAATAATTCGTCATATATTTAATAATTTCTTCTTATTGACATTGACATTTTTGTAACTACCAATTTTTCTGACCAATTTTCCTCATCATCCAATTTATCATTGTGTCTTGCCTTTAAAAGATGTGTACCAAATTTGAAAGCTTTATCTTAAAAACTGTGACTGCTATCGCGACACTGCAGACATACTGACAGATTTTTCCATAACAATGTTTTTTCATTATAATTCGTCGAAATTCGTCCAGAAATGCAATAAAAATTTTTAATTCTTTTCCAGAAATTGTGCCTTTTTTCTTCTTTTATTCATTATGTCTCTTCTGGTGGTACCACATTCACCAAATTTAATGTGTCACCTGAAATGTTCTTCACAATCTTAACTGCCAAATTTTGGAAGTCTCTCATTAGTATTTTTTGAATTATCGCGGATACACACATACATACACACAGACACATACATCCATACACAGGCACCGACAGACATCATTCGGAAAATAGTCAGAATGGATTCAGGAGGGTCCAAAACGTATATATCAATAAAAATCTTGAAGTCGAAAAGAGTCACGATTACTATACTTCCTTATATTAAGTAAAAGAAAGTAAAAATATAATAATTTTAATGATCCTCAACTTCCCACTGTGAAGATAAATGTTCTAATTTTTAAATTTCGAGTATTATTGGCACCATGTTGTTGAAAGAAAAATATCTAGAGAAGAAATAAGATAAATGGAAATAGAAACCATACGGCAGCGAGAGGTCCAAACATTTTAATATTTATATCAGTTAAAGATATATTCAATAATTTCTTTGTATAGTAAAATAGATACAGTAGTAAAATTGCAACATTTCTTACTCAAAAATGAAGTAAAAATGTGATGACACAACTTGAATTTGTTTATTTGATTTAATTCGAAAGCAGTAATGGCTGACAGAGGTCTAATTGACATTTACTTCATTTTTAAATTTTGAAGAATATTTTAAAATCGATTTCTATAAATATAAGTTTACAACCGTACAAAAAATAGTATCCAATACACATGTGAAAAGAGCCATTGCAAAACTAGTACGATTGGAACACTCGTTAACGCTTGTGTTCCAACTTTCACACTCATTTTTGCAATAAAGACCTTTGCACACCTTTTCTTATTAATTTATTTAAGGTCGGCCTATTTCCGATACCAGGGTCAACCACTGACGTCAGGAGATGGGCTATCCCCATCTTGGAAATTTTGCGAACCTCTTCTCTATCGAGGATTAGGTATTTTTTGCACGCCTAATGTTTAACCTTCCCATACTTTCATTGCGTGCACTAATTGCATGAGTTGTAGGGGACACTGGCGGTTCTTCTATAGGGTTATTTGGTCAATGACCTCCCACATACAAATAAAAAATTAGAGCTATTCATTTTCTGAAGTTTAAAAATATATAATATATACATTTTTAATATTCTTAAAAAAATATATTTAAGTTTCTAGTTCATTCTATGCACAATACTATTCAAATTTCTAGATCGCAGGATTTCGTATCCCCTCCGATCACCGAACCTCTACATTCATATTCATTACATTATTCATTTATAGAATTTAAAAATCTTGGGTCAATCCACAACTTGTCCTCAAAGCCAGCTACGGACCGAATTTACAACGAATTAAAGTGAAATAGACTTATGCGCGAATCGTCAGAAAGTAAAGAGACAGAAAACACTGGCGGGGACAATGTCCCTGACACATTTTACGGAAGCGGTAACGCACGAAGTTCAGTGGAGCAGTCTTAATGCTGACTAGGTACGCGTTGGTCGGTAAATTCTGTCGCGTTGTTTTTAATGTTTTTGTTTGTGAACATTTTATTAGTAAATCTCTACATGTCGTGAAATTAAGTAAAACAGTGTTTTTGGTGTTTACTATTAAATATGAGTGTTGTACAAAATATATTAAAACTGAAAGATGGACATAAGTTGGGTTATGAAAACCGAGTGAAATTCAAAGGTGGTGGCTGTCCAAAACCTAATATGACGATTAAGCAAACATCTCTTGATAAGAAAAAAGAAGTTAATATGTATTTTTAATTAAAAAAAGTTTCCTTCAGCAAATTTTATTCATTGTTACGCTCATCAACTAAATTTAATTTTACAAAAAGCATCAAGTCACAATAAAAGCATAACAATTTTTTTTGCTAATTTCCATAGCTTTTCTTCATTCTTTGGAAAATCGCCAAAAATAACAGCCGTGTTAGATAATGTTGTTAAGGTGAGATTACCTAAAGCAGCTCCAACATGATGGAATTTTAATACAAAGTGGATAGAGACTGTTTATACCTATCGAACAGAATTATTAGATTGTTTAGAAAAAAATCATTGATAATGAATCAGAAAACAACACTCTAAACCTCTATTGGTTTAAAAAACTACTTACAAAATGAACATTTTCTTTACTGGTTAAATTTTTTTCATTTAGTTATGCCTCATTGTGATATATTGTTCAATCAATTACAAAAATGTAATATCGATGTCATTACAGTAAATAAGTGTATTGGCGTTTTTAATAGTAAAACTGAAGATATCAGAAATAAAATTTTGAATAACTATTTGAAGGAGACATCCATGCAGTCTGCCCAGAGATGTAAAACGGAAGAATCAAAAAGGAGAATTTCATTAGAAGTTTGTGATATAGTTACATCTGAGATCAAAAACAGATTTAAAGATTATAAAAAATGCTTTCCTTAAGATATGTTTAAATTAGTTAAAACGGAGTATCCAGTCATAAATCATTTGAAACTTAAAACTGAATTAGAAGTATTATATAGCCGAGAAGATTTTTCCAATAGTGAAGGTGCGGTTGCTTTGTTACAGCTTTTTATTAACAATAATTTGTGCAATACTTTTTCTGAAAGTGTCAAACTGTTAAAAATCTTATGTACTCTTCCTATGACTACCGTCGAAAGTGAACGTTGTTTTTCCACCTTAAAAAGAATAAAGACATTTTTAAGAAATACCATGAGTCAGGAAAGGTTATCTTCTTTAGCTATGCTTACCATAGAAAGGGCATTAATAAAGAAGATAAAAGACTTTAACGAAAAAGTAATTGACCACTTTGCTTCTCAAAAAGACCGGAGGATCGACTTGGAATTTAAATCACTTTAAAAGGTAGATAATACAGTAAACTTTTCTAATTGACCTCCCTATCTCTTGACCCACGAACCGCCACTGTGCACTAATTGCATGAGTTGTAGGGGACATTTTTTTAGGTTTCCATTCTGAAAACCTTCTCTCATGTTTTACCTATAACTGTGTAGAAAGCCAAAACTCTATTAAAAAAATTCAATTTCCACATACACGTTAGTCACGTACCGTTCCTAACCTTTTCGGTTTCCGAGATATCCTGATTGGAAACATTTTAAACGGACATCGTGTATGCAATATTACATTAGGTTATTTAGCTTTTTCTATTCTGCATGGGAATTCAAACAAAAAAACAAAGAACTGGTGAAAAATATGCGTCACAAAGTGTGTTTTATTAATATTTTTACCACATTTCACATCATACCGATGATATGAAATAGTGACATAAATCTGTAGCAAATGTTACAATCAGAGAAACTAATATAGAAGATCCTTTCCCATGTAAATAAGTAAAACTTGATGAATGTTTGATATAAATTAGAAATAAGAAGGGGTTGATATTCAGTTTTCATGTAAAGACAATTGCGCCGAAGGGATTGGGGTGGGTCGGGGGTTGGCAAATATCAAATATACAAGTTCGGCGAGATATGGATTTCATTCCACGAAAGTAGTTCGTTATATTCATAACTTTACTTGATACAAACTTTATATTGCTGTCTCGAATAGACGGAACTTCAAAAGATAGAAATGTAGAAATGTTTCCTTCATGATGTTCTTCTGACAAATATCTATCTCTATACGCTTTACTTTATCCCCGAAAAGTAAACTCTATATATATTATTATTGCCTTCATGTGATAAATGGCACTAATCTTGAACTTCATTAAGTCCATAAATTCGCCATAAACTTAGTCGACTAGTCCTTGATTATTAATGCTTGATCTTTTAGTTGACGTTGTTGTGCTCCTTCTCACTCCTAATGAAAAAACGTTATAACTACATTTTATAATGGCTGGCATAAAATCAAAATAATATTATGACACACTATTTCTATGCATGGTTTAAACACGAACTGCCGTTTAATATTTTAAATAAATTTGTGTGCCTAAGACACCTGAATATACCTTCAAAATGTCAGTTTTTACTAAGATCTAAGTTGGGACCTTGGATGTGGCGACACTAATAGTGAAATTATTTCAACGAACACTAAGATAATATTTAATATTAATAATGATAATAATAATAATAATAATAATAATAATAATGTCTGCTCAGGCGAGGAGGCCGGCGAGGTGCTGATGTTGAGTCAGTCACCGAACTTCAGCCAAATCGTCTGAAAGCCCGAATAAGAGCTGCCGAACAGGAAAATCTGTTTCGGCAGCACGTCGATAAACCCCAGCATGGTGTCTTCTATAAGAACATAGAAACACTGGGTTTATCGACCAGGCTGACCTTCGCCTTTCTAAGGTCAGCAGGGCTTAAGTCGGAGACCGAGGGATTCATTATGGCCTGCCAAGATGGTGTTATCAACACCTTGGTCTACCGTAGCCGCGTGTGGCGTGTAGAGGTCCCTGATATCAACTGCAGGACCTGCCATCAGGCGCCGGAATCGCTCATGCACTTACTTTCTGCATGCCCCATATATGCGATTTCGGCCTACATCCACCGACATAACGCGGCTTTACGAGTGCTATACTACCATCTAAGGCACTCGTACGGGGTAGACCAGACACCAGTGCTGCCTTACGTCCCCGGAGATATTGAGTCCGTTGTCGAGAACGAGAAATGCCGGATTTACTGGAACTACTCGTTCCCGACTGTCAGGCTAATCCAAGCCAACAAGCCTGACATAGTCCTCCTCGACCATCAACTCAAGGTGATGTATGTTATCGAGTTCTCGGCACCTGCGGAGAAAAACATCACCTTGAAGGAGGAGGAGAAACGGACCAAATATCGCGATCTCCGGTACGAGCTCCAAGTGCTGTACCCAGGCTACTCGGTCAAAATGGTCGTCCTTATTATCGGTGTACTCGGAGGGATAAAGCCTACGCTGCTCTCGGAACTGAAGATCATACCGGCCTGCCAAAAACCAGCCGAGTGGCTGGCAGGTCAAATGCAGAAGGCGGTCATTCTGGGTTCTCTCCGTCTGCTTAGGGTACACGATTCTGGTATCTACAGTCACTAACCCTGCGGGATGTGGGGAGTGGCTGTAGTTGATACGCCGGCGCGACTCCCGTGAGGCGTCGGAGGCCACGGGAGGACTGACCGGCATCGGATATTCCGAAAAAAAAAAAAAAAAAATAATAATAATGTCTGCAACTAATATGCTTGCCGTTCCGATTCTGCTCTACTCCTTCGGAGTAGTAAAGTGGAGGGTATATGAGCTGCGCCAATTAGACAGAGATACCCGCAAGATGATGAATATTCACAGAAGTATTCATCCTGGATCGTCCGTTCCTCGTGTGTACCTCCCACGTCAACGGGGGCCGAGGACTCTTGAGCTTGGAGTGTACGCATGGCAGAGTAGTACTGAGTATGGCATGTAACATACTCAGGAGCTCAGATCCCCTCTTGCGGTTCGTAAAACATCACGAAACTGTAGGAGTGGGAGCAGGATTGTTCAAGGCAGCAAAAAGAGCCGCAGATGAACTCGGTCTCGCATTTGACATCAGGCGAGGAGGCCGGCGAGGTGCTGATGTTGAGTCAGTCACCGAACTTCAGCCAAATCGTCTGAAATCCCGAATTAGAGCTGCCGAACAGGAAAATCTGTTTCGGCAGCACGTCGATAAACCCCAGCATAGTGTCTTCTATAAGAACATAGAAACACTGGGTTTATCGACCAGGCTGACCTTCGCCTTTCTAAGGTCAGCAGGGCTTAAGTCGGAGACCGAGGGATTCATTATGGCGTGCCAAGATGGTGTTATCAACACCTTGGTCTACCGTAGCCGCGTGTGGCGTGTAGAGGTTCCTGACATCAACTGCAGGACCTGCCATCAGGCGCCGGAATCGCTCATGCACTTACTTTCTGCATGCCCCATATATGCGATTTCGGCCTACATCCACCGACATAACGCGGCTTTACGAGTGCTATACTACCATCTAAGGCACTCGTACGGGGTAGACCAGACACCAGTGCTGCCTTACGTCCCCGGAGATATTGAGTCCGTTGTCGAGAACGAGAAATGCCGGATTTACTGGAACTACTCGTTCCCGACTGTCAGGCTAATCCAAGCCAACAAGCCTGACATAGTCCTCCTCGACCATCAACTCAAGGTGATGTATGTTATCGAGTTCTCGGCACCTGCGGAGAAAAACATCACCTTGAAGGAGGAGGAGAAACGGACCAAATATCGCGATCTCCGGTACGAGCTCCAAGTGCTGTACCCAGGCTACTCGGTCAAAATGGTCGTCCTTATTATCGGTGTACTCGGAGGGATAAAGCCTACGCTGCTCTCGGAACTGAAGATCATACCGGCCTGCCAAAAACCAGCCGAGTGGCTGGCAGGTCAAATGCAGAAGGCGGTCATTCTGGGTTCTCTCCGTCTGCTTAGGGTACACGATTCTGGTATCTACAGTCACTAACCCTGCGGGATGTGGGGAGTGGCTGTAGTTGATACGCCGGCGCGACTCCCGTGAGGCGTCGGAGGCCACGGGAGGACTGACCGGCATCGGATATTCCGAAAAAAAAAAAAAAAAATAATAATAATGTCTGCAACTAATATGCTTGCCGTTCCGATTCTGCTCTACTCCTTCGGAGTAGTAAAGTGGAGGGTATATGAGCTGCGCCAATTAGACAGAGATACCCGCAAGATGATGAATATTCACAGAAGTATTCATCCTGGATCGTCCGTTCCTCGTGTGTACCTCCCACGTCAACGGGGGGCCGAGGACTCTTGAGCTTGGAGTGTACGCATGGCAGAGTAGTACTGAGTATGGCATGTAACATACTCAGGAGCTCAGATCCCCTCTTGCGGTTCGTAAAACATCACGAAACTGTAGGAGTGGGAGCAGGATTGTTCAAGGCAGCAAAAAGAGCCGCAGATGAACTCGGTCTCGCATTTGACATCAGGCGAGGAGGCCGGCGAGGTGCTGATGTTGAGTCAGTCACCGAACTTCAGCCAAATCGTCTGAAATCCCGAATTAGAGCTGCCGAACAGGAAAATCTGTTTCGGCAGCACGTCGATAAACCCCAGCATAGTGTCTTCTATAAGAACATAGAAACACTGGGTTTATCGACCAGGCTGACCTTCGCCTTTCTAAGGTCAGCAGGGCTTAAGTCGGAGACCGAGGGATTCATTATGGCGTGCCAAGATGGTGTTATCAACACCTTGGTCTACCGTAGCCGCGTGTGGCGTGTAGAGGTTCCTGACATCAACTGCAGGACCTGCCATCAGGCGCCGGAATCGCTCATGCACTTACTTTCTGCATGCCCCATATATGCGATTTCGGCCTACATCCACCGACATAACGCGGCTTTACGAGTGCTATACTACCATCTAAGGCACTCGTACGGGGTAGACCAGACACCAGTGCTGCCTTACGTCCCCGGAGATATTGAGTCCGTTGTCGAGAACGAGAAATGCCGGATTTACTGGAACTACTCGTTCCCGACTGTCAGGCTAATCCAAGCCAACAAGCCTGACATAGTCCTCCTCGACCATCAACTCAAGGTGATGTATGTTATCGAGTTCTCGGCACCTGCGGAGAAAAACATCACCTTGAAGGAGGAGGAGAAACGGATCAAATATCGCGATCTCCGGTACGAGCTCCAAGTGCTGTACCCAGGCTACTCGGTCAAAATGGTCGTCCTTATTATCGGTGTACTCGGAGGGATAAAGCCTACGCTGCTCTCGGAACTGAAGATCATACCGGCCTGCCGAAAACCAGCCGAGTGGCTGGCAGGTCAAATGCAGAAGGCGGTCATTCTGGATTATCTCCGTCTGCTTAGGGCACACGATTCTGGTATCTACAGTCACTAACCCTGCGGGATGTGGGGAGTGGCTGTAGTTAATGCGCCGGCGCGACTCCCGTGAGGCGTCGGAGGCCACGGGAGGACTGACCGGCATCGGGAAACCGAAAAAAAAAAAATAATAATAATAATAATAATAATAAATGGCACCGGCGCGACTCCCGTGAGGCGTCGGAGGCCACGGGAGGACTGACCGGCATCGGGAAACCGAAAAAAAAAAAAAAAAATGGATTTTAGTTGGCATATAGAATTACAACAAATGACAGAAAATTTACAAAAATAACAAAAATGCCAAAAGGTAGAGTTTGTCACTAAATATCATAATTAATAAAAATATCGTTTATATATATACATATATGTATATATATATACATATATGTATATATATATACATATATATATATATATATATATATATATATATATATATATATATATATATATATATATATATATATATATATATATATATATATATATATATATATATATATATATATATATATATATATATATATATATATATATATATATATATATATATATATATATATATATATATATTCTCTGCCTAACTCGTCGAACTACACGTACATCACATACCCATCAAATAAAAAAAATGATGAAAAACAAAATAAAACCCACCCATACAGTGAAATTAAAATAGGAAATTTATATTAGGTAAGAAAACACTTTTTTAGATATGCATTCTGTCACTAATCTAATTTACGACTTATGTAAAACCATTATTTTTAATTATTTTTAGCTTTTAACCTTGAAAAAGTCCGAAAACTCGGACGAAACGTAGGACAAATTGTTCATATACTTGGCTGGAAGTCCTCTAGTAATAAAAATAGGAAATAAGTTTTTCTGTTTTTTTATTGAAGAAATAATCTCTTTAGTGTCACAGCCTCGACGAAAATAACACACATTTCAAGAAGTATATAAACATTTCTCATTTCTGTATGCGCCGATATACTGAGTATTTTTCAATAAACTCAATATTATAGCTACGAAGTATGTTCCTGCCATTATGTCTTTTATGCGCGAGAAACACTAAATTTTAATGTGAGTCTTTGTTTATAATTTTTTTATATATCACTAACCTATAATTAATTCTAAATAAGAATTGAAGTGTCTAAAATAAGTATATGGTTCCTACAATCTGTTATAGAATAATTAATTAACTGTTCAATATTATTTCTTCACTATTAATTTGAATTAGAATTTATCACCCATATAGTTGTAGAATAACTTACAATCAATTTATTTATATCTGTCCTAAAGATGGTAATAAATTATACCGAAACGTCGGCAAGTTAATACAGTAGTGTTTTAATTACATTGGACCTAATAACCCAAAAATTTGTACTTAGTATAAAAATTTAAGGTTAAATTAAAATTTTGTGTCATTTTATCAAAATATTTACTGAACATATTACGTAACTTTTATTTAAAAAATGTCTATTGAACAGAAACAACATAAATATATTTGCAATGTTTGGCGATTGAAATGGCACTAATGTATGATATTTCCGTGATCCCATTATCTTGTTTTTTTCTAATTTTTTTTATATATTATTAGGTATTAGTTTTTTATTGTATTATAAAGTACTTTTTAGGTGGTCAATAATGTTAAAGTAAGCGCTGTTAAGATTTTCTATATCATTCTTTTGTTTATACTGTTAGGGTTCTTTTTTGATACAGATGATTTCGTTAAACATTCTCTTTCTGTAGTTCTTATTTTTGGCTATTATTTTGGCATCATTAAATGCAAATGTGTGTCCCTTTTGGATAAAATGCTCAACTAACTGAGTTGGATTTTTTTGGCATGGAAACTTTTACAGTCAGCCATATGCGCAGATAGTCGTTTTTTTAAAATATCTTTCTGTTGTGCATATGTATACACCAATACATCCTAAGCATAGAATATCATATACAACTATTCAATACACATGGTTTCTATTCAATACACATTTTTAAAAAAAGTTACGTACCTAATATGTCCAGTAAATATGTTGATAAAATGACACACAAAATTTTAATTCAACCATAAAATTTTATATTTACATATATTCTCTAATTTTTTATTTTTTTTACCACTCTGTGTGAAAGTGTCTACTTTCTTTTATTTTTATTTTTAATTTAAAATAATACACATATGAAAAAAATCATATTATTTATATTATTGTTT
Source organism: Rhamnusium bicolor (assembly GCA_029963845.1). Classification (NCBI taxonomy): domain Eukaryota; kingdom Metazoa; phylum Arthropoda; class Insecta; order Coleoptera; family Cerambycidae; genus Rhamnusium; species Rhamnusium bicolor. The sequence continues at coordinate 145,510 of JANEYF010003634.1, forward strand.
ATACGTTTTTTAGTGTCCTGAAGACGCCAATAAATTTAGCGAAACGTTGACAAGTTAAAAAAGAAAAATTTTGTTTAATTTTTATGATTTATTAACTCACCTAAACAATACCCTTTATATATACATATATATATATATATATATATATATATATATATATATATATATATATATATATATATATATATATATATATATATATATATATATATATATATATATATATATATATATATATATGTATATATAAAGGGTATTGTTTAGGTGAGTTAATAAATCATAAAAATTAAACAAAATTTTTAACTTGTCAACGTTTCGCTAAATTTATTGGCGTCTTCAGGACACTAAAAAAACGTATAAACAATAATATAAATAATATGATTTTTTTCATATGTGTATTATTTTAAATTAAAAATAAAAATAAAAGAAAGTAGACACTTTCACACAGAGTGGTAAAAAAAATAAAAAATTAGAGAATATATGTAAATATAAAATTTTATGGTTGAATTAAAATTTTGTGTCATTTTATCAACATATTTACTGGACATATTAGGTACGTAACTTTTTTTAAAAAATGTGTATTGAATAGAAACCATGTGTATTGAATAGTTGTATATGATATTCCATGCTTAGGATGTATTGGTGTATACATATGCACAACAGAAAGATATTTTAAAAAACGACTATCTGCGCATATGGCTGACTGTAAAAGTTTCCATGCCAAAAAAAAATCCAACTCAGTTAGTTGAGCATTTTATCCAAAAGGGACACACATTTGCATTTAATGATGCCAAAATAATAGCCAAAAATAAGAACTACAGAAAGAGAATGTTTAACGAAATCATCTGTATCAAAAAAGAACCCTAACAGTATAAACAAAAGAATGATATAGAAAATCTTAAGAGTCTTATATACCCTATTAAATCATAATTCTCGATTATCTCGTTTAAAACTTATCCGATTTGAGTGCGATTTTTACAAGATTTTTCAAAAATATGTTTAAAATGTCGCAATGTATTTTTTTTTTTTAGAGTCGTCAAAAAATTTTCGCATGCATTTTAAATATTTTGTATCCAAATTTTTTAACATTCCGACATTAGTCACTGTTTGTAACGTTTATATTCATGTGACCCAACTCTTGGATTAGTTGAAAATAAATTTATTAGAAAACTAAAAACTGCATATCTATATTCCGATAATAGCTGCCATCTCGCATGATATTTCGGAAACACGGATGCACTTGCATACACTGGACTCGTTTACGGGAGGGGGAATCGGGCACTTAGGAACCACGTTGCGATTTGCGTAAACAACAGTGGCGTGTGTATTCTAGAGATATCTCAAATTTACTTATTTATTATAAAGTGGGTACACTTGATTTCAATAAAAACTGGTACACTTTCTTTTAGCTATGTAAATCATTCGATCATTGATTGATATTAATAATCTTACAAATGTCACTTTGACGTTAATCAGTGGCGTCTATTAAAAATGGTTCGACATCTGACAGATATTCAAAAATTACGAATTGTTTCTAAAACTGAAGATGGTTGGTCCATAAGAAGACTTGCTGCTGAATACATTGTGAGTAAAACCACGATATTGACTGTTAAAAAACAATAGGAAACGAACCAAACGGTATCCCATAAAGTTGGTTCCGGTAGGCCCAGAAAGAGCAATAATCAAGAAGATGAAAATCTTATAAATTACCTAATAGAAAACGCTTTTCAGACTGCAGTAAATGCAATTTCAGAGACAAATTTCCCTGCTACGGTATCTACTGCTTGCAGAAGAATAAACCTACAAAGCGACTTGAAGAGTTGTTCAGCGGCTAAAAAATACAAACTTTCAGAAGAAAAGAAGCAGGGTAGGATTATTTTTGCACTCAACTATCTAATCAATGATGAAAACTTCTGGAGACAAGTTGTCTTTTCTGACGAAAAGGTTTTTAAATCCTGTAACGATGGACATGTTCGCGTATATAGGCCTCCTTCCACTAGATACGACGAAAAATATACTTTCGATCCACAAATATTAGGAAGGTTTTCAGTCAATGTCTGGGCTTGGATGAGCCTAAATAGGTTAGGTGTGTGTTGGAACAGTGGTGGTCATCTCAATTCCATTAAGTATTGAAATATTAGACAATATTATGTTGCCGTCAGTAATAGAGGTGTTTCCGGAAAATAATTTTATTTTCCAACAAGACAACTGCTCCATACATACGGCCCATCGTGTCAGGCAATGGTTTCTTAATAAAAATATAGAGTTGTTACCGTGGCCATCTAAAAGTCCGGATTTAAATCCAATTGAAAATGTATGGGGACTATTGGTGAAACATATAAGAAAATTAAATAACCATCCAAATAATGCCCAAGAACTGGAAGGGATAATTGAAGACGCTTGGGAGAACTTGTCGCAAGAAGTTGACCTTGCAAGAAATCTGATTTTGTCCATGCCTGCAAGACTTCAGGCAGTTTTAGACGCTAATCTAACAATGACAAAATATTAGTTAATTCTGTATTACGTAATTGAAGTTCATTTATTTTATTTTTTTATTGTATTTTTATGTTCAGTTTGCATTGTTTACATTTTTTTTTAATCTCAAGTGGTATTTTTGTGTTCTTATTTTAAAAATAGAATTATCATTATTCAGTTAGTATTTTAATTACAACCATTAGTAGAATTATCCGTAACAAATATTATTTTTTTAAACAATAATATGGCAGGCTTGAAAATGTTTTGAAAAAGTTATTTTCTAATTATTTTTAAAAATTCCATTTGAATAAAATAAAAGAGAAAGGTTTAATAAGTTTAAAAACACAAAGAAAACCGATCTCCTCCAAAAAACCCAGGTCCGGGGTAAATCACTTCTTCTCCACCCCCCTCTCGACATGCCTGGCCAGCCCTATTTACAGACATATGCACACAACTAAACTATTAAGATTTTCTATTATAAGAGTTGTACCAGTTTTTTTTTTTTTAAATCAAGTGTACACCTAAGTAGACGTGTTATTGAAAGTGATCATTAGTGCAGTGAGAGAACAATGGGAAAAATGAAAACATATAAGCGTAAATATCCTAGCAGAAAACCGAAAAATCGAACATTAGCCCAAAAGAGAAAATATAAAAAGTAAGTACTAGTGAAAATTGAATTTTTTTCGTAAATTAATAAAAGTAATAATTTTCTTTTATTTCCGGTAATTTCTGTAGAGAGACTAATATAAATGATAGTTTTCCCATTTTGCCGTCTCTAAATATTGATATGGAGAATGAAAGGCTCAATGAAAGGTGAATATGATAATTTTTATTTTTGATTTATTTTAAGCGCAGTAACCTCATATACAACAGGGTGATCATTTTAAGTGCACCTTACTCGATTTTTCTGCTGTATTTTTAACCTAGGAAAAAACTTCAAAAATTATACTTATGTGCTTTTTTCTAAGGAATCCAAAAATTAAAAACAATAGAATGTCAAATAAAAAAGAAAACGCCGAAAAACTGAAAAATAAAAAAATTACACCCCGCATTAATATGCGGAAATGGACATATGACTTTCCGAATACTGATTAAATATGCGCGTCACATACATATCGTTTACTTCCGGTTTGACCTGAAATTGCCTTAATTTTTTTTATTCTAAATGATATATCCTGTATATTCAGTTCAATTTAAAAAAATTTCTTTCTGAATTCAGCAATATATGTAACATCATCATAAACTGTCATATTTGATAAAAATATTGGAGTTTAAATTTAAAATAACACAAATATATTTTTCATATTATTTCATCGCCTTTTCCATTCTGAGCTGAATGATATGACAGACATTGATACTTCCTTTTATAGGAAAATTTTTTAAAATAATACTATGCATTAATAAGAAACGGTAAAATGGAAATTTTTTTGTAGATTAACGATTTCATTATTTTGTTGTTTAGTTCTTTAGCTATTTTTAAACAAAGTAAATAAAATAATTTCGTTTTTTTTTTATTGTTTTTACATATTAATTGCAGGACAAGGACGCATGAAGGGTAAGGTTAGCTACTGCTTAGCTTATAAGCTTGACGCAATACACTTTTTCGTCGGTTTATGTCGTACGAAACCTCTAGTACTCCGCCTCTGATAATTCAACATCACCCGATCTGAAATATTCCACTATGCCGTTCTGTAACTAGAACATCGGCCACCCTCGACATTCGCCGCGATAATTTCGGTTTGGCTGTATATATATGCACCGTGGGCTGCGCGGGGTGTGGTAAAATCGAGACTATATTTCACTTGCATCTGATATAGACTCTTAACAGCGCTTACTTTAACATTATTGACCACCTAAAAAGTACTTTTTAATACAATAAAAAACGAATACCTAATAATATATAAAAAAAATTAGAAAAAACAAGATAATGGGATCACGGAAATATCATACATTAGTGCCATTTCAATCGCCAAACATTGCAAATATATTTATGTTGTTTCTGTTCAATAGACATTTTTTAAATAAAAGTTACGTAATATGTTCAGTAAATATTTTGATAAAATGACACAAAATTTTAATTTAACCTTAAATTTTTATACTAAGTACAAATTTTTGGGTTATTAGGTCCAATGTAATTAAAACACTACTGTATTAACTTGCCGACGTTTCGGTATAATTTATTACCATCTTTAGGACAGATATAAATAAATTGATTGTAAGTTATTCTACAACTATATGGGTGATAAATTCTAATCCAAATTAATAGTGAAGAAATAATATTGAACAGTTAATTAATTATTCTATAACAGATTGTAGGAACCATATACTTATTTTAGACACTTCAATTCTTATTTAGAATTAATTATAGGTTAGTGATATATAAAAAAAATTATAAACAAAGACTCACATTAAAATTTAGTGTTTCTCGCGCATAAAAGACATAATGGCAGGAACATACTTCGTAGCTATAATACTGAGTTTATTGAAAAATACTCAGTATATCGGCGCATACAGAAATGAGAAATGTTTATATACTTCTTGAAATGTGTGTTGTTTTCGTCGAGGCTGTGACACTAATGAGATTATTTCTTCAATAAAAAACAGAAAAACTTATTTCCTATTTTTATTACTAGAGGACTTCCAGCCAAGTATATGAACAATTTGTCCTACGTTTCGTCCGAGTTTTCGGACTTTTTCAAGGTTAAAAGCTAAAAATAACTAAAAATAATGGTTTTACATAAGTCGTAAATTAGATTAGTGACAGAATGCATATCTAAAAAAGTGTTTTCTTACCTAATATAAATTTCCTATTTTAATTTCACTGTATGGGTGGGTTTTATTTTGTTTTTCATCATTTTTTTTATTTGATGGGTATGTGATGTACGTGTAGTTCGACGAGTTAGGCAGAGAATGATCAGTATTTGGTGTCGTCGTTGTGTGTTCTTTTTAAGAGTAGGTAATTATAACAGCTGAAGTATATTTATGGTCCGAGTGACAGAGTTATTGTAAACATTCACATGATATTGGATAGGAGTTGAGAAGAGGTTTTGCAGTTAGCACATATACAGGATGTTTAAAAAATTGTTACTATTGAATAAGATTGCGATATATGCTACTTAGATTTTCTATATCTGTTTGATAATTTACTGTTTTTTTGTTGTTTTGTATTTCGGCCATTTCCAAAACATGCGTTTTTTGGTATTTCTTTCTTTATGCAGTATGGTTATATCCGGAAAGTTAAAACTGTGTGAATTATTTATGGCGTGTTCTGTTAATGCTCTGCTACATGAATAATTAGGAGTTGTTATGGAATTTCTAATTGACAATTTATGTTGATTTATACGTTTATTTAAATATTGTTGAGTTTGTCCAATGTACATTGGACAAACTCAACAATATTTAAATAAACGTATAAATCAACATAAATTGTCAATTAGAAATTCCATAACAACTCCTATTTATTCATGTAGCACAGCATTAACAGAACACGCCATAAATAATTCACACAGTTTTAACTTTCCGGATATAACCATACTGCATAAAGAAAGAAATACCAAAAAAACGCATGTTTTTGGAAATGGCCGAAATACAAAACAACAAAAAAAACAGTAAATTATCAAACAGATATAGAAAATCTAAGTAGCATATATCGCAATCTTATTCAATAGTAACAATTTTTTAAACATCCTGTATATGTGCTAACTGCAAAACCTCTTCTCAACTCCTATCCAATATCATGTGAATGTTTACAATAACTCTGTCACTCGGACCATAAATATACTTCAGCTGTTATAATTACCTACTCTTAAAAAGAAACACATCAACGACCACACCAAATACTGATCATTCTCTGCCTAACTCGTCGAACTACACGTACATCACATACCCATCAAATAAAAAAAATGACGAAAAACAAAATAAAACCCACCCATACAGTGAAATTAAAATAGGAAATTTATATTAGGTAAGAAAACACTTTTTTTAGATATGCATTCTGTCACTAATCTAATTTACGCCTTATGTAAAACCATTATTTTTAATTATTTTTAGCTTTTAACCTTAAAAAAAGTCCGAAAACTCGGACGAAACGTAGGACAAATTGTTCATATACTTGGCTGGAAGTCCTCTAGTAATAAAAATAGGAAATAAGTTTTTCTGTTTTTTGTTGAAGAAATAATTTCTACCTTAACAGCCAACAACTTGTGTAAAATATCAACTAATGAGATTATTTTTTAGCACTATTAAACTTACTGTAGATAAGAGAAGAATAAGTGTTTGGGAACTAAAATGGTTGTTTATACAATAAGTAAACAAGCTTAAAGTAGTATATGCATATGTATAGGTATCTTACTTTTAGAGGATATCCTTTATAGGTATGTTACCTTTTAGTTTACCTTTGAAGAATTATAAATGTGGTACTACCACATGGAAACCAAGAAAGAAAAAGACAATACATTTCCGTTAAGAACAAAATATTTTTCTGTTCAATATTTGATAAAACCAACAAGAAAAAAATACATTGAATGCCAATATAAAAAAATTGGGAAGTGAATTGTATGCAATTGTAATTTTGTCATCTGCAAAAAAACAGATAATCATAAGTATACTTTTTTATAGATGCATTAATTGTAAAATATTTTCAATTATCACACACATTTAATATTAGATAAGGAGCAATCTTAAAAAATTATTTGAAAAATTCTTAAAATAAATTAATAGCATCACTCTACCTAGGCATAATGTAAGTTGTATATTTATGAATTTAAATTTGCGTTTCTCTTTATAATTAAGCAAAAAAATCTCGCTCATTTAAAAGAAGACAAAAGAAAGAGCAATCCTTTGATGTGAAAAACCAAACAGAAAGGCAGAAACTGATAAATACGGTCGCGAGAGACTTTTTACAGGCCCTGAAGCAGTTCTTTAATTAAAAATGGTGAAAAATCAATTTCTAAAAGGTATTGAAAACACCTGATTTGGAAGAAATTAATTGCTAAAAGGCTTTCCCGACTCAAAAGAACAGCTCTCTTTATATGTTTATTAAACACTCTTAAAAAATCTACATATTAATTCTTGTGGCATATAATATCCTGCTGAATCGTATTAATTAAAGTTGTACATCTTCAAGGATATGCGCGGAATAACCATATATTCTTTATCATTCATTTCTCGTTATATTTACTTTGCGATTATCACTGACTTATATATTTGACGAATACTAGGTATAAGTTATTTTATTATTTATTTCTGAGATTAAGTTAATTCTAAAAATAAAGAGAATAAGAAATACCAAAAAATCTAACGAAAATATTTTCCAGGTACTTGAAAATAATAGGTGAACATATTCAGTGTCCTATTCCAGCCTACCAGTGGCGGTCGGTCCATGGAAGCAAGGGAAGCAGTGCTTCCCCTGGGATTATTAAAAAAAAACAAATAATTAGAACCTAATTATTATTTATCACATATATTAATCATTAAAATTTACTTTTACCCAGTTTCAATAGACAGGGCCCTGCTTTTCAACAGCTGAGATAATGTTGCATGATAAAACCGTAACGATGACACACTCGATTAATCGAGCCAACACGAACTTGCGCAACTTCGATATCTGTTCTGTGTTCGATATAAGCAACTTCTTGAAATGCATCCCATCCCCACTTCATAATCTTGATATCTGAGCCGTATAGCATGGTAATGCGTCTTATTTTATAGATTTTAATCTTGATTTTAATATCGATTTCAATATTATACTTAATATTAATCTTCCTAGTATTATTCTCAGCTTTTGTGCTATATTTGTAAAAAACTTTTTTGGTGTTTCTAAACCTGTGGTGCGGCGACAAGTGATTTTTCAAACGTTGAACATTAGTGCGCATATAAGCAGTTTTAGAATTGCTTATTCAATTTGGAAGCTGGTCCTAGCACTGTGGAAAATATTATTTGCGTTTGTGTGGTGTGTAATTTGTTGAAAAGGGATTTTCAACATATTCGTTTCAAGATAAACTGGATATTATTAGAAACGGGAGACCAACACCAGATTTAAACTTTTAAAAACCAAAGTTAAATCATGCTATAGGTACTTTAATATTGAAATGTACAGTGCTAATCAGTAGTTAACGGGTTGTGAAAATTTGTGTAAACTGTTTTGTTGGCCATGTGTACTTTTCACAAATGAAAAAGGTGTTTGGAATAAAAATGAGTTTTCAGATTTAAACCACATTCACAAAGTGACAAAGGGGCATGGTAAGTGTGAAACTCATTTGCGAGCGGTGCTAAAAAGAAAAAAACATTTGGAAAATCACGAATTGAGCATTCATTAGATCAGCAGTTGAAAGAAAGTGACCGTAAGCATAATGAACTTGTAAAAAAAAATCGAGAAGTGTTAAAAAGACTTATTGACATTGTTTTCGCGGCGAAAATGATTAGATTTAGAAGTCATACTGAATCTCGGAGCGTTGCTAATAGGGGCAATTTCATCAATTTAGTTGATTTATTAGCAAAATATGATACAAATTTAAGTAACCATCTGGAACACTCCACGGTATTTCGCGGTACTTCAAATCATATTCAAAATGATTTGATTCAGTCGATAAGCAATATTGTTTTAAAAAAGATCAAGCAAGAAATAAAAAAAGCTCCTTTTGTTGCCATTATGTTAGATGAAACAACCGATATTACGAATATTAGTCAGTTGTCAATCATAGTATGCTACATAAATCCAAATAGGAAAGTCCAAGAGCGCTTTTTAGGATTTTTAGACGTAACAACGCAGAGAACGGCTATAGTCTGTAAGATAGTCGATGATCTACAGTGTGGTGCTAAACTTATCGCCCAAAGTTATGATGGAGCCGCTGTAATGGCTGGTGAATTGGTGGGCCTGCGGTCCAAAGTAAAAGAGACTTTTCAGAATGCAATATTTGTACATTGTTTTGCGCATCAATTAAATTTAGTTCTTGCTCAATCTGCAGCGTGTTTTAAAGAGTGCAAAGTATTTTTTTCAAGTATTAGTGGAATAGCTGCCTTTTTTCAAAATCATCAAAACGGACACGAGCTTTGGATTTGGAAATACAGAACAGACTACCCAGAGTTGCTCCAACACGATGGAATTACAATGGGAGGCTAGTACAAACTGTATCTGAATATCGACAGCCTCTAATTGATTTATTTGAAAATATTTTACAAAGCAAAGATGATTGGGACTCTGAGACTTTGAATGGATCCAGAGGTTACTTAGATTCATTGAAAAGAGACTTTGATTTTAATTTTTTGTTAAATATTTTCTCCGAAATATTCCCATTTACTGACAATTTATTCAATATTTTGCTAAATTTATCAAATGGCGTTGGATTTTGTGTGAAGAAAATTGAAGAATTCAAAAATTTTATTTGTAACAAAAGAAATGAATTTGAAAAGTTCTAGGAGAAAACTACTTATGACAATTTAGAGCCGCAAAAAAAAAGAATACGAACTGAACTTATAGTGGATCATAGAAATTCCTATCGAAGACTTTTTATCGAAATTTGGACAATATCACGGCAACTAAATAATAGATTTAAAAATTTTAGTGATATACAATTTTTAGAATTGTGTAATTTTAATAAATTTAAAAATAAACAGTTTCCACAAAACGCACTTCAGTGAGTAATAACTACGGAATTTTTTTTTGATATAGTTGGGTTACGATCGGAACATTCAGTTATTTATGCTACAGAGGATATTTGTAGGAAACATAACGCCAACGAACTGATTATCTTTATAAAAGGAAATAGTTTGGATCAGGCCTACTCTAAAGTGTTGAAATTATGTGAATTGGTGTTGACGATACTTGCAACTAGTGCCTCGGTTGAACGCAGTTTTTCGACCTGAAAAAGAATAAAAACTTTTTCAAGAAATTCAACCAGTGAAGAGCGGCGTTCAAAATTGTCCCTGTTGACAATAGAAAATGACTTTGTGAAGGAGATGTCCCAAAATTCAAACTTTTACGACGAAGTTATTTCCTACTTCGCAAAAAGGGAGAGGCGGATCAAACTACATTAAAAATAGGTAGGTATGTGCATGTTAACTACTTAACTAGCCGGCTCGATTTATAGTTGGCTAGAGAGTGCACGATGACAAGTGTGACTGAACAAACTCTATTTCGCTGCGGGTTCGATCCCCGCCACCGGCACTGGCAATGTCGGTGGGTATGATTGTGTGTCTGCGTTTTTTTCATAAGTATAACCCTCGCCCGTGCAGCTTCGGCTTTGGAATGGGGGGTTGTCTAATTATCACAAACTGCTTCCCCTGTATCACAACTCACCGCACGCCCCTGCAGCTTACCATGTATTTCACCAATCATCTGAGAAGACTAAATTAATAACTGTTAAATTATTGAGACGAACTACACTAACAGCAGCTAAAGCTATACGTTTATCATCCAAGGTAGATCTCCAGGGTTAAAAATTAACCTTTATGTGACTGACAAATAAAACACCTCCTAATGACGGGTATAGTACCCGGGTACTAGTTACGGTATCTCTCTCCCTATGGTAATGAAACAGTTTCGTACACACTCTAGATTTCAAATAAACTTCTGCCGCCATACCATACGCAAATACTTGTTTTTGGTTGTTTTTTTACAAACATGTTAGGACTTGATCGTGACCTATGCGTGCAATCGTAACCCGTAAAGTACTTTCTTCGTTTATTCTATTGAGACATCTCAGACTTGATCCATTGTAAAGTGCAAAGTGAAGTGTTAGTGAAATTGAGAGTGTATTTGTGTGGTTTAGAAAAAATGGCAGATAATATCGCTGGATCACGTCAGCCAAAGTGGCAAAGGAAATGTTAAGAAAATAAAACTTGTATAAAACTGTTGTTTTCACTAAGAAAGTTTCCAAAGATATACTAAACATAAATTACAAATAAATATAAAATAAGAAATATGATAATAGTAATAATAAATTATAATAAAAAAATAATAATCATATCAATTTCAGGTTAACTTCTAACGAACTAAGAGCGGCTTTAGAAGATGATCAGTCTGATGAAGAACCCTGTGTTCCTTCAGACGAAGGTGATGATATTCCCGAAAATTTAGATACAGAAGCGTCCGATATTGAAAACGAGCCTATAATGGAAGAAGACGACAACTCAGACGAAAGCGACTACGAGGACTTTTGCAAATCCAATTCCAATTTAATCATTTATGGAGTAATTTGTGGGTATGTACGTAGCCTTGATATCCTCACGTACATATCCACAAATTACTCCACGAAAACCCTCTTGTGCTTCGACGCAAACTGACCAATACTAAACACGCACAATGACAGACACACTCTAAACACATCCCACGCCTAAATACACCTCCCACCATATCCACATCTCCTTACAAGGCGTAGACACGCTTTTCTACTTCAAACTCTACCGCAGACTTGAAAACAATTTTGATTTTCAAATTAAAGGTTTAATCATCTTAAGCAGGTTTGTAATGTTTCTTGCATAATTCACAATAACTACATTCTCTTTAACAGTTCTCATTCAATTTTCATAATTTTTTTCAATATTTGTTTACTTTAACGCACTGTTTGAAAATTGCAAGCAATACTTGGGTATGGGCGTTTCAATACAACGCGCTCGGCGGGTTCCCAATTAATGCTCACTCTCGAACGCGCAGAACTGCATAAGGCCCTCTCTCTCGCACTCATCAAAATCAATTTTATGGTATGGCACCATATTCCACCATCCAATGGCTCTTTGCATATCGTCTTTTACTTATTTTTCGAAGGTACTGTTCAAATTTCAGCCTTGTCGGAATAAGTAAATTTCACCTCAAAACAGCAAGCTTTTTGACCTGATATGGCAGGTAGTTTCCACCAACCAAACGGTAGGGCAATTTTTGTTTCATTAATGGGATGGTACTAGCTATCATTACTGCAAATTTCAGCTTTGTCAAAATGAATAAAATTCTGCATTTTTTCCCTATTTTTAAAAATTCAAGGGTGCTCCCCCCACCGACGTTCCTTAGCCATACTAGCCATTCCTTCTTTTGAGGTGATCTAAACTAACATTTTTGCATATTTTTAGCCTTATCGAAATTCGTATGTGGTTGAAGCCACTAGCTCTTAGATTACTTATTTTTTCGATTTGTTTATTGCTTCAAATATAGCGACCATTTGAGCAAATAATAATAGCTATTTGTTTACCTAGGGAGCAAAGTGTATCATTTCCTCCCGTGGATGAAAGTTGCTGTCAGAGCGAAGCGACGGCAGCAATCATCCAAGGGAGGAAATGATATTTTACTCCAGACTTGAACATGATCTTTTTGACACCTTCACATACTCGTTCACACATATTATTTATGATAAAGCTTAATTTCTTATATTTTGCTGAAATCAAAAATATTTAAATATAAAAACCATGAGCAGGCTAGTAAATGTTTCCAGTTTCTGTGGTAGCAAGTAATAGTCAAACAAAATTGTTTACTGCACAATTATTATTGCAACGCGAGTTAGTGCATTACGAAAAAGAAAATGAGTTCCGATAGTGACTGTGAAGTTCCTGAAGCTATTGTAGAAGAAGCAAGAATTGCCACATTAAATCTTCTTCCAGCAAAATCGAGATTAATTTATGAAAACGAATATAATACGTTCAAAAAATGGATGACAACCAGCAACGTCAAAAAAATAAATAATGATGTCATTTTGGCTTATTTTTCATTTGCCAGTAAAAAGTACAAATCGTCGATGTTAAGAACTACGCTTCTCTTAAGAGAAGGTATCGAGATAAAGAAACAGAAACTGGATAAATTTTTTAAAAAGGCAAGCTGTTGGATTAAACCGAAGAAAGCAAAAACTTTCAGTAGGGAAGATATAAATAAATTTATTTCAGAAGCCCCTGACGAAATACATATGTTCATGAAGGTAAACTTAATTGTTCTTTAATATTAGTAGTTTTCTCAAACATCTTGTTTTATTTAAGGTTGCTGTAGTTATGGCAATTTGTGGGGCTTGTCGGTATGACGAATTAACCTATTTACGTCTCGAAAATATTCAAGATAAAAACGACATTTGTTATTACGATTCCAGACACGAAAACGCACATTGCACGTACTTTTATTGTAACTAATGATAAGATTAATGGAAATAACGTTATTGACATATATAGGAAATATTTTGCATTAAGATCTGCAAAAACAACACATTCCAAATTTCTCGTAAATTATATTAAAGAAATGTGAACAGTGCAAGCAGTTGGAAAAACTACATTTTCCCATATACCCCGTAAAGTTGCCGAGTATATTAAGTTGCCTGAACCTTCTAGTTATACTGGACACAGTTTTAGAAGAACATCCGCATCGCTTCTGGTAGAAGCTGGAGGGGATTATAAGTTTGACGAGGCATTGGGGATGAAGGTCCTCAGCAGTTGCTGAAGGATATTTAGAAGATTCTCAAAAAGTGTACTGTGGCTCAACAAATTATTACTGGAGGTAAAAAATCACAGTCAGTATCAACTTGCGAAAATATAAATAAAGACAAGAAAATTATTATTGAGGGCTGTGAATCACTATCAACAATAACGAGCGAAAATCAGGACATTGATATTAACACAACAACATTAGCCTGTTCATCAAAATCTTCTATTGCCATTAGTTTTAATAATCTAATAAATTGTACCATTAATGTTCATAATGATAAATAAAAAAATTGATTATATTTTTTTCTACTCCCTACATAGAAAATACTATTTTGCTCCCTCATTTCAGGGAGCAAAGTAGTACTTTTCCTCCCCTCGGGAGGAAAATACTTTGCTTCCCTAGGGAGGAAAATACTTTGGCTCCCTCTGGAAGCAAACAAGTAAAAACTTCAAATAGCTGTAATAGTAGTGTATAGATTTCTTTTATTGATACACAAACTTCCTGAAAATGAATGCTTTTCTTTGAAACAGATTTTTTATTATTTATTTTTATTTATAAAAATTGAAAACAGTTTAAATCGAGGTTTAAATTAACATCAGTAACTAAATATTGTTAAAATTTATGGTACAATTAGTTAAATTACTAATGGAGATTGCCCCTGAAGAAATATTGGCTCTGTTGGTGGAGATCAGTTCCTGTTTGTTATTTTGCAAAGTCTTGGTCGCTGATGAAGTACTTGTAGAAACAAAATTTTCAAAAACAAGACAACGTTTTTTGGTACTTGAAGTAGTACTTTCTCTCGTAATTATTTGGCTGGCTACCTCACATTTTTTAGAAATACAATCATCTAATTACCCTTCTGCTACTGCGTTTGTTCGCCATCCCGCATGTATTTTTAGAGTGAGAATGTCACTTCCAGCATTGACTAATAACGTAGCTGAACTACGGCAGAAACTGTGTCCAGTATAGCCTTTCGAATTATCCAAATTTAAAAATATTGCTATTCTGTATGGAATTTTGGCAATTGTGTTTTTGCCAATTACCTGATTTGTACATTTCCCTTTAGCATAAGTTACAGAAAATCTAGAATGACATGTTTTAGGGGACCTACAGTCCAGATATTTTCTATACATATCCAAGACAGATACTCCGTTTAATATCTCATTTGTTATTGTAAATGTCCTTTTCATATTAGTTTTTGAGTCAGGTATTTGCACCACCAAAATGGCGCCTTTATCACTGATATCCTCAAGTACCATTTTAACTAATTCATTGCTACGGCATGCCCCAGCAATTCCAAATATAAACACAACCTGAAAAAGGAAAATGCACTTATGATAACTGCCTAAAATGCCACTTAATTGTCATATATGTACTTTCTAATAAAAAATGCTGCGTTACGTTTTTATTTCAACAATAATTATCAATCTTATCTTCATATGTAAGTAAGTTTCATCTGGAGCTTCTGCAATAAACTTGTTGATATCCTTCCTTGAAAAAGTATTGGCTTTCTTGGCTTTATATCCAGCAGATTTCCTTTTTAAAAAAGCTACTAATTTAGGAAACTTAATGTCGATATTGTGTTTAATTTGGAGTGTAGATCGCAACATGCTGTATTTGCTCCATAATGTTGAAGGCTTCAAATCGGCGCATTTTTTGAAAAAGTAAAATAGGACCACTTCTTCACATATTTTTCTTATTTGCCTAGTCTCCATCCAACAATTAAATAGCTGGTACTCTTTTTCATATTTTTCACGAGACTTTAACGGTAATAGATTTAACGAAACCACGTTTGCTTCTTCCAGAATATCTTGAGGAACTTCATCTTCACATTCGGAATACATTATTATAAACTTTGTGGAAGTTTGTTTATTTGGAAAACAAGAAGCAACCTTAGCAACGTTCCATGTACTTTGATTTTTAACAATATTTACTTATCTAAATACCTATTATGACATTTTGACATATTTGGTTTTTTGATTGTCATGCATAAGAAAATATAATAAAATATATGTAAAACCAATGTAAAACACTGTAAATGGTCGTAGAAAAAATCATATGTATTACACAGGAGCAAAGTGCTATTTCCTCCCTTGGATATTGATGCCCTCCGCTTCGCGTTGGGCATCAAACTATCCGCGGGAGGAAATTATGCGCTTTTCTCCCTTGTCATATAAATAGCTATTATTTGGTTTCATGTTAATATTGGCTCCCGTCTCTAATAGCAACGGGAGTAAATGTATATTGTCTCCCGTTGCTATTGGAAACCGACTGAAGGGAGACAAACAACAAAATATCACTTTCGGAAGCAGGTGTCAAAAATGTAGTTTTTCGTTAATATGCAACAATAAAAAATTGTATTTATTTCCACCTAAATTAAGCATATCGACCACTGTGCGTTACAGAAAAAAATGTTTTCAATATGACTTTGATTTTATCTAAGGTCCCAATAGTAGGGAATTTGAATTTTCAAAAACAGAATTTTGTAAATCTAAATTTTCTAATTTTAGAATATACTTTTAAATTTTGCTTAACTTATCTTACCACATTTTTATTTAAATTTTTTTCTTTAATGTTGATGAATAACATTTCAAGAAAAGTTCCCTTTTTATAGTGATTCTCTACGGTTAAGAAAAGTTCTCTTTTATAGCTATTCATAATGGTTGAGAATAACTATAAAAAGAGGACTTTTCTTGAAATGTTATACATTAACAATGAAGAAATTTTATACTGGACAAATATCACACCATGCATATTAAGTAAACAGATTAAATATCTATTGTATTAATTAAGATTCTGCACCATTTTTACAAATCTAACACAAATGTTCAACAGCTATAAGTGCACGCCATAATTTTTATTTTCCGGATGCATCTCGTCCAGGCGATGAATCCATTTATCTAAAGAATTTTTAATTATTATCTCTCACATTTTCTTTAGCAATAAAAAGGGTGGTTTGTGCCTGCGTTCAGAATACGGTAATAATAATAATTACATTAGGTTCCTCGTCCGCAAAGAGGGACGGGAGGAATGCTGCCCGTGTATCCGCCATACGAAATATCGCGTAGAGAAATAAAACAAACACACATCTACCCTTTTCTTTGTAATTGTTGCACACATGGCCGGCTGTGGCTTATTCGGTTAAGCGTCGCGGGCGTCGGACGAGCGTCCGTTTGGTATTATTTCATTAAAACGTAGCCATCTTTGCAGAACGGATTTTAAAATTCTGTGCAGATATGTGTTTTGAATATCGCAGTACAAGTATATGACTTTACATACACTTATTTGATTTATAGGATGCAAATTTGTGGCTTTGTTACAACGTATGCGACACATATCCGTACGTGCTCTCATTAAAAAAGGTCTAAATTAGGAATATCTTTTCTGTTTTCTCTGCTTTTGTTGGGCCCTGCAAATTTTATTAGGCTTCAAACAATTATGGGGAATTCTAAATTATTTCTGCTTTAATTCAGATTTAAATTAAACTGAATAGGAAATATCCAGGTACACGAAAGTTGACCGCATTCACTGCGGAAACGAGGGTAAATATGATAACGCAGTGTACCGTTTTTTTAACTTCCTTTGGTTTGGTAAAACATTTAATGTTTTTTCCTTCTATTATGGGTAAGCCTGGACAAGCGATGGTAGATTCAGGGTCGGGCGCAATACCAATGCCATCGCGCGCTTGTTTACGATGACGATGACACGACACACTTCAGTTGTATCTGTCGGTCGATGCATAGAGTACTAATAAATAATAAATAATGTTGAGCGTAAAGAGTAGAAAACGACCGTACGCCGATAAAGTGAATAAATTTATCGGAGAATTTCCGGATTTATTCTATGATGGATGTAAAATAATTTGTAAAGTTTGTGATCAAGACTTATGTGCTGGAATAAATACGGCTGCAAAATTCATGTCAATAGTAACCGGCATAAAAATTTAAAAAATGGCGCGTCTTCTTTGGAACCTCAGTTTATGTTTGATTTACTGTTAATGCTGATTGCCTGTGATGTTCCCCTGCGCATGTTGGATAAACCAGCATTTCGGGAGTTCTGGAATAAATACAATCCTCAGGTGAATTTACCATGTCGTTTATCGTTACGTAGATTATGTACCAAGTGTTCGTGAATACATTGTAAATAGGATTAAATGTGCATTAAAAAATACACGGCTGTGGTTATGTGTTGACGAGACAACAGATTGTAAAAAAAATTCTATTTTAAATGTTATAGTACGTGTACTCGACCCTGTTAAACCAACATTTCCACTTTTATTAGCTAGCAAAAGACTAACTGCGTATACTGGCGAAATAATTACGCGGGTGGTGTTGGAGACTTTCGAAAAATTTGAAATATCAACAAGTCAAGTGTTGATGTTTGTGACCGACGGTGCTGCGACAATGCGTTTGGTGGACCGTTTTCTTCAAAGAGTTTTTACATGTTACGTGTAAAATGTAAAAGTGCATGCGTTCCATCTTGTAGCAGAAACGATTCGAAAATGTTTTCCAGAGGTAGATGCATTAATAGCAAATACAAAAAAAAATATTTCTCAAATCTCCTAAACGGCCTCGAGCATTTCACACACTGTGTCCTGGTATTCCGGAACCACCAGAGCCGATTCTTACACGCTGGGGAACGTGGTTGAAGGCAGCTTTTTATTATGCTGAATATTTTCAACAAATAAAAGATGTGATACTACAGTTCAACCCTAACGAGGCTGCAGCTATTAAGGATAGCCAGACAAGCTTTCAAGATGTTTCCTTTGAAACAGATTTAAAAAGTATTTATAACAATTATAGAGGACTACACGACGCAATAGAAAAATTGCAAAATACTTCGTTGTCATTAGTGGAATCGCTGCAAATAGTGGACGACGTAAATACACAGCTACAGACTATAAATGATGCAAAAAATAAGCCCGTTATTGAAAAATTCGAGAGTGTATTATGGAAAGATCCTGATTTTACCAAATTAAGACAAATTTGTGATGTTGCATCTACAGCTGCGTTAAGTGAGTTCACAGAGTGTTTTACTTATGCCTGTATTACTTCCGTAGATGTCGAACGGTCTTTTTCAAAATACAAACATATTTTTTCACCACAGCGAACATCGCTTACTGAGACAACTGTAGAAACATATCTGATGCTACACAGTTATTATAAAAGTACTCCAGTTTATGATATCGTACATGTGTGAACGTCATTTAACAGTTTAATAATAATGTGCAGCACTAAGCTTACAAAATATAAGGAAATACATAAAAAAGAATTTAAAGCGAACGAAACATGCATCACAATATATAAAATATTTTTGTTTTTATTATTGTACTTATTCAAGTATTATGATATGCTGCATACCCAGTACGTCGCTGTAGGATTAATGACCTTGGCCAGGCTTAATTATGGGTAATATGGTCAAATGACACCGAATGATAAGCATCTGACTAGTTGAAATTATTTGATGAATATATACCAACAAAATGGGTAAAAAAATTTTTGATGAAAATAGTGGTTTTGGTATTGAACTCAAGTAGCATTTTTAGACACAATTTCGACACAAATTTGGTAATGGGAAACAGATCTTTAACTCCTGGAGTTGGAACCTTTGATGTGAAGATAACACTAACATAGTTTTCCACGAAACATCAAAACACTATATAGGTACTGCACTCGATGCGCGTTTCGTCAACCAAGTTGGCATCATCTGGAGATGATTAAAACTGAGTTTTAATCATCTCCAGATGATGCGAACTTGGTTGGCGAAACGCGCGTCGAGTGCGGTATATAGTGTTTTGGTGTTTCGTGGAAAACTACGTTAGAGTTCTTTAACTGCTTCGATTCTTATGGGAGATACAAAGGTTTACATTAATTTCCAAAATTTTTCTGAAATTGTTACCGATTTTTTTACTTTTACACATAGCACAATAATGTTATGGAACAGTTTAGTAACTGTTTCCACTTATAGGTAAAGTTTTTCTTTGGAACAAGTGTTTGAAGATATTTTGAAACATACTGTAGCATCTGTTACTTCATTGCCAACTGTAAACTTATGCTGATATATTATTGAAATTGTACGGAACACATTCTTATGTATCCCAACGTTTCCAAATTGTTTCCATTTCTTTTCCATATGTTTATAGAGTTATTATAACCTCATTTTTTACAAGTATTGTTGTTATTACTTACCACTGAAAATACCTATCAGAGTTTAGAGATACAAAATGCGCAAAACCAAACAATGTAAACATTCTTCCTGGTATAGTATACAAGAGATGTGAAATCAACAACGACTTTAAAAGAAGTTGATGTGGAATATAAGAAAAGAAATTACAAATTAACAAATCTTACAACTGATGCACTTACAATGCTGTCAGACAATACAGCGAAAGTAGAAGAATTTCCTGTTTCGATAGAAAATATTGAAAAGGTAAAAAGTTGTAATTAATAATATCCGAGGTACATAGTGATCCTGGAGTGGGTTGAAATCTTTGGTGTGGAGATAACACTTACGTAATGTTCCACGAAACACCAAAACACTATATACTGCACTCGACGCGCGTTTCGCCAACCTAGTTGGCACCATCTGGACATGAGTAAAACTAAACTATGCTAACAATCTACCCTAACTATACCTAAACTATTGTCATGGTTCGCCGAACCGTCATACTAACCAATAAAGCGGGCTATTTGTTATAAGCCCTCTGTAACTATTCATACTATTTTTACATTTTATGATTTTCAAGCTTCAAATGCATCAATCTGTCTAGTATTTGTTACATTCCTAATTATTCTTAAATTGCTAATATCTATTTTATGGTTGTTCCCAGACGCATGTTGGGCTACACTAGACTTATCTGTTCTACCATATTTGAGATGGGCCATATGCTCTTTGAATCTAGTTTGAATTGATCATCAAGTCTGTCCAACATAATTTTGATTACATTACTTACAGCTAATTTCGTAAATCCCCGACTTTTGTTTCAATTTTGTCTTTTGGATTGCCTAAAATTTGTTGTAGTTTGTTTCCTGATGAATAAACCACTGTCATACCTACATCTTTAAAAATCTTGCCAATAAAACGGGTGAATCGAAGACCGATGGAATCGATATAAATTTCGGATTTTCTCTTTCATTTTGAAAGGTCGAGGAATTTCGAAGCGACTCTTTAAACTTTCGTTTCCTAATTATTGTATCTATTAAACTTACAGAATATCCATGAGTCGTAGTTATATCCTTAATCAATGCCTTTTCTTTTTCAAACCTCTCCTTATTGAGGGGCAAGTTTAATAGACGATGGACTAGAAAATTAAAACTCGCCAATGGTGAGAGTCCTTAGGGATATATCTTAGAGTACTGATATCTTTTCTGTATGGTAGTTGTCCAGAGTTTTCAGTTTCATATGTGACCTTAACTCACACGAAACGACTGTTTAATTTAGATACAAAGTTATCAATATCAGCGACTTTTGTATCGAACACTGCAAAAATATGATCCACATACCTAAGCCAAACCCTGGGAAAATACTCTAATTCTTTTTTTGCTTCCGTCTCGAATATGTTCATGAAGGGACTGGCAATGAATGGTGACAAAGAGTTACCCATTGCTGTTCCTTCATGTTCTTCGAAGAAATTATCGTTTAATCGAAAACAATTTTGTTTCATGCAAAGTTTAGTGAGTTTAAGACATTCTTTTACTATATCTGAGATTGTTTAATTCGAGTAGATCCTTAAGGTTGTCCAAGGTCTGTGGTATTGGAACACTTGGAAACAATGAACAAACGTCAAAGGAGATCAAAATTTCACCTACTTGCAACTGAATATTTTTCACCTTATTAATGAAATCGTTGGAATTAATCACAGAGAAACTAGGTGATGCAATAGGTAAATTTTCGAACTCTTCTGTTAACCATTTTGATAGGTGGTGAGTCGGCGATCCGATTGCTGAAACAATAGGACGTACCGACTTTCCTGGTTTATGTATCTTAGGCAAGCAGTACAATCTAGGTACACTTGGGTTAGATACATGTAACTTTCTATTTAAAGATGGAGTAATAAGTTTGTTGCAGGATTTAAGTACATTTCTTACTTCAGTAGCCATTTTTGGTAATGGATGTCTAGAAAGTTTGA
Source organism: Rhamnusium bicolor (assembly GCA_029963845.1). Lineage (NCBI taxonomy): Eukaryota > Metazoa > Arthropoda > Insecta > Coleoptera > Cerambycidae > Rhamnusium > Rhamnusium bicolor. Next base: position 167,505 of record JANEYF010003634.1, read on the forward strand.
TAATTTTTCTGTCTTTTGTAGATTTTGACTTTTTATTTACTTTAGTGACAACATTTGTCGAGATTTGACTTCTGCATGCTTCTTTGACAAATCCTTTAGAGGAATCAGCCAGGTATTGAATTGAACTTTCAACATTTGCAACAATCTCATCTAAAATGCCTTCAGAGGTAGGTAAAGCAAAATTTAATTCCTTGTTAAGGAGATTAATTTCTTCTTTATCAAACGACTGTGAGGAATGATTTTCTACAATGCTGAGAACATGAGGTAATTCCGAAAAATGTGCATCTAGGAACATTGTACATAAGCGATAAATGCAACAACATATTAAGAAGAGCTAGTTAAAAATGGTTCGAGAAAGAATACAGTTTCATAGATATAAAACATTACTGTTAGCAGACATTGAAAACAATTTTAGGATGATTACAACTATATCTACAATAGTATTAATAGTGCATTAAGGGCGGTTCAGTGTGTGTATACCAGCAACGAGTAGTGTTACCGTGTTCATTTAAAGTAAATACAGCCATTTAAGTAAGTACAACTAATTAAAACGTCGACGTGTATTTTGAAAATGAACGCTCTACATCCAAAAATGTAATATTCGTATGCAAAATATTGTTGATTCAGTGGCACTATTTTAAAGTCACGCAGTTTTGTAACATCCATATATAAATTTTTTTACATCCGATGAGAATGGCAACGGTCATAGACGCTTTACTTGTTTGTTCATCTTATTCTTCAATAAAGAAGTTTGTATGCCGGGAGAAAGTGAACTGGTGTAATGGTTCACGTAAATACTTAACATAAATGCAAACTTGTGTGTGTGCGCAGGTGAGTTTCCCGCAATCGCTGCATCTGAGTTTCACAGAGTCAACCGTCTTTATTTATATATCTATAATAAGAGTTTATATCATAGAAACACATATTTGAATAAATTTAGAAATTTAAATTGTGAAAAGCAAAATATAATAAATAGTAATGAAAATAATAATAAACACCACAGAAATTCCCACCGATATTGCCGGTGCCGGTGGCGGGATTTGAATTCACAGATACGATGGAGATATTATCTAGTCACATTTTCCATCGAGAGCTCTAGCCAACTACTCCACCGATATATAGAATTACAAAATTTAAATAATAATCATTTAATTAACGAAACAGTCATTAACTTAATATTTCTGAAAAATTTTTATTAAATAAAGTTTTAAATTATTTTATAACTCCAAAAACGACTAATAACCTCGATATTATAACCGCAATTGAATAGGCCGCTCAAAGATTACCAATAAATGATGCTAATGAATATTGAATTTATTCATTTATGTACAAAATATAATTTTGGTATTTTTGAAATCTTTATTTAATACAAAGAAACATTGTGCAAAGGATTTTTTTTAATTTTTTTTTTTTACAAAAGTTATTCAACATAAAAGTGAAGTAATTATAATGATCAATTCTTCTAAATTATCATCATATTACTTGTGTTCGTACCGATATATGAAAATGCTTCAATAAAAACGACAGAAAATAGTTTTAGGCAAGTTCCAAGTAACGGAAAATGTAGAAAAGTGTAGTTCAATTAGTAATATAAACATTTTCCAGGTAGAAATTATTAAAACAGACATGATAATTGTTAATGTTTATATTATATATGACTAATATATGAATTAATTTTAAAAATCCGGTAAGTCCAATGGGCCTATTGAAATTGTGTAAAAATATAAGAAATTATTTGTAATGGATGAAAAACGCTTAATATCGTCTTTAAGAAATGACCATATATTAAAATTTTACCTGCTGATAACGGCATTCTTACTGTAATGGTAGATACAACTACATATAACACAAAAATTTCAAATATAATAAATGAAGGACAATATTCAAAATCAAATGAGGATCCAACAAAAACAACAGAAAATAAAATATGCGTAGCATACTATTTAAACATAAATGTGATTTTATCGATACTGATTGAAAGATGCTAACCCCACATCATACATAGCAAACCTCCTCATTTTTATGGTTTACTAAAAATTCATAAACCTGAGGTATCTCTTATCAATTCTCAATGTAGAAATTTTAAAATTTTTGTTAAAAATTTTAAATCCATTGTCAGTCTTGTATTAAAAATAGCAAACATTTTTTACAAAAACTTTCAGAAATTAATTTTAACTATAATCATCAAATGGTGAGTTTTGACGTAGGTAGTACGTTTTTTTACCAATGTTCCGATAGATAAAACTTTAACTATAATTAAAAATAAATTACAAAATAATGAAAATTTGGCTATGCACAGAAACTGTAATGAAATTACTTACTTTTGGCATTAAAACAACATACTTTTAATTAGACAATAATATTTACAGCACGATTTAGGTATGACTATGAGTCCTTCATCGTCTCCCATTTTAAGCAATATTTTTATCGGAGATTTTGAGAAAAACATTATTTCTAACCTAACTTATAAACCCTTTTTATGGTTGAGATATGTCAATTATGTTTTCGCAATTTGGACTTACAGCATCGAATATCTGATTATTTTTTAAATGATATTAATGGAAAAGAACCACCAATTAAATTTAGTGTAAAAATTTAAATTAGTAATAGAGTATCCTCTTTGGATATTTTAATTAAAAAAATAGATAACACATATGGGAGATTTTGAGAAAAACATTATTTCTAACCTAACTTATAAACCCATTGTATGGTTGAGATATGTCTATTATGTTTTCGCAATTTGGCCTTACATTATCGGATATCTGATTATTTTTTTTAAATCGTATTAACAGAAAAGAACCACCAATTAAATTTAGTATAAAAATTGAAACTAGTAATAGAGTATCCTTTTTGGATATTTTAATTAAAAAAATAGATAACACATATGAAACCAGAGTTTACAGAAAAAAGACTCGCATCCAATAAATACTTAAATATCAATTCTAATTAATACATGGACGTTAAAAAAAGAGGCTTTAAAATGTATGTATAATAAAGCCAAAATAATACCTTCAAATGACGATTTTATTAAATGAATAGCAATTTAATAAAACTGTTTCAATAATGCAGATGTCGCAAAAAATTGTTGTTGTGTATGTGTGTCGATCCTGGATAAGTGGTGGAATAATAATGCCATAAACTCCACCAGGATGTTGATATAAATAAGTCATTAAAAAAAAAAAAGAAAGAAAAAGATCAGTATATCAAGAATTTCGTTGTTAAAAAATTTTCAAAAATTAAAAGTGGAATAATAAATGTATCAAATACAACGACTTGAGTTTCATTTTACAACATATTCTATCTGACAAATTATATATAATTGGAAATAAGTTTTCTGCGTGAACGATCGAAAATTAAGCCGATAAATGCCGTGCAAATGTATCAATTATCTATAGCTTTCAATGTCCGGCCCACTGAACACAAGAATGCTAGGAAAGGAGAATTTAAAAAGTCAATATGTGAACACGCGTGGAATAACAATCAGGTTCTTAAAGGATATTTTGTAAAAATGTTGGAAAAAGAAAATAATAATGCAAGAAGGAAACTTGTTTTATTAAAATGTGATGAATACGTAATTATTCTGTAAATTTATAAGTATACTGACTGGTTAACAATTCTTAGAGATGAAATAAGCAGAAATGATATCAACATAAGTAACATAATCTCTCGCATGTCAATGAAAATATGGAAACAGAAAACTGTTATGTTTGATATTGACACAAAAATCAATCTATTACCAAAAAAAAATTTCCTTAAGTTTTGAGAACGGAGTCAGAGAGTATTCCGAAACATTGACTTATATAATCTAAAATATTTGACATTTAAGTTTCATTTTCAAGTGAATATTTTTTAGGCGTGATATTTATTGAATGGGTAATAACATTTTTTTCAAAAACCAACCTATGACTAATCTTTTGGCGCAGAAGTTTATTTAACAAGTTCTTAAAAATAATTTATAGTACAGTAACGGCCGACTCCAAGCAGGCCATGAAGACACCCGCAGCGCGCTGTTGCCAAATGTTAGTTAGTTATTTATGTCTACTTCGACACTGATATTTTTGCGGGTTTTACGAGTTGATTTTTGAGTCTTTTTTGACATTTTTCTTTTTCCGGGAACTTTAAAAGGAACTTTCCAAACTGTGAAAAACGTGAAAACTTAGTATTTTTTGATGGTACAATCGGATAATTTGTCGCATATCAGTTTTTAATTATAGAAAATGAAATATATTACTCCTATTATTTATTAAAAGCATTAAGCTTCCTTTTCTTGTTTTTCGATTCGACTTTTTGACACTGAATTGATTGTTTTTCTTTTTAAAGTAATTGTTAAGTAAAGCATTAGAAAAAATTGAGCATAGCGTAATAAGAATATTTTTATGCTCTGAAAATAAAAATCTTTTAAAAATATGAAAATAAAATGGTTCTAGCTAGTGAACAGATTTTTAGAAGCTTCACTCAACAAATATGCACTTTTTTCAATTAAAAAAGGGAAATACTTGATCAATATTTATTTGAACTTTATATCTAACTAATACATGTTCTAGTTGGAACTATCTAGTTAGATTTAGATCAAAAAATAACATCCAGTTTAAATCTTTAAAAGTTAATTCTGTATTATTTACAAATACCTTAACAATCATATTTATATCAACTGAAATTTTATTAACAATGCTAATTAGGTGCTCTGTTAAATTTGGAGTATAAAAGTAAATTTTATTCTATCTTTCTACTTTTATTGTCCAAGTCAGAAATATTGACTTTTTTTAGGATAATTTAAAATTAAGTTCTCAAAACTATTAATTAAATCTGATTTTTAAAATGGTTCCTTCAATCCATTTATGTCGAGCTAGGGTTTCAGTATGGCTCTCTTCTAGACTTTCCTTGCAAACAGGTATTTTTTTAGATAAATAACGGTAAATAAGGTAAATTTGGAAAAATACAAGGAACTGCATCAGGTTTAAGTTTAGTTTTTGTTGTAATTTTTATCACAGTTTAGTCTGCTAATACAAAAACATCCTCCATAATATCATTTTCTGGAAAATGGATACTACAAACAACAGAATATTGAGGATACCAGTTATCTCGGGGAATAGCTTTCAACCAACCACTTATCTTTGAAAATATAATCTTATGGGAAACCAAAGGTCCATACCATAGATCACCCAGCTATTAAATTGTAATGAGATTTACATTCAGGGACACAGCAGGTTTTTGACATTATGTAATGAAACTTATTTTTTTAAAGTAATTTCTCGTATAAATTTAAATATAAACGACAGCAAATTAAACAACTAAGAAAAAACACAAGACTGTAACTAAAACTTAATAAAGCTGGCCGTGACTTGGCACTTTATCCAGCATGCAATCGGCTGCGCTTTATCACTAATTTATGAGTGAAATATTAGAAGTTACATATCACCAACACTTTAAATATTATCTACACATACACAAGATACAACCTATTAACATTTTAATAAATAACTATAACTAATATCGGTAAAAATCACTGCAATTTGTTGGTCTGTAACGGCACATTAACATAACCAAACAAACAAAATGGTGCGGGAGTAGACAACCATACGGTGTTGCACGATTTTCCATTTCATTACCTGCTTGGAGTCGGCCGTAGTACAGTGGCTCAATACCAAGGAAGGTGGGAGGAAATATAGTAGGATGTCACAGACAAATGATTTCTAGACAACACGAATATATTTTATCTCTTTGGGCAATTTGGAATATTGTCATAATTATTAAGCATTAATTTTTTTCTGGTGTTTATTCCTACTTATCTACTATTTTGTTAAAGAAGGAAAAACATGTCGAGCAGATGATACTGATCGAAAGAAAAATGTTATGCTATTAAATTTCCCTGAATTTTACATTGTAGAGAATTTGTCAACCGTAAAATCTTGATATTATTATGATCGGAACCGCTTTTAGGAAATATTTCTTATTATTTTAAGATTTTGAAATTTTTTTTATTTTTTGAGGATTCCACCTAAGTTGATATTGAAAATAAATCACTAATCTCCCTAATAGAGTTAAAATATAACATCTCTTATTTTACCAAAGAATCAGTTGTTATTGTTGACAAAGCGTGATTTTTAATTTGATTAGAATGTTAGTGTATTATTTTCGATGACTGTTTTTTCAAAATATGCCTTAATATGTTTCTGTTGCGAAATAAAACAGTTTATTCTTCTACAATTCATAACTTGACAACAACTTAATACATATAAAAAATAACTCGCATAATAACCTAAAACAACTACGAGTATAGTAGATATTTGTATTTCCTAAACAAACATTTATTATCATGATTCCTGAAAAAAATACAATGCAGAATAGTTGGACATAAGTTTATCATATGGATTCCGATATGGATTTATAATGAAAATTTATTATAAGACGATAAACCGGGACAATTTTTATATTACCCACATAATCATAAATACATTCGGCTTCTAATACTCCCCAATATCTGTCATAGCCACTCTCCCGTCTCTGATTCTGCTCCTGAAATTGGCAATATTACCTTTAGTAGGTCCAGCTCTATCGGGTTGCTATCATAAGTTCCAATAACTGATGACAAGTAATGTTTCGGCTGAACTTCCGCGGTCACTATTGAGTAAGAGATATTGAGCCTTAAAGCCAGTATATCGTAAAACAACTGTTTTATAGCTTAGTAGTTCCAGGTTTAGGCCCGATGAACATTTAGGGACCTACATGATAGTTATATTACTATACTGTGTGAATGCTATAAGTGTGTCTGTACATAAAGATAGTGAAATTCGTAACAAAATTGAAGATAATTTCTACAAATTATATCGAGGCTGATTAGAGTCGGGAAATGCGGATCAAACATGTCAGAGAAGACGAATGTTAATTAATTTCATTTAGTGATAATAATATTTTAATAACACAAATACTATTGGAAAAAAATTTCACCTAATTAAAAGAAAAAACATATACGTTTGGGCATAATATATGAAGTATCTTGCTGAAATTATAATGAAAAATACATTGGACAAACAAGAAGATATCTTAAAAAAGGAATAATAGAATGTAAGAATAATTGCATACACGCATCTGATAAAATAGACACAATTAAGTACTATAATACGATTCAAGTGTATTGAGCCCTCACATTAACTACGAATATCTTAAAAATGGCAGAGAAGAAAAAATTTTAAAAATTATATATTCACTCGGTCTGTTATAAATAGAGAGGGAAGTAGCAATAAATTCCAGAGACGACTTTTACTTATGTATGTATGTAGATAGAATATTATATAGTAAGTGATAAGTGTATCCCTCTGATGGTCAGTGCTACTATCCGTCAGACATCACTGATGTATTAGTAACAGATAACTAAGCCTGGCCAAGGTTATTAATCCTACAGAGACGTGCTGGGTATGCATCATATCATAATACTTGAATAAGTACAATAATAAAAACAAAAATATTTTGTATATTGTGATGTATGTTTTTGTACTATTTCGTTCGCTTTAAATTCGTTTTTATGTATTTCCTTATATTTTGTAAGCTTAGTGCTGCACATTATTATTAAACTGTTACATGACGTTCACACATGTACATTGTATATCTAAGTGATAATTAATAATAAATAAATAAATAAATAAATAAATAAATAAATAAATAAATAAATAAATAAATAAATAAATAAATAAATAAATAAAATAAAATAAATGGAAATAAATTTTATTAATACTGGTACACTTTATAAAAATATGTACAAAACTCACCTTAAGCAGATTTATGAAGTAGCTTGGTAGTCGTTATCACAAACTGGAGCACTTCTATAATAACTATGTAGCATCAGATATGTTTCTACAGTTGTCTCAGTAAGCGATGTTCGCTGTGGTGAAAAAATATGTTTGTATTTTGAAAAAAGACTATTCGACATCTCTGAGAACTCACTTAATGCAGCTGTAGATGCACCATCACAAATTTGTCTTAATTTGGTAAAATCAGGATCTTTCCGTAAAACACTCTCGAATTTTTCAATAACGGGCTTATTTTTTGCGTCATTTATAGTCTGTAGCTGTGTATTTACATCGTCCACTATTTGTAGCGATTCCACTAACGACAACGAAGTATTTTGCAATTTTTCTATTGCGTCGTGTAGTCCTCTATAATTGTTATAAATAGTTTTTAAACCTGTTTCAAGAGAAACATCTTGAAACCTTAACTGGCTTTCCTTAATAGCTGCAGCCTCGTTAGAGTTGAACTGTAGTATCACAGCTTTTATTTGTTGAAAATATTCAGCATAATAAAAAGCTGCCTTCAACCACGTTCCCCAACATGTAAGAATCGGCTCTGGTGGTTCCGGAATACCAGGACACAGTGTGTGAAATGGTCGAAGCCGATTAGAAGATTCGAGAAATACTTATTTTGTATTTGCTATTAATGCATCTACCTCTGGAAAACATTTTCGAATCGTTTCTGCTACAAGATGGAACGCATGCACTTTTCACGTAACATGTATAAACCTACAATCGTCTCTTTGAAGAAAACGGCCCACCAAACGCATTGTCGTAGCACCGTCGGTCACAAACATCAACACTTGACTTGTTGACAGGTCAAATTTTTCGAAAGTCCCCAACACCACCCGCGTAATTGTTTCGCCAGTACACGCAGTTAGTCTTTTGCTAGCTAGTAAAAGTGGAAATTTGGTTTAACAGGGTCGAGTATACGTACTATAACATTTAAAATAGAATTTTTTTTACAATCTGTCGTCTCGTCAACACATAACCACAGCCGTGTATTTTTTAATGCACATTTAATCTTATTTACAATGTCTTCACGAACACTTGGTACATATCTACATAACGATGAACGACTTGGTAAATTCACCTGGGGATTATATTTATTCCAGAACTTCCGAAATGCTGGTTTATCCAATATGCACAGGAACATTACAGGCAATCAGCATTAACAGTAAATGAAACATAAACTGAGGTTCCAAAGAAGACACGCCATTTTTTTTATTTTTATGCCGGTTACTATTGACATGAATTTTGCAGCTGTGTTTATTCCAGCACATTAAGTCTTGATCACAAACTTTACAAATTATTTTACATCCAGCATAGAATAAATCTGTAAATTCACCGATAAATTTATTCACTTTATCAACGTACGGTCGTGTTCTACTCTTACGCTCAACATTATTTATTATTTATTAGTACTCTATGCATCGACCGACAGATAACAACTGAAGTGTGTCGTGTCATTGTCATCATAAACAAGCGCGCGATGGCATTGGTATTGCGCCCAACCCTGAATCTACCATCGTTTAGCCAGGCTTACTGATAACGACCTGCAAAGTAGGTACCAAAAGCTGCGACATCTAACCCTGGTGGGCTAAACTATATACTAAATAAGATTTACTGGAAACAATTACTCAGTGAACAAGAGCCTCGATCTGCGTCTGTCTTGCTTAGTCTACTTTAGGCTAGACTGGTTTGCTATTATTATTTGTCTTTTCGATTACTTATGGCATACTGACGAGACCATAACAAGTTCGAAACCGATCTATGTCTGGTGAGGAATTGACAAATGATCTTAGCCACCAAACAAGATAAGTAAGTTGGGGCTTTTGTCCGCTGAATAGTTGTTTCCTGTAAATCTTATTCAGAACATTATAATGTAAACACCTTATGAAACATTCCCAAACAATATTAAATGACAAAATATTCTTACATTTATGTAATAAATATTTTCTTTATTAAATGGACACAAAACATTAAAGGTTTTTAGCAGGTAATTGGACGACTTGCTATAAAAATAATTACTTACTGTAGATCATCTTGAGGGGGAAAGACCAGGTATCGCCGAGAGTACAATAGCAGCGCCCTCTTGCGAAGTTTCTTACTGTCGTTTACGCCCACTGCCCGATGTTGAAAATAAATAAATACATCTAAATAAATAGTGTTGCAATTCAACGGCACAGAATTGTAATACACAAGCTGATCAAAGTGCTTTAGTGCAACATTAAACAAACATTAAAAGACACATTTCCTCAAACATTCATAAAAAAGTGTGTGTGATAGTGTTACTGATAGTGAAAGGCGAACAAATTTTACCTTACATTTAGGAAATGACAATTGTTACAAAAGTGTATTAGTGGGCTGTATAGCAATGTTCAGGTACCATCGGAAACTCCACTATTAAAATACATTTATCACAAAAATGTGACAGCATTAAACAAAAAATTTATACTAAACTAAATGACAAACACGTCTAGATTAGCGTCGATGAAACCACAAATACTTCAGCCGCAAGCATGGTGGCTCTCTTCGTATTAACTTTGGATGTTACCGAACTTGCAAAAATAAGCACAAGGTAAGATATTGGTGTCATATACGCCGGCAATCTGAAACAGATTGCACAGTGGTCGCCGGGTAAATAGACGATTTCAACGGGTTCGCCCGACTTACTAAATGCGCACATTCACATATCACTTTGTTTTGTTACCATACACTGGGTCACACGTATTTTTCCAATATATGTTCTTGAAGTTCTTCAGGAGTGCACTTTATCAGTAAGTTGGTAAATTTGCTGGTGTCTGTTGTTTTTAAAGATATTTTTGCGTATATAATGGCTGATGCTAAGCAAAGAGGGGAAGAAAGAAACAGGGAAATGATTATGGAAAAAACTTTTTCAAGCTGTCGTTTCTGAAAGATATCATCGACGCATACCTTCCTTTTCCCTGCTATTAGTATCCTCTGCATTTATAACTTCTCTCATTTTTGTGTATGGCTTTTCAATTTCAGGTCTTATTCAATTAAGTAGATACCGAAATTTTTTATCCGACATCCGAAGATAATCAAAATCATAAACATTTTCCTCCCTCAATTAACTGATTAGTACCATGTGGGAAAACTGTTTTCTTTGAAGCAGCCATTTTTTACTTCAAAATCTCTCCCTTTCTCTTGATGGACGTTGCTAATTCTGGCATAACATCACTATTACTGCTGCCTACGCTGCCGTTATCCATCAATAATAATTATCGCCTTTAAAAATATTAATTCACAAACAGATGAATAATATCACAGTTTCAAAAACCCATACGGGATATTGTCCACGTGTCACGACGGTTTAACTTAAATGACGAGAAAAAAAGATCTGTTGTCAACCAAACAATTTCCCAGAAATTTGGGGCAATCACAGTGTATAATCCGGTTGCTTCAATATCGCCTAGTGAATGAGCCGCTTCAATCAAAATATTGCTCAGGATCCGAATATCGCTTGTAATATGAATGCGTTTGCCCATTGATTAGAAGATGTTTGGGAAATTTTGTCGAAAGTGATGAGTAGGGCTGTCAAAAATGTTCCATGGGACAGTGGCGTACGCGTAATTAACTAATACGAGAAATAATAAATTGTTACAATTTATAACAAAGTATGTAAAACTTATCCTCTCAACTAGCTTGATGAACTAGCTTGCTTATCACAAACTGGAGAAGATGTGTAGCCATTTTGCAGCATCAGGTATGTTTCTATGGTTACCTCCATGAGTGATGTTCACTTTGGTGAAAATATATTCTTATATTTTGAAAACGACCGTTCAACATCTACTGATGTAATACACGCATACGTAAAATAGTCTTTGACGCACTTAACGGATCGGGGGCTGCACCATCACATGTGGTAAAACCGGTGTTTTTATTTAACACACTTGCGAACTTTTCTTTAACGCGCTCATTTGTTGCGTCACCTATATCGTGTAGCAGTAGATTTACTTCGTCCACTATTTGCAGTTACTCCGCTAACGACAACGCACTGTTTTCTATTTTTTTTATGCTTTCATGCAATGGTTTATAGTTCTTCGCAATATTTTTTAAAGCTGTTTGAACGGAAATATCTTCGAATTTTGTCTGGCTTTCCTTAATAGCTGCAGCCTCATCTGGATTGAATTGTAGTATCACAGCTTTTATTTGTTGAAAATATTCAGCATAATAAAAAGCTGCCTGCAACCATGTTCCCCAACGTGTAAGAATCGGCTGTGGTGGTTCAGGAATACCGAGACACTTGCTATGAAATGCACGGAGACGATTAGGAGATTTGAGAAACTTTTTTTGTCCTTGCTATTAATGCATCCACCTCTGGAAAACCTTTTTGAATAATTTCTGCCACAAGATGTAAACCATGCACTTTACACGTAACATGTATAAACGTACAACCTTGTTCTTGCAAAGAACGGCCTACCGAACGCATTGTCACGGCGCCATCAGTCAGAAACATCAACACTTGACTTTTTGACAGTTCAAATTTTTCTAACGTCTCCAGTACCACCCTGGTAATTGTTTCGCTAGTACACTGACTTAGTCTTTTGCTAGCTAGTAACAGTGGAACTGTTGGTTTAAGAGGGTCCGGTACTCGTACTATAACCTTTAAAATAGAATTTTTTTTACAAGCTGTTGTCTCATGAACAGATAACCACAGCCGTGTATTTTTTAATTCACATTTCATCTTATTTACCATGTCTACGTGTACAGTTGGTAGATAGTTGCATAACGTTGTGCGACTTGATAACTTCACCTGGGCATTGTGCATTGTATTTATTCCAGAACTCTCGAAATGGTTGTTTATCGAGTATGTGTAGCGGAACATCACAGCCAATCAGCATTAATAGAAAATCAAACATAAACTGTGTTGTCGAAGGCACGTCATTTTTTTTATTTTTATGGTGTACACTATTTACGTGAAGTCGATAATCACGCTTATCCCAGCAGATCAAATCTTTCTCGCACATTTTACAAATTATTTTAGCACCAGCATAGAATAAATCTGGGAATTCACCTATGAATTTATTCACTTTGTCAGCAAATGGCCGGTTTCTACCCCTGCGTACGTCTGCCATGCTTTATTATTAAATTAATATCAACCATGCAGTACAACAAATAAAATAATAACACAAAAACAATATGCAATACGCCCAAGTGACTTAACGTGTACACAACTCGAAAGCTAATAATAGACTGGACTGGAGAAAGAGTTTCGCGGTAAAGGTGAATGCCGGCGACAGTAAGTACATCTGTACTCTACGACCATGATACACAGAAACGATTTGCAGTTTTAGTGATGAGATTGCTCGACCCGGTTACTTCAGTATCGCCTAGTGAATACAGCGCTTTAGGTCGCACGATTTAGATGGCCAAGTAACGTTGTTGATGAATTATTTGTTGTACTGTATTTTATTGTACTTATTATGTTATATGCAAATAAATTATTATATTGAAAACAAAAAACCGTTAAACGTAAAATATGTTGATATTTTCTTTTTAACTATTTTATTTTTATCTTTAAATAGATAAAATGTATCTTTAAGTAAAACATTGTAAAACAGTATTGTTCGTTGGATGAAGTTGAGATGTCAGGTTTATACAGACCGCGTAATTGATAAATAAGTTAAAATAATTGCATTAATTTGACTGAAAATAATAAACCAAGTAGAAATAAAAATGTAAATTTCACACATGTAACAGAGAAGAGCAATAAATTTGACTGTCATTTAATTTAAAAAATATTACCATTGTATAGTTTTTCCGTTCGTGACTTCCAGAAACGTTCTTAAATAATACTGAAATAAGCAGGAATTAATTAAATGCTGTGAAAATAATTTTACGCCTACTAAATTAGTGAAAGTAGTAGTAAAGTTGACTTTGATTGAATTGCTGTGTGTATCGGTCAGTGACGACTCGTCAGGAAAGGGGGTCAAGGAAATAAAAAAAAATCTAATAGTTTTGAGGAATGTGAGCTTGACTATTATATTTTTGAGTTTTCAACAATTGATTTTTTTAACTTTGAAGAAATGCTATTCTTTTTTTCCACTTCAAAAAAAATTTGTTTTGCGTTTTCGTATTTTCCTGAATGCATGTACCACCAGGATTTATTTGATGCTCTAAATAAATTTAAATAAATGAATGGACTTTAATAGTTGTGCCGTCACAACTTATGCAACCAACAGCAATTAAAATCATAACAAAATCATTATATGTTACAGGGTGATTTCTATAACGTTCTCACCCCAATTTTTTGGTTTGTCTTTGGAAATTTAAAATGTTTAACGATTCTTATAGTATTTTTTCCAAGGATTTCGAAAATTTCAATAAAAAGCAATTGATAGTCAAATAAAAATGGGAAAAAAACAGCAATATTTTTATAATTTTAAAAAAGATATACATGTTCTTTCCAAAAATATAACATAACATATATATTTACCTTCATATTTAGTGAAATACTGATAATAACATTTGAAATAATTTATAAGAATAAATTAAAATTAATTTAAATTTAACAAAGGAAATAACATCAAATCAAGCAACTAACATATCTTAAAGAATAAATAATAATAAATAACATTTATATTTAATGGAACTACTCAAAATGTCCTCCATTATTTTCGACACAAGTAGTATATCGTTTATATATATTATTCATTACATTTTGTAACATGTTGGAGTTATTTATATTTTCTATTTCTGCCGAAATCTTAACTTTCAATTCTTCTACACTGTTACTTCTATTTTTATAGATTTCAGTTTTCAAGTGTCCCCATAAAAAAGTATCCAGTGGATTTAAGTCTGGGCTTCTTGGAGGCTAGGATATAGTTTCATAATTTCCTATCCACTCTGAGTATTTGTTGTTTAAAAAATTCCGAAGAGGTATAATATTATGTACAGGTGTGCCATCTTAGTGCCAAATAATATCATTTAATATGTTCCTCTATTTCATTTTGAAGTAAATTAAAATATCTGACTCCAGTCAAAGCTCCATTAAAGAAAATGGGGCCTAAAACTTTATTGTTAATTATGCCACACCACATTCATATTGAATTTCTTCCTCGGAATCTGATTTAATATATTTTATGTAGATTTTCTACTGACCAGCAATGTGAATTTTTTATTAAATATAGCTGCTGTGTTAAAATTTGCCCATCACTCCATAATATATATTTCAAAATATAATTGTTCAAAGCAAAACTATTAAAATATTATTACAGTATTCTACAAGTTTGTTTTTATCATCTTCATGTAACATTTGTACTGGCTATATTTTGTATGTTTTTTTGAATGGCCTTGTAAGATATATTTAAATCTCGAGCAGCATCACGAATCGAATGGAACGGATTTTCCTCAAAATAAAGTGCAATATTTAACTCATTTTCTTCTGTTTACACAGTTTTATGTTTATGTTTATTTTCTTTATTGTGAACTGATCCCCTTTCCCAAAACCGTCTATTTAATTTTTCAAAATAAGTGTGATGTGGTACTTGTCTGTCAGAATATTAAGCGGTATATGTTCTATGAGCACAAGAGTTTTTATCACTCATTAAATAACATTCTAATATATCTTTTTTTCTTTAGCTGAGTAAGACATTTTTAACTTTTAATCAACGTAAAGAGTTACAACACAAATTATTTAAATAACAGTTCAAAAAATATTCATAGTGAACTCAACTCGGTGTTAACTTATTTCAGTTATTATCCTCAGTATTTTACTAAATATGAAGGTAAATATACTTGTTATGTTATATTATTGGAAAGAGAATTTAAATCTTTTTTTTAAATTGTAAAAATATTATAAAAAACATTATTTTGTTTTTCTCACTTTTATTTACTTTTAATTGTTTTTTTTTTTATTGAAATTTTTGAAATCCTTGGAAAACATACTATAAGCTACGTTAAACATTTTTAATTTATTTTCAAAGACAAACTAAAAAATTGGGATGAGAACATTATAGGAATCACCCTGTACATGGTCGACTATGATCCTTAGAAATTCCATTAATATGTGATTAAATATGCAGAGCGAAACATTGAATGCCTTATTACTGTTTTCTAATATATTTGAAAAAAGTTTTTGCCAACTAAAAAAAAATAATTGTTTTCACAACCACAAAACACCAAGAAGGAATAAGGTTAAGAATTCTTTCTCCTTGATGGATCAAACTTGTTTGAATTTAGCAACGAAACATTTACTATAATTGGGGGACACTTGTATCATTTTTAAAACAGAAAAATTAAATTCGTCAAAAACATTTGTAATAATTGTATGCATATTATTCAATTAAATTTTTTTTTTTAAATTTCTTAAATTAAAAATCAATAGCATATTTACAGCTTGTTGAATTCGATCTTT
Source organism: Rhamnusium bicolor (assembly GCA_029963845.1). Classification (NCBI taxonomy): domain Eukaryota; kingdom Metazoa; phylum Arthropoda; class Insecta; order Coleoptera; family Cerambycidae; genus Rhamnusium; species Rhamnusium bicolor. The sequence continues at coordinate 183,672 of JANEYF010003634.1, forward strand.
AAAGTCACTGTACATAAGGATTACATTTGTATGTAAATGAGTTATTGGTTTGAAGTCATTTTGGGTAGTCTGGATAGTGACGTCACATTAAAGAAGCCTATTGCTGATAAATCAAAAGTTTACGGTTTCAAACATTTAACATAATATTATACAGCGTGGTCCAAAAACTTTGAAATAAATGGAAAACTTTCCCAATAATGATTTCTTAAGAAACTGAGAAAAGTTGATGCATGGTCTCAAATTAAATAATGTTTAAACAAACTTCTACTACTCCTAGCACTATGCAAATAAATCAAATCAAAACGTCATACAACAACCACCAGACAGGAGACTTCTTCACCGACGACAATGACCATCATAAGCTCTTCAACGCTGAGGACTTCTTCAGCGAAGACACTGATCATAAGCTCGTCAACAACTCCTTGGACGCTCTCAATGAACACATGCCATCGAGCTCACTTCCGGTCCAGAACTCCCTTTGCTTATCTACTTATTTTACATTCACTATAGAGTAAAATACATTTATCATTTAAGATATGGAACAATTTTGTTTTAAAAAAGTGTATCTATTTCCAAATTATGCCCAAATATAAATTTTGGTTGACCACTTGAAAAAATTATTTTGTTTCTTTGCTTTTTGCTCCTGAACTAAATAAATGACTATTATTTTCTTGTGAAAATTATTTTAGAATCAACTATCAAAAAAACCTACAATATTTTAGCTTGTTGATTTATTTGCCCAAATAAATTTTTTGGAGAAAAAAGGCATCGTTTTCGTTTCACAGGAGTTTTCATGGGCTCTGTAATAATTTGAAAAATATTTTTCCACACTATACAAACCTATAAAAGACGGGTAAATTGGATTTAGCAAAATATTCGCAGATTATTTATCGAATACGTCCATATAGATTTCAAATAATTAGATTTTTTGGCATAATCACCCAGACAAAGAAGACATTGTGTAACCGGTATTTAATTTAAGATTCTGCATGAACTTTTCTCAAGAATAAAATTTTCTGAAAAATTATTAATGAAATAGTTTTCCATTTGTTTTAAATTTTTTGAACCACGTTGTATAAATAGTTTCAAAGGCAACTATCTCAAAAATGGTAGTTTTTACTTAACATTACTGAAGGAATCGTTTTAGTAAATTTTGTAACGCAAAAATTACATACATTTTCTTTAAACGCCAAAGTCAAGAAAGTTATTTAATGGTTTTTACCATACTCCAGAAAACACTCGCTGGGTTACAATTTTATAGTAATAATAATAGCAATGTGTACTTCATTTAGTTCCTTATTATGGTAGAATATTAATTCTGTAATCTCACCATGGATTTTTCAATAAATTAATAATTATCACTCCTGGTTAATTTTGAGCTCCTTTTGGGCTAATTTTTTGGGCACATGCCTATATCAACTTATTTTCATGAAATGCCATTAGGAATCTGCAGGCAAAATAGATCACCCTATATAGGTAAATAGGCTTGTTTCATGTAAAAGTAGGATGTTGATTTAAATGTTTTAAAGAACTTCTCTTAAAGGAGTGATTTTGGAGAAATGATAGGCCCAAAACAAGAGATAAATGCCACAGAAAGAGTGCCTCATCTTCAAAGTTGGAATTGGAGAAAGAGAAATGAAACAGAAAAAGAATATAGCTATTCAGAAGGTGTTATGGGGAAACTATTTGAAGATCGTCAATGATGTTTCCATGGTATTTTTGGAAGCAATTCTAGAAAAATGTAATATTTCAGAGTAACTTGTATGCTCTATAATGTGGAAAACAACTACATCTTTCTAAGGGTGAATTCTTAGCTTTTATGGGCATTAATCACCTTATGGGTTACAATAAGTTACCTGCTTGGAAGCACTATAGATCAACAAGTAATGATTTATATGTAAGGCTGGTGATTGATGTAATGTTGAGTAAAATCATGTAAATGACAATGCATCAGTCCCTGATGATAACAAAGATAAGATTTACAAATTATGCCCCTGTATAGAAAAACTAAATTGATACCAAGGTACAAGAGAAGTGTCGATGAAAGCATGATTGCTTTCAATCGCAGAACTACGCTGAAACAACATAATCCAATGAAGTCAATCAAGCTTGGCTATAAACTATGGTATTTAGCCGACCGAAAAGGTTATATTTTAATATTTTATGTTCATCAGGGAAAATGTGAAGAACAGAATATAAAAGTTTGTCTTGTCAGTTACGGATGAGAACTGAGAAAAAATCGTAACATATACTGAACTTATTTTCTCTATTCCTATTCTGGAAAAACTGAAACTGAAAATACATTAACTTGTGGAACTATTCGAATTAAATACAAAAAAAAAAACAAACGCTGCCAGTTACTTGGGGATCAGAACTTCTTCACCGTAGTAAAACTTGACGTGTGGTGGAGTTTATGTAATTTTTGACATTTCAAAAAAGTCACATTTTTTTACGTTTCAAAAAAGTCACATTTTGACGTTTCAAAAGTCACATTTTTTTACGTTTCAAAAAATTCACAATTTTTTACGTTTCACAAAAGTCACATTTTGACGTTTCAAAAAAAGTCACATTGGTGGAATGTCACTAATATTTTTTTTAGACATTGGGACCGATTTTGCTCATCAACGAAATCAATCACTTTCTTGACCTCTAGAACGTGTGTACCAAAAATGTGACAGCTTTATCTCAAAAACTGTAGCTGCTATCGCGAACCACACAGACAGACACAGAGACAGAAATTTTTTCTGTCTGTGTGTCCGCAACGGTTTAATCAATATCTGGGAATTGAGGTTAAGATGATCAACTATATTAGGTTAGGTTAGGTTTCTTGTGAGTTGGTCCCTGTGGAACCTCCATTGCGGCCTTCAGCAGGCCTATTGTGGCTCACGCGTAGTTATATTTCACCCAATAAGTTCAGTCTCTTAACAAAACTGATAACTTTATAGGGTGAGAATGTGTCCAGATCCTCTGGCAGTAGTTGCCTTTTGCCAAATATTGAGAATCGGATCCTCTCCGCAGCGGGACAGGTACATAGGATGTGGTCTGCCTTCTCATCATCTTCCAGGCATGATCGGTATTCTGTGTTTTTCGCTAGGCCGAGTTTATGCAGATGGTAGTTTAGTCGGTAATTCCCGGTATATATGCCTGTTATAGTTTTCAGGTTTACCCTGTTTAACTCTAAAAGTTTCTTAGCTCTTGATTTCAAAGGGTATTTTATAAACGCCTTCGAATGAAATAATCGTGGTAACTCTTGACAATACTTGCCAACTGTATTACATTTAACATGCTATTTCTGAATGGAAAATATTCCAGATGTAAATTTTTTAAGAAAAATCTTCTTTGAGAATTACAAAATTTACATAGAATATACTGTGATCAATAATACATTTATTTTAAACGACACTCTCATTTTAACTTTATTATTCAAGTAATTAAAATTTGTAAAAAATTAATAAATAAATAAGTACATAAAAGTACGCACAGCAGCTTTAATAATATTTTTACAGTTACTGGTTTTACCATGCAGGTTTTTAAAGAAACAATTATGTCGAATTGAAAATTTGTCTCAAATACATCAAAGATATTAGCGAACGCTGACGCCACTGGTATTAGTAGGTGACTTTGATGGAAATGGTGCTGGTATCAGAAATAAAGCGAGAATATGATTGGTCACTTATTTAATTACATTCATCTATCATTTGCTGTCGACAATAGCTGACTTTGACCGATTGAGCTAGAAGTTGGTTATATACTCATAGTAGCCTCTGGAAAATTGCATGCGATCTATATATTGCCTTTTCTGCACTCAAATTGACGGTCTTAATGAAAAACAATAAAAACAAGAGAGAAAGAGAGAGAGGAAGAGAGATCGCTCATAATGATGTATTTATTGTATATATTATTAACCTTCATATAAAATGAAAAATATCAAAAGCCCTGGATTTAAAAGTAATCTTTTGCTAAAGTTCGAGCTTTCAAAAAATATTAACATAAATAACATCCATATTACTAAATAATATACAGTTACATGTATTTTTATTTTTTAATTATTTATTATTGTTGTAAATATAAATAAGGAAATGTTTTATTGGGTACCTTAAGTAACTTTTTTCAATATTAATAAATTTTACACAATAATTCATGTCATATATTTTAATAATTTCTTCTTATTGACTAAATTAGACATTTCAAATGTCAAACTGCCAAATTTATTCTAACCCCAGTTTATGAGGTCAAATGTGTTAAAAATTTCAGTTTATATCAGCTTTATTGAAGTACTTGGAAAATATGTTTTATTGGCTTGATATAGTAGATATAATCTTTCATCAAGAATATTTTTTTTATAAAGACAAATACAAAAAGTTTGGGTCCCGTGAACCTCCTTTCAGCTGGCCAAGTTTGCTCATCACTGAATCTTTCATTGTCTTTGGCCTTTAGAACAAGTGTACCAAATTTGAAAGCTTTATCTCAAAAATTGAGGTTGCTATCGCAATACTATAGACATATTGTGGACAGATTTTTTCCATTAAGTTATGCTTTTTCATTATAATTCATCGAGAATCGTCCAGAAATGCAATACAATTTTTTTTATTTTGTTTCCCGAAATTGTACCTTTCTTCTACTTTCATTCATTATGTGTCTTCTGGTGATACTACATTCATCAAATTTAATGTGTCACCAAAAATGTTGTTGAAAATCTTAACTGCCAAATTTGGGAATTCTCCCATTAGTATTTTTTGAGTTTCGCGGATACACACATACACACACATATACCCACACACACGCACCGACATACATCATCGGAAAATAGTCAGAATGGATTCAGGCGGGTTCAAAACATATATATCAACCAAAATCTCGAGGTCGAAAAAAAATCACGATTACTATACTTCCTTATATTCGGTATAAAAAAAGAAAAAACTAGTTGGGTATTTGTGACGTCAAAGGAACTGAATTTACGAAATTATATTTGACTTGACATCTTTAAAACGCTCTATTTCGAACGAGGATTAACAATTCGAAAAATTTAAAATCAGTGTATAGATAATTAAAATACCTTCAAACAAGGTATAACCCAACCTATTGTGCCAATTAAAAATTTTCAAAGGGATTGATCTGTAGGGGGAGTTGAAAGAGGGTTTGAAATCTTTATTGCAAAAATTAACGTATTAAGAACAAAAATCGACCTATTTGAGAATTTTCTCCCAGAATTTTCTCTTATCGATTTACCGAATATATTACATAATAAGTTTCCATATTGTGTAAATTTAAATGCGAGTAACAAATATGTAATCACGTAAGAAAAATATTAGGTTATGAATTATAAGTATTAAATAAATATTCTACATAATATTTCTACAGACATTATCAATGAAAACTTAAAATTTTATCCAAGCGCGAATTATAACCTATTAAATTTTTTTGATTAAATTTGTGACAAGTTATTTATAGATCTTTATGATAGAATAAACAATAACTGTCCATATCACAAACTCACTTTATATTAAGAATTATCAAAACAGTGTGGATGTCAGATTCGAAAATAAGAAGATATAATTCAAATATTTCTATCTTCAAATCCATACAAACCAATTTATTAACTAATTAATATCAACAGTATATTAGTTTACAATCTCTGCCTATTCCTTTATATCAAGTATCGGATTACTAAGGACTTTACTAAAGGATTGGTACGCATAGTGACCCCGCCAGGCACCAATAAGACAATAATCCTGAAGGTCCTTCGGATATAGAGGTATTACACGACTCCGGCCCTTTTAATGGTAGGCGGCGTCGGTCTCGGACAATAACAAGTAATTTATGAAGTAACAGACGTAAGGAACTATTTAAGAGTTGTTTTTTATATTTAATTCTAAATCCTTTAAACAATTATATATTTCATTTTTATTAACATATTTTAATTATTTTGAAATCCACTTTGTTTACAAGTCATGTCTTTCAGTCCGTCTGTCTGTCGTTTTTGAAAGTGGCAATGAAAAAGAATAATAGACAAATTTTTAATTCTTAAAATTATTGAACATGCAATTTCAAGTCTAAACAATTTTTTTTAACGACACTCTCTAAATGGCCGCTATTGTACATGATACATTGTTGCAGCTGTTTCTTGAAATTGATGTTCTGTGTAACTTTCAGGTATTATATTCTTTAGGTTATCTCAAAAAATAATCTAAAGCAGTCAAATCGGGATTTCATGCAGACTGCTCTAGACCAAGAACAATTTCAAAGCAAGAATACCAGAGGCACAGTCAATAACTTAAATAAATAACTCTGTAATGGGTAATGGAGAATTTGATGAAGCAGCTGTCAAAAATGTGTCGGTCTTGATGTAGTCCAATTACAAAATGTAGTTTTTAAAACAGCGTGTAAATTGGAAAATTCATCAATAGATAATTTGTATTCATTCAAGACCCTTAAAAGTTGTTCAACTATTCATTTACAGTATAACTATCAAAAACATCAACTCTCATTGGTGAAATCTTTACAGTGTAGGCCATTTTGATGATACATGTATTGGGAACTAAAAGCCGCATTCAAAACTGTTCCAGCTGTTGACATATTGTCGAAAAAGTTGATTGTTGCATTTTCTAAAATCAACTGCAACTTTTTTTATTTTCCAATATTTTTTTTAATTTGCAAAAACATGCCCAAGGCATTGGTAGAATTTAACTGTCTAGTCAAATTTTAGCTTCAACGTTTTTCACTTATAGAAAAGAGCTCATTTAATATTTTCAAAGACTTATAGACTAAAAATGAGAAATTCTTAAAAAAATAAAAAACGAAAACACAAATTTTTGGAGTAAATATGGCAACACCTCAAAATAAATATTAAAATAAAGTGAACGTAAGTAAAGTTACGTAACTAAAGAACTATTTTTTGATGAAAAGGTAGCAGATTTTCCTAAATAATGGATTTCGGGTAAATTTTACAAAGCAATAATGAATTATGTCTTACTAGTTATCAACAAAAATATCGTAAGCAGTACTACTTATTTACTTCAACAAAATACAAATAAAATGTCAATTCTACAGACATTTTTCTCCAAAGGAAAAAATTGTCTAATTCGAAACTCCATAGACTAAAATCAAAACTGTGAAACATCAACTAAGCTTTGCATTTTTACATCAAACTTTTTGATAATACATAGACAGGCCATGTTAAGGATATGTTTATAAACTCAGGGATCACCATATTTATTAAAATTCTCACGGAGTTGATTATGCGTTTATACTATACGACATTGGCGGAAATAAATACCTACAAGAATTGGAATTCTAAACTGATTATCTCATTTATTTTCGTCTCGATATTTAATAACTTTAAAAACAGGCATCTAAAAAACCATGTCTTAAACGTCTGTTTTGAATTTTTAAATCTGATCACTGTTTAAAAACATAAAGCCAATAAAAATGCACTTTATTTTCTAAATAAAATATGTTTGATTCCCAGTTATGCGCCGCTGGTTTCAGGACTTCGACGCTTGCGATGTTCGTCCAGCGTCGCGCTCGGCCCGTGCTGATATATGACGTTGGTCCACACAGACTTGTATTACCCACCTAAAGGGTTGATATAGGATAAGATTAGGTAATTAATTGGTTATCGCACCGTATATCCTTTAGAACGGAAATTACATCAAGGACATCGAGGATCTCGTCCTGGGATAAGGATTAGAACGTTACCAAATTGATTTATTAATTACTAGAGCAAATTGGACATTCTTTGTACCAAACTATGCAGGTTACTTTAGAGGCTTAAGACAAAACTTGTGGGGAACAAGCAAGGATACTTTTCAATGTGTCTATGTACTTAGAGACATAAACAAAATACATCTTTTACTTTTTACCAATAGACCACATCTGATTTATCTAATTATTTCCAAAAATATAAAACTGTTTTCTTTAAAATTATAATCACAAATCAACGTGGAAAAAATAGTCGGGCACGCAAATGGACATTTTTTTTCGCATTCTCTAACTTTTTTCTGACCTCATCTGTGTTTGATACATGCACTCGATAAGGTTTTTTTGAGTGTATTCATGAATATCATAATTTTTATTTCTATAGCAGAATAAAGAAATAATGGAATAATCAAAAAAATTGAAAAAAGTATTTATATGGGTTTAGAAAATACCAACAATTTTATTTTAAACTAAATGATAAATAAATAAGTACTGTCTACCAATGCCTTGTTTTGTTTTTTCTCAATGGACCCGAAAAGTCGTTAAGAAAGAGGTTGGAAAAAAGGAAACATATCCAAACAAACCAAAACCAAGGCTTGGAATAAAAACTTTTTACATTTTTTATAACTTTTTAAGTGTATAATTATAAATGAGACATATTACATTTTTTATAACTTATTATGTCGATGTAGTAAACATGGTCGGGTCGTATTATGGCTTTGGCAAAGAAACAGAGATGTGGCTGCCAAGGCGGAGATGAACAGGCTGCAAACGTCAATTCGTAACTCCATAAACACCGAAAAGAATCGGAAATGGGGTGAAAAATTACATTCGCTTAATCCGCGAGACGGTTCGTTGTGGAAAATGATGAAGCGTCTTAAAAACACGAGGCAGGTCATTCCAGCCCTGTTGGAAAATAACGCAAACGGCCGCAAGACGACGCACTTAAGAGACGGGCAAAAAGCCAACCATTTAGCTGACCAATTTGAATCAATACACAATCAAAATTACCCAAATAACGAAGATCACGACCGCATCGAAAATACAATTTCCCAAATATACGGTCATGGAGTCCAAATTCCTATGACGTGACAGCAAATTTTAGCAACCATGACCACGCCCGCGGAGCTGAAAAAGCTTATCAGGACTCTAGCAAACAAGAAAGCGCCGGGATCGGACGGTATCGATCATAAGCTACTTAAGAATCTGCCGAGAAAAGGTATTGTCCAACTTACGCACATCACCAATGGCATTTTGCGTCTGCAACACTGGCCTAGCCAGTGGAAGAGTGCGGTGGTGTGTCCTATCTTGAAGCCGAACAAAAATCCGAAAACGGCTACTAGTTACCGTCCGATATCTTTACTATCGGCGGTAGCTAAACTGGTTGAAAAGGTCGTCCTGAAGCGGCTAAACACTGCCCAGGGCGATCTTGAAATCAACGATGATTTTCAGTTTGGTTTCAAGAAGGGACGCAGCACGACTCTGCAGATCGTCAGGATCGTCAAAGATGTCAAGAGACAGTATAATCTTGACAAGAGCACCGCTATGGTGCTCTTAGATATTGAGAAAGCATTCGATACCGTCTGGCTGCCCGGTATCATATATAAACTGTACCGGTACGACTTTCCGGGCCATTTAACGCAACTGATACACTCTTACTTGCACGGCCGAACACTGCGAGTGAGAGTGAACAAAACTCTATCAACACAGAGGGACATTAGTGCAGGCGTTCCGCAGGGGTCGGTCCTTGCGCCAAAATTATATAACATATATGTGTCCGACTTTCCGCAGTTCCCGAACACCAAGCTTGCGATGTACGCCGACGATACCGCCGTATACTGTCACAGTCACCATGCTCAGGCCGCTGGGCAGCTGATAAAGGCACACATGGTAAGGGCGTCGGAGTACTACGCCAAGTGGAAGGTGAAGGTGAACGTCGCTAAGTCAGAGGCTATTGTTTTCACAAGAAAAAGAATAAATAATAAAATAATTACACCTATTTCGATGGGGGGCAGCCAAATTGAGACGAAACAAGACGTAAAATATTTAGGCGTAACTTTGGATAAAGGACTTTATTTTGGAAAACACATTAACGAGACGATACGTAAAGTTTATTCTCTGTCCAGGACTCTATACCCCCTGATGGCGGAGAATAGCAGACTAAACAGGGATAATAAAAAAATTAATTTATACGATGATAGTGAGACCAGCCCTAGTACATGCTGCGCCGGCCTGGTGCCTGCGAGCGCGACGACGTTACACAAATTGCAGGTACTGGAAAACAAATTCCTTCACCTCATAAGTAACTCAACAAGATATACCCCCATAAGGGAATTACGACAACTTTGCAACGACATTGTACCCATAGTGGATTATATCAGAGATACTTCACAAAAATTTTACGAATTTAAACTCTCTGATTGTCCACTAACCGCCAACATTACACAAATAAGGGAGTATAACGCGCCATTTCGAATAAAACACAAATTACCGTACCAAACGTTACCAATTTTCAGACAACATCTTTAGACCACGGTCCTCCCACAAAATGGGAGGACACTCCCACATTATAAAAGGGCGCCAAAATTCCAAATTTTGTTCTCACTTTTCTCTTATTTTCTTTTGTTCGTTTTTTTTTTATCAAATATTCCCCAAAAAATTGATTCCAAATTATAAGCAAACCATCAGTAAATTGCGGCACATTATCATATACATGAAATATCATTAGATACCCAAAAATAAGCGGAGTTGGACATTCCCGCTTCCCAATTCAGTATTGTTTAGAGGCGAGCTTTTTACTGTGACAGTTTGGCTCGTCGAAGTATCGTCAAAATTCAAAATTATTATACACAAATTTATACAATTTTATATATTCTTTTTGCATTATTTTAAAGTCTTATATCAACGGCGCATGCTTTTGCATGCGTCTTTGTTTTCTCGTTTTCGGAGTTATTATACAATTTAAAAATGTTTTTTTAGGTGTTGTATTTGTTGTTAATGTTTTAGTTTTAAGTCCGGACTGGCCCCGCTCCGCCCGACCTAACAATTGCCCCGTCGCCACCTTACGCGGGGATGCTAGGTTGGTAATGGACCGGGTGTCGAGCGAGGACCATATACATTGTTTTCGTTAACTATTAATAAAATTGTTTTGAATTTGAATTTGGTCGTATTATAAAAAAATACCTTGAATTAATATTAAATATTCAAAATGGCGCCCCTCCTCATTTCTGCATAATTTAATTCTTCTAACGAATTACCAATTATCCAAGTGTTGTGGAATTATTTCATTTATAGTTTTTCTGACTCGTGCTTCTAGTTGTTGCCGAGTGGCAGACTGTTCAATGTAGACTTTATTTTTCAGAAAACCCCAAATATGGAAGTCCATTGGTGTTAAGTCAGGTGACCAGGGAGGCCATCTGACCGATCCATTTCTACCAATCCATTGATTCTCGAAATTCGCATTTAAATAGTTGGTGACTATTCGGGCATTATGAGGTGGAGCACCGTCCTGCTGAAAAAAAAACGTCTATTTCTGACCTCTCTTGGCAATTGATTGATATAATCGTTGTTAATACTAGTAAAAAAGTCCAGATATCTATCGGAAGTCAACTGACCATCAACAATTATTGGAGGCAGCAACACATTATCAGACATGCCCAACCAAACATTAAAACCAAATCTGTCTTACTGGTCTCCTTCTCTAAAGAGGTGTTATTTTGTTGTGCCCAGTATTTAGTATTTTGCCGATTGTGTAATCCCAGATTTGTAAATTGAGTAGTGGTGAGAGGTATGAAACTTCTCGTATGGTCTAAATGCTACTATCCGACCGACATCATAGATGTCTCTGTGGCGGATAGCGACTTGCGAAGCAAGTACCGAGAGCGGCGACCTCTAGCCCAGGTGGACTAAACTACTGTTATTAAATATGATTTGAACGAAACAACTACTCAGCGGGCAAATACCCCGATTTGCATTGGATTACACCCTCAAATCATGATAGGTCGATAGCCAATATCATTTGTCAATTCCTAACCAGACATAGACCGGTTTCGAATTTATTTGTTCTCCTCAGTATGCCATAGGTTATGGAACAGACAAATGATAGTGGTCAACCTGCTAGTCATATACTGACTAAGGATTTGAAAGTGTATTCCAATGCAGGTCGGGGTATTTGCCCGCTGAGTAGTTGTTTCGTTCAAATCATATTTAATAACAGTAGTTTAGTCCACCTGGGCTAGAGGTCACCGCTCTCGGTACTCAGATAGATTTACGTTATGAATTTTTTTAAGCGAAAGTGGTAGGAAGTTGTAGAATTTTGGGCCATAGTAAGTAACAAATCTTTGAGTTGTAGTGCGGGTTATTTGCGGAATATTTATATTTTGATTTGCTATATTACGCGTATGATAATTATGATGATAATTAATATTAAATAATGTTTTATTTTTATAAGTGAACATAAGAACTGCTTTCACATACAACAGGTTGATATCAAACACATCGAATTCTTTAAAAAGTTGTCGAGAAGAATATAACATATTTTTTTTATGATTACTTTTATTAAATATTTTTGAGATATTTTGCTAAATTGGTAGGGTAAGCACTCCCCCATATTGTTATACCTTATCTCAAAGTAGACTCAGCCAAAGCAAAGTACAATGTTCTCAATATATTATCAAGCATTATATTTCGGAGATGGTAGAACTTTCAGATAAGTTTTCGTATTTTGTTTTTTACTGATATAATGTAGTCCACAAATTTCAAATTTTTATCAATAATGATTCCTAAATACTTTATATCATTCGTTATATTAAGGTTAGCTGAACATTGGCAGTGCATTTTGTTTTCCAATATACAGGTATAAGAGTGTAGAGCTAATTTTTCAATATTTGGTAAATTGGTATCGTATAGACTGTAACACATAAATTTAGTTAATTATTAACATATTTTCTGAGAGCCACTGCTGTATTTTTTGAAAATTCTACCACCGCCTTTTCTGCTGTCCTTTGCCAATCATCTGCCTCAACTAAGAAAACAGTGTCATCAGCAAATGCAACTATTTTACCATCAACATTTAGAAAAAGAAGTTCGTTAATATATATCTTAAATAAGGTAGGTCCAAGGACCGTTCCCTGGGGTATACCATGACATATTTTGGAGAGTACTGATTTCGTTGCCAACTTTTATACACTGTTGTCTAGAATTGAGGTAGCTAGAGAACAAGTTATTTGATACGCCTTGTACACCATAATTGTTTAATGTCTCTATTAATATACTATGAGACACCGTATCAAATGCCTTGGCTAAGTCCAGATATATAGCAATTTGTTTTTTATTGTTTTCAATGGAGCTATATAGAGTTTTGATCACCTCATATATTGCATTTGCTGAATTTAAATTTGCTCTAAAGCCAAACTGATACTCTGACAAAACATTATTATATTTTAGATGGTCATTTAATCTGTTCCTGATGCACATTTCTAAAATTTTTTAAATATTATTATTGACTGATATCGGTCTGTAGTTGCCTATTATGGCCCTGTCTCTTTTTTATAAACTGGTGTCACAATACTCGTTTTCAATCCAGAGGGAAAAATACCATTCTCAAAACACAGATTAAATAAATAATTCAATGGCTTAGCTATATATTTATCTACATGTTTTAAAATTTTAGCTGACATTTTATCATAACCAGAAAGTATTTTTTAAGTTATTTATGTTTGTAACAATTTCAGTTTCTGTTGTCGGTATTGATAATATATATTCGATATATTCGTCAAAATAAGCCCATTTATTTCTCATACGTGAGATTTAAATTTGATAATTTTATTCCAATTAAAAAAAATGGCCGACAGATATATGATCTCATTGACACCCGGTATATAAAATTTTTAACAAATCTAGTGAACTGGCTGACCAAATTTCAGTACTTATTACGCAAAATAAGTACATATTTATTACATTGTGTATCAATTGAATTAATCTAAATCTAAATTAATTTTATGAAAATTTTCAAAACTTTGAGAGAAAATATGGTGCATAACGTGGATTTTAATAACGCCCAACAAAAACAATTGCTAAACAGGCCCATCGTTATTCCATAGCGAGTGGCCGAAAAAAGCACTGCGATTAAAATTATTCTTAAATATATTTAAATAAATTTTTACATTTCTTTTTAAAGTAAAGAAAAATAAAAAGCAAAGAGAATGTTGTCAAACAGACAATTATTCAAATTCGATACGGTTGAATAATAAATGGAAACGAGTGTCAACAAACCGGAAATAGACGAATCGGGGTCATAAATTAGAATTTATCTCTACGATGTGGCAAATCGTGAATCCTCAATATCTTTGAATACGAATAGCGTCTCAGGGTCAGTTATATCATCAAAATGTACCTTTTGAAGGCAACTAACAAGGTCCTCATCAATCCTATACACTCGATAAACCCTTTATGTGATCTCACTTCTCTATCGCCCTATTGAACATATTTGGCTATTCAGGCGTGTTCCGATAACAAGCGGAATTTCAAATGAAACGACTAACGAAGAAATATTTTCATGGAATATTTCAGGATTTTATAAAGAGGAAATTTGGTGGTAACCCTCATAAATCTAAAGTAATTTATAAGATTGATAGAAAATGAAATAATGTTATATTTCTAATGAATGTTAATGAATTTTGTAAATTACAAATAGGTGATGATCTATTTTCGTCCGATTTTCTAAATATGTTTCCTGAAACAAATTCTTTGGTTGTACCAGGTACCGTGGGTTGTATAAAAACGTGGACACCTGAAGTAGTTTTATGTAATAATTCGTTCTTCTTAAAAATCAAGATGGCAATAATGACATCTAAAAATGTTTTTTTTTTTTGGTACAAAAGGGCCACTTGGTCAGTCTGCTTGAGAGCTGATGTGAGTATAAGAGCTATTAATTAAATAAATGTAAACAAATAAACAGATTATCTTGCTTAGAAAAAATGGGACAATATGGAACAATAAAAAGCTAGAAGAGTAAGACCTCGTTAAAAAATGAAGTTAGTTCATTTCCTCCATGGAAATCCATTTGGCACTGGTGGCGAACTTTCCTGGTTCCAGTCATACGACACAACAGAATTAAGAACAAGAACAGGATTTAAAGAATCGTTGTGCATCCAACAAAATTTTAAGTGCAGGAAAATAAACAAAGAAAGCTAGAGTTTGCATAAGAATTTTCAAACGAAAATGGTTTATAGAACTAAGAAATTTTTTCTGACGAAAAACATTTCAATCTAGCGTTATCGCTGACATTAGAAGTTTACAGATCAAGAGGAAAAATATATTCTGATATGATAAGTTTGTCGCACAAACCAAAGTAATCGTTTCTCCGTAAACGTCAGATTAGCGCCCGGACATTAGTTTGACGAATGCCTGACCCTGTAATGTACAAGGGGATCTCAACCGAGGCTATGTTGCTTTTAGTATATTTTTGCAGACAGTCTTCGTAAAAGATTTGTCATTTAGCAAATGAATATTTCAGGACAACTATCCCATTCATGGTGCCTGTACAATTCAAAACTATTTTGAAAGTCAAAATAATTGTTTTATTATGGCCTTTGAGAGACCTGAGTTTAAATCTAATTTATAACATATCAGTATGATGTCACAGTTAATATAACGGTAGAATTTTAGAATCCGAACTAAGGCAGAAAATAATAGAATCATCGCAGAAAGTTACTCCTGAATACAGATAGTTAGTTTCTTCTATGCTCAGACATTTACAGAGCATAACTGATCACAATAATGAAGCATTAATATGGCGCATTTCTGTGTCCTTTCCATGATGCATAAAGCATCACTAAAACAGGAAAAAATCCTTACCTCCACTGCACAAATTTTAGTTTCAAATGTATGGTTTAAGGTAATAAGATAACCATAAATCACACATAACTTAAATATAAAAGGCGTTACTTTCAAAACTAAGTATTTCATGGAACAGGATTTTTTTTGTAACCAATGGTACTTTCGACTAACTAGATCTACTCGTAATTTTCGGGGCTGTAACACCGGTTATAAAACTTGGAAAAGTTCAGATGTTCCCAAATAGAGGAAAATAGGCAAAAAATGAGACTTGTACAACTCCCACCACCACCAATTGATAAATCAACCTCTCCCCCACGCGAAAGGGGGTGAAAATGGGGGTTTCAAGTGATAGCGTTGATATTGTAGAACTTTTCCTTACTGGAAAGAGAGGAGGGTGTCCTAAAACTCTTATTCATAGGAAAGGAATTGCATTTGGGGTTGTCTAAAGTTATGAACTAGTTAATTAACTAACTACATTTTTTTAAAAGGAATGCCATGTATATCAGAACATTTTTTGAAACTTCTTTGTTGTTTCCTCTCATTCTATTTAATAAAAGGTTACTTGACCCTCTGGAATCGTCTTTGCTCACCCTGTATATTCGAAAATAATTTCCGGTTATAGACTTTTTTATCTAGTTTATTTATGTTTTTAAATCAAGTTACTAGCTATCATCGAGATATCGAGGTTGGACGCACTATTGCCACACCCTGTATATAAAATACCTAGTTATGTGGAAGGTACAAAAAGGGCCCTCGACTGCTCACAATGATCTGTCAATAAAACTACTTGCAGTTTTTCACATTATCATTTATTTTCGTGAAATTTCGTATCTTTTGCTTATTTAAGTTTGTATTTATGTATTGCCTTATAATTATGAGTACATTTCCTTTTGTTTTTCTGTGTGTTTTCCAAAATCATGTCATGTCAAAAATAATGAAAACCAAAATTGTCAGTAGAATCTCTTTATAAGTACACCCTGTTTTAATATACGCCTAATAAAATATGCCAATCATAATTTTTAGTAATTAAATAAAGTCTGACATACTTCGCTGCTCTACGCAAGAGCAGAAGTGTCACTTTGACGCCCAACACTACGGCGGTGCTCACGGTACGGATATCTCGGGCGCCAGTTTCTGTTTAGAGTGCAGAAACACCACTTTACTCTATCGGCGGGACGATAGAGGCCGGGCAACTACAGTGAAGAAACGGATAAGCCAGGGGTCGGGAAAAGGTAACTTACACACTGCAGTTAATGAACAGACTCTTATTCAATATATTTACATTTATTCTACACACTAATTATTATTTACACTGTATATGCACCTTAGTAACTACAACTTATGCTACAACGGTCTTAACTACGGGCGAGCGGGGCAGTAAGCGGGCGTACAAGCGGTGCGACACGGTAATACGGAGATTAAGCGGTGAAAAAGGTAACCAGCAATACTTAAACGGCCGTAAGCAGACAGCGGACGGATGCCAGGAGGGGAAGCAAGCGCCAATACAAGCACACTATGACTATTTATAGCGGTTATTTACAATCGCTTGGCTGATGGGTGGTTCCGGACTTATGATATGCCGAATCGAGTACCTCCAAGTCACCCTGCAGAATATCACGTGCTCAGGCGGCCTGGAGGCCACGCGGTATAACGCGGTTACGGTTGGGGGGGGGAAGGAGTGGCAAGCCTAACAGTGGAAAATTTAAGACGACGACGGTAAGGTCAAACTCCAAGCTACCCTGCAGAATTTTTACGTGCTCAGGTAGCCCGGCGGACCCGCGGTTACGGACGATTCCTCTAAGTCACCCTGCAGAATTTTTACGTGCTCAGATGGCCTGGCAGGCACGTGGTTACGGAAGTACCTCTAAGTCACCCTATAGAATTTTTACGTGCTCAGGTGGCCTAGAGAACACGCGGTGGCAAAAGATAGTACCTCCAAATCACCCTGCAGAGTTATTACGTGCTCAGGTGGCCTGGAGGGCACGCGGTATAACGCGGTTCTGGTTTGAGGGGGGGGAAGGAGTGGCAAGCTTACCAGTTGGATATTCAATACGCCTACGGTATGGTCAAACTCCAAGCTACCCTGCAGAATTTTACGTGCTCAGGTAGCCCGGTGGACCCGCGGTTACGGACGATACCTCCAAGTCACCCTGCAGAATTTTTACGTGCTCAGGTGGCCTGGCAGGCATGCGGTTACGGAAGTACCTCTATGTCACCCTGCAGAATTTTTACGTGCTCAGGTAGCCTAGAGGACACGCGGTGGCAAAAGATAGTAACTCCAAATCACCCTGCAGAATTTTGACGTGCTCAGGTGGCCTGGAGGGCACGCGGTATAACGCGGTTCTAGTTCCAAACTTCGGCCGCTCTCCTGTTCTATGGAAGGATATGCGGCGGATACGTCTTAGCGCTCGCGGTTCACAAACTCTAAATAAGGTCCGGACTGTCCTGGATGCTGAGTTTACTTACTGGCTAGTCGGCGTGGTGCTTCGGTTGGCAGCTAGACGGGAACTGATTTGATTGTTTCCAGTCTCGGAGACCTTTACGGTAGGACGGACACAGGAGTGCCGGGGGGCAATATGCGCGCTTCGCGTTTCGCGATTCACGTACTGCCCGCAACTTGGCATATTTGGAATGTTTACACAAACAGATCAATACTACCTATCTTATAATTAACAATTAAACTATTATTAATGAGCAGCTGACAATACCGCTATTAAGGGCGCAGTACTACAATGTTTAAAATATATTTTGAAACAGACAAATAGCACCTAGTTACCTAATTTAATTCTATAAAATAATCACTTCGTTACAAAAGATGTATTTTATAGTCATTTTAAAAGATTTTGATTTTTTATGTTATATTGCCTGTTTCAAAAGGAGGATCATTATGGCCACACATCTGTGCCGGAGTGACGCTATTTACACGTCTATGATTACTGGTTAATTATCTTATTTTGGCACCCAATCGTTCCTGTAAGAATATACTGCGTCTCTCAGAATCACCCTGTACAAGTTCAGTACGGTCGGAAACGGTAAAGAGTAAATGGTTTATTTCGAATTTGATGCCTTTAATACATTTTATGTGTTATCGTATTATTATTATAAAAACTCTGCACTTGTTATTTCTTAAAAGAAATTTTGTTGTACATTGTGTAAACAAATAACATCTAATGAGTAATGAGGGAGAAGCAAAATAGTGAGGGAGTAAAAATCCAGACGTTGTTAATTCTATTTTATAATACACATTTGTATACGGCCGCTCCAAAACCCAATTAAGCAAGGCTAATTGAATGGCACTCATCAAATATACAACTTTTTTTAATTTGAAAAGAAAAATTGGTCCCAATCTAATCAAAAAAAGTCCCAAGCTTAAACTCATAAATTTATAATTAGAAAATTTCCTTGAATTATTTAAGATGTTTCATATAGACAGGGAAGAAGTTATTGTGGCGGAAATCGATAATCATATTTTCAGTTGATAGAAGTCAGTTGCTAGAAGATATTTATACCAATTAGTCGGTAAATATCTGTATCGTAAAATAATTTTGAATTTTTTTCATTGGAAAATATTTACTGAAATTTATTTGCTGATGAGTTTAATCCGTCTCGTCCATAATATTTCCAATATGTAATTTCTCACATTATAATTTAATACATTTCTAACATTTACTATTTATACAGGGTGCCCCAAAATTAATTCCCCAGCCGCCGGTGTTAGACTCTATGACCAAAAATAAGTCGGAAATCACTTATGTCAAAATTTCGAAAAGTTACTCCTTACCAAATTATGGACATCTTAAAGATCGCTATGAAGGTATTTTTGCAAATCAATTTTTGAAATAGGTATCCAAGTAAAGATAGTTTATAATAAAGTCACCCTTGACGAAGACAGAATACGACATTTTGTGTGTCAATGTGAATAAAATATTTCAAATTTAAACTGACGTACAACGGTAAACAATTAAGTTTTCATACTTATTATAATGCCCAGAAGGTACAGCAATCAAGAATATTTAGATATGATTAAACTACTTGGAGTTTGTAATAATAATGCTCGTGCCGCAGAGCGTCTGTACCGCCACCGTTTTCCTACTAGGCGACACCCATATCATAAAACAATAAGTGCTGTTGAAGTTCGTCTACTTGAAACTGGATGTTTGGCTCCTAACATGATTCATGCTGGTCGTGGTAGACAGCTAACATGTCAATAGGAAGACCAATTACTCCACGACATTGAAGAAGATCCATCGTCGTAGTACTATTCACAGATTCAAGCAAAAAGAAAATCTGTATCCTTATCACTTACAGCCGATTCAAAAATTTCATCCTGGGGATAGTGAGTTGCGCTTACAATTCTCCAGATGGTTTTTAAATTGCTTAGATACAAATGGAGACCTTTTTAAGCAAGTATTGTGGAGTGATGAGTCCTATTTTAATCAGCAAGGGGTATTTAACCAGCACAACGTACACATTTGGATTAAGAAAATCCACATCAAATTAGAGAATCACATAAGCAAGTGCGCTGGAGTGTAAATGTGTGGATTGGTCTGTTGGGCAATGACATAATAGGACCACATTTTCTGCCTAGGATATTAAACGCAGAGAATTATGCAAATTTTTTCGAAAACATGTTACCTACTTTTTGGAAGATATTCCTTTATTGCAATGTCACATTATTGTGTATCAACATGATGGAGCGCCTGCTCATTATTCTCGAAATATTCGAGAAATATTAAATCGGCGATTTTCCAATAGAGGGATCGGTCGCAGAGGACCTACTTCTTGGCCACCTAGGTCCCCGGATCTCAACCCAATAGACTTTTAGCTTTGGGGTTACTTGAAAAATGCGGTATACAAAGTCCTACCGAATAATGAAGATGACGTTATTGTTCGGATTTATGGAGCATTAACTAAAATTACAAACGAAACAGTAGGTCGTGTTGAAAACAATTCTCTTCGCCGATTACATGCATGCATAGAACAAAATGGCGAACATTTCGAACATTTGCCTTTGCAAATTTAAGTATTTTAATTTTATTATATGTAGATGTCACTTGATTTAAATTAATAAACTATCTTTACCTGGATACCTATTTCAAAAATTGATTTGCAAAAATACCCTCATTGCGATCTTTAAGATGGTCATAATTTCGTAAGGAGCAACATCGAAATTTTGACATAAGTGATTTTCTACTTATTTTTGGTCATAGAGTCTAACCCCAGCGGTTGGGGAATTAATTTTGGGACACCCTGTAGATTTATTGGGGTCAAATTAAAACAAAGAAGGTTTAGTACCATATCCCAAAAAAACAATTATGCAGTTACGGACACGTGTTTCGGAGTTATTGTCCCTCATCAGCGTAGCGTAGCTAAGGAATTGGATCTAAGATGGGATAGATCAGGAACAAGAACTAAAATAAGGCTGGAAAGTACAGTATACAGTGCTCTATTAGTGCCTTCATGTTCCCATGTGCCACAAATGGGACCTAGATGAGCACGGTCGACACAAAGAGCTCTATGTGTACTGCCCGTTTCCACCTGATACATACAAACAAAACGAGACAGATTTATTTGGGTCAAAATAAAATAAAGAAGGAGTTATTCCCCCTGATGAGGGGCAATAACTCTGAAACACCTGTCCCTAGCTGCATAATTGTTTTTTTTGGAGATATGGCACTAAACCTTCTTTGATTTACTATTTAGTTCAGGATTAAAAGGACAAATTCGATAAAATCATACCAATTTTTTTTGCATAAACGCTTGGATCCGTTGATTAACATTTTTGAATTGGCATTTTTTTGGAATATACGGCAACTCAATCACTTCCGGTTTTCCAGGAGGTGACACCCATTTTGTTATTTTAAATGCCACACCCTATTATTTCTACGGATTTGAACAGATGATAAATAATAGTTTTCAGTAAACTCCCCCGAAGAACTCTTTGACGGCTAAATATCATTTTACATCACTAAGTATGTCCATTTCGAAAAACAAAAATTATTTATGTAGGTAAATTACACAGCCCCACAAAAAAAAAAATTTTCTGACCTAGCAACGAGACGAGTATATCCATATGTATTTTTGATCGCTGATTCCGAATCCGGGGTCAAAAAAAGTCGTACACCCCCAAAAAAAATTTTAGAGCCAAAAAACACCCCCTGAATCGTTTTGTTTAATATTTTCTGGAAAAATTGAATGTATTACGATAAAAATAAAGGTGAATTGCAGCGTTCACCCTATCGGTATGAAACTAACCCCCAGAGAGGGTGAGAATCACCCTCATCTGCCATCAAACCAATTGATAACGACAATGACTGAAAAACATCTAAAAATGTTTAAGTTTTGTTAGGTTTGCAATAAACTGACGTAGAATTCACGTAATACCCCAAAACTACCCCTATAGCGTTATAAAAAGCAACCCTTAACTTCAATTACAGAAAAAGAAAGGAAAAAACATAAAATTTGATAACGATTTCATTATATGGATGTTCTTATTTGCAGAGATCCTTATGGCTAGGATATTAGCAGTCATTTGTCACCAATCTTAACACCATTTGGGTATAAAACGCATCCCTGAAGGGGGTGAGAAGTACTCTTACGTTAGTAGCTTTTAATTCTTCTTTTTTTTAATCTTTTTTTTTATGGTATCTTTTAACTTTATTTTCAAACGATCTTCTTACTGACTGTCGTTTGTGTTGTTCTTTCGTGTCTCTTTTCAGAGACCAACAGTAGTCTGCTATCATGTGAAGTTAAGTGTTGTTTTTCATAACGCTATAGGGGTAGTTTAGGGGTATTACGTGAATTCTACGTCAGTTTATTGCAAACCTAACGAAACTTAAACATTTTTAAATGTTTTTCAGTCATTGTCGTTATCAATTGGTTTGGTGGCAGATGAGGGTGGTTCTCACTCTCTATGAGGGTGCGTTTCATACCGATAGGGTGAACGCTGTAATTTACCTTTATTTTTATCGTAATACATTCAAATTTTCCCGAAAATATTAAACAAAACGATTGATTAAAATGATAACATCATTTTCAGAGCGTTATCTCATATCCCTATTCAGGGAGTGTTTTTTTGGCTCTAAAATTCTTTTTTTGGGGGTGTATGACTTTTTTTGACCCCGGATTCGGAATCAGCGATCAAAAATACATATGGATACACTCGTCTCGTTGCTAGGTCAGAAATTTTTTTTTGTGGGGCTGTGTTATTTTAACGTAAAATGCAGATATAGCCGAAAAAGGTCAAAAGCATCAAATTAGGCGGATATTCTTAAAATGTTGCATACGAGTATAACTTATTAATCTGAATATCTTTTCTTACTGACATTCTGTTGTCTTTTACAGAAAATGTACTTTACCTAACAAGAAAATAGTTTTTGCTTAACTACCATGGTCTACGTGGTTAAAAATAAAACAAAAGTACACCAAAAATTTCTTTTCAGATAACCAAGGATGAACCTTCAAATTGCAAAAAAAAGAATCTAAAACTTGTGGTCCATTTCACCTATTGCGAATTCAATCGGTGGACACATTGTATATGTATATTTTTTTGTTCTGATATTATATTTTTTTACGAGCTTCACTATTTATTTATATGTTTTGTTTTCATTCTTTGTTGTGATAGTCGTAAATATGTGTAATGTTTATATATTTATCATCTTTTTTTTGTCCTGTAATTGGATCTTATCTGTTAAAATTTATTATTATTATTATATAGAATTTTTTAATATGCAGTTATTGTTCTGTTTTGTGTAGTAATTATTGTTATAATTTCTTTATATTCTTAACTGTTTTAAAAAAGAGCAGTGTTTTTGTTGCGTCTTATTTACATTAATTTTTGTTTTCAACTTATGGCAATTTTTAGTTATTTTATATATTTTCATGAGGTAATAATTATTTTAATCAATGCTTACTTTGATATGATATTGTTTTGCCCTTCTCTTATTTATTCGCCTGCTTCCTACATGCGACGTCTCTAGCAGAACAAGTTAGATCGAGGCAGCTCGTGAGCTGATCTGTTTACGACCTGTCTGTCAATCACAATTAGTGAATGACCTCCGTTTAATACCATACCACAATTTTATGATCTTGGGAATGCGGCTCACTAGTAAACGGTGAAGTAAACACTGATTTTACAATACAAACTGACTGCGGCTACACTGAATAATGGACGGATTTGCCCATTCCTAAATACGTTTCTCAAGGTAAAAGCTACTACTGCCGTTAACTTTAGATCACCTCTCTTTGTAAATATTTCAGTAACTATTCAAAATAAATACTTCTACAGGATGTTTATTGAAAACTTTTTTGTCGTCTATCCAAAAGTACCACATTACACCACTAGGTTTTCAACAATACATATGGTTAACAAGTCTCACCTTACTCAAACACCCTGTGTATACCTTATTTAAATATCACCCTTTACTTCTTCTGACGTGAATTGTTTGAAAAACTTTTGACGTTTTATTTTTAAACTTATTTCAAATTTATTTTAAAAGCGATATGCGGTCTATGCTTTTTAATATGTTTTGAAGTTTCAATTAAATATAAAGCCCCCTTTGACATTAGATTACACCGCCGATCAGATACGTAGGCGGCTATGAAATTTCTTTTTCCAATTTAATAAAGCCGCCGTACAATGTTTAGCAAATAATTAATATCTGCGAGATACATCACTAATACTGTGATGTTTTTAACGGGCTTGTTCAGTGGCGTCCATTAATTAGCTAAGAAAACATGTTCGTTTTAATTTTTTTAATATTATTAACTTTTAAATATTGATATTAAGATTTGCAATTCTTAAATAAAAAGACATTTTCACGTTTAGAGGTCAACGATTTTTTAATTAATTTTGTCAAAAACACTTCTTCCATCCACTAAATAATCGTTTACATATACAGGGTGGTCCTAAATTCAGTATCATCGTAACAGGGTAAAGTCTACTCACAAATTATCACATAATTTTTTTCGTTTTAGCCGAAAATTCGTTTATAAGAGAGTTACAGCCCCCAAAGGAGCCCTTTGAAAATAATTTTGAAACACTGGATCCGCTTTTTGTGAAATTTGGTAAGTAAATTTACTAAATAACTATGTTACGGTAATTGTATAAGAATCTCTAGAATGTGCTATTATTTACGATGAATAAGGCTTACTTTTACTTTGGAAACTTTTTTGTTTTAACATTTTTTTACAATCTTGGTTACAGAGAACCACAATTTATTATTTTAAAAAGAATTTTTTCTATAATTTTTAAAGTCTACATCATCAGAAAAGCTACCGATAAAAAAATTATTGTATACGTTACTTATAAGAAGCACACATTTATTTATTAATGAATCCAAAAACCACGACGCCATCTTGTGGTAATCCGTAAATCTAGAAGACGAGTAGTCCGATTTGTTTACTTTTATTTGTTCTTTGTATAATATATCATAAATAGTTGTCTACAGCAAATGCTGGGTGGTTGTCATTCAAGTAAAATTTGTGAAAAATATGCTTATCTTCATTTGTTGGTATCTAATAAAATAGTGTATTGCTACCTACTTCCTTTTCCTAAGACGGCTTTGGAAGGTAGCTACCCGGATCTCGTTATTTTGTTTGGAGGCTGGGTCGTGTTTCGATTATAAAATACTTAAAAAGACAAAAAAAAGGGCGCCAGTAACCATTTGTAATAAAAACACCTATGCCTAAAAGTAAAGATTTTTTAAACTTATAACTGTGGCTACTCAGTGGCCTTAAAATCATTCATAGGTATTTAAAATCAAAAATCACCATAAAAGTATTTATTGTGACAATTAACATTAATATTAAAATGTATAAGGAATAAGGTATCTCAAATGGTGATATACAAGATACAGCTGAACTGTAACCTGGCAGAATTAGCTAATTCCTCACATTAAAATAAAAATACAACTAGGGTATAAGCTGATGGCTTCAAGTGAAATTTGGTTGGCTGAAGGCCAAAAAGAAAAGGTTTACTCGGCTGAAGGCCTAAAAACAATCAACCAAATGTCGAAAATTGAGTGTTCCTCCGAAGGTCAGTTTAGACGTCTCACCCTACATGGGTCACCATATGTACAGCCGTTCCGCACTGCTATGCTGATCAAAACACGTGATATTCAGGAAACCAATAGTGTAGCTAATCTTCACACAACGAAGTTTCAAACTCCAACGGGTGAATCCAAATGGTGCATCCAACCAAGGATTTCGTTAAAACTTCTGTGATATTACGTCAACAGGAAGTGATCCAAAAACATAAACTTCAAATGTCCATGTAGGTTTAGATTGAGTAAAATTGCTCCGTCAAAAAATACAGAGATCCAAGGACTTAGGTACGGTCCATGAGAGTAAGTAGCTCGGTAAACAGGTTCGGTTCCATAAAATTATTTAAAGCTCAAATTTATAAAGTAAATTCCTTAATAAAAACTCCAACTACCTGAAAAGGCCCAGTATTAATTCACTTGTCATGATAATCTGAATCGGGGCACTCAAAGGTGCGTTCTGTGTTTGTGTCTATCCTTTTCTAAAATTTCCCCACTTTTTATATAATTTTCTTTGTTGCATTGAACATTCTTAAAATTTTACCCTTAACAAGTCACAATAAAATTTCGGGCGTGGTTACCCACATCACTCCTAACGGTTAAGTTAATTAAACTTTAATTAATATCTTCTTACAACAAAATGCAAAATTACATATTTTAATGGCCCGCGACCTTGAGGAAAATACGTGGCATACTACAAATGCCGGCAATTTCATTTATCTGACAAATAAAACACAGAAATAAACGAATCAACAATTATATGATGCTTGTTAATAATAAAGGATTAATTTCAATTTACCTTAGCCCAAGGAATTTGGAGTTTCACAAAAAATGCGGCAAGGCACACAAAAAGACGTTTACCGTATCGCGGTATTTGGTCAAGTGGGCTGAATTTAGAGATCCTCCGTTTGACAATGCATTAAATACCAACCTAAGAAAACATAGGTGGAACGAAGCAAAGGAATATTACCTACTCATTAAGTTATATTTTTTATAATCATTAATCCTTAATCATTAAGTGTCCTAATTTACATTTTACGAGATATGTACTAAATTTAATGTATGGTTTATTTAAATATTTTCATAGGTCACTGAAATGCCAACTTAAAACTTGGATAAACACAGAACACCTGTTGTATAGAAGTGAACTAATACTCGGTCTTCGGTGTGATTCATGGTGTAATATAATCTATGATGGAACAAATTTAATATGGAGGTTCTCTCCTTGTTTCGATAGCAAGTGCGGAACGGAAGTCCAGTGGGGGCCTAAGGGGAGCTAAAAAAAGGAA
Source organism: Rhamnusium bicolor (assembly GCA_029963845.1). NCBI lineage: Eukaryota > Metazoa > Arthropoda > Insecta > Coleoptera > Cerambycidae > Rhamnusium > Rhamnusium bicolor. The sequence goes on from JANEYF010003634.1 coordinate 210,538, forward strand.
CTATATATTACTAATAAGTAACATTAAAGTGTTCATCACACCAAAATCATGTTCTATTAAACAGTGTAACTTCATTTGGTCAAAATGACCGTTACAGTATTACTCAACGAGCGCGTAATGATAGCTACTATTCATGAAGATGAAGTTTGTGTAATTCACCCGAATGCAATTACAGCAATAGCAATTACACATAAGTATTCTATACTTTTTCTACGACTACTCAATAAAAAGTTGGACTTTTAGGTCTAGATAAGATTGAAAAAAATAATTATTACCAGTTTACATAATCTTACACTTTTCTTATACTTCATTATTTGCATTTCTTTTACGCCTGTTCAACTTGAAACTCTCGCTGTATATTAAATTGATTGTTATTAATCAAAATTGTATTTAAGGACACCTTATCCAACTTTTGAGTTTTTTATATAAATGTATTTATAACTATTAATTTTTGGTTACCTTGTTTCCTTCCCACCCGTGACGGCTGTGGGTTTTCTGATATATTAACATTGATTCTCGTTACCCACCCTCTTTTCCCTTATTCTTTTTAATCCCAAATTGTTCACTTAATAATTTCGGTGGAATTGGGTATCTGTTTGTGCTTTCTTTGTTATTTTGTTAATGAAGGTACATTCATTATTTTTTGTTTCGGATTAATGCCAACTCAGTATATTTACACAAAAAAAGCTATCAGAAATATAAAGGAATACCCCTAAACCTCCTAAATTACATTAATTAATTTACTTACGTGTTTACTTTTAATTTTATTAAAAGTAAAAAACAGTAAACGTTAAAGGGAATCCTATACTGACAGAACTAAAATATATATATATGAGGTTCTGAGAAAGAAATATACAGTACATTTCAATGAAAACTATCTACCCTAAATAAATTTAGATATTTCCCCTATATATGTTTTTAAATAGAACACCCAATATTTTTTCAAGTTATTAGTTTCTCCTCGACTTTTACTGACCTACATGCAATGAAACAGTCGCGTTTTAAATGCCTCACTAACATTACGAAACACTTGTGGCGTTGAGTGTTGACATTCTTGAACAATCCTTTGTCATAAATTTGAGTCTGGTTGAGTTGTATAGACTTTCGTCCTCAAATACCCCCACAAAAGTCTAAAGGAGTCAAATCTGGTGACCTAGGTGGCCACTTCATCATCGGACCTGTTCGACCTATCCAACGACCAGGGAATGTATCATTAAGAAATTGACGGACAGACAGCAAAATGTGAGAGTGCTCCATCTTGTTAAAATGCAAGGGGATTTTCAGAAAAAGTCTCTTAGTTTTCTATTATTTGGGTAACTTGTGGATCAACTTCTTCTCTAAATAATTCCAAAATAATTCCAAATAAGACTCACTATTAAGGTTTCCCTCAATAAAAAAGGGTCCAACAATATGATCTCTTAGGATATCACACCAAACATTCAATTTATGAGGTCTTTGAGTACGAAATTCGGGCATTACATGTGGATCGAGTGATCCACATGTAATGAGTGTTGTGTCTATTGACTAATCCATTGACAGATAATGTACATTCATCGGAGAAACAAATGTTATACAGAAAATTTGGACCATCAATTATTACACTTCCATCATTACTTCACAAAACTTGAAACGACGCGACGGTCAGGATCATCCTTGTGCTATTCCTGTACTATTTTATTTTGTGTGGATGAAATTTGTGTTTATGTAAAATTCTAAAAACACTGCTGCGTGAAACACCTATTGCTCTAGATAAATGTGAGAAAAATTGCTGATCCTCTAAAGTAACTGTCCCTAAAACAGTAACTTCCACAGCTTCGTCATTAACCACTCGCGTTGGATTAATCTTTTTGTTGCCAACTGATCCCGTTTCCATAAATTTCTGCATAAATTCAATTACGTACTTATATGTTGAATTTTTTTCCCTCATGAGTAGTATTAAAAATTCTAGCAGCAGCCCTTGCCGAATTATTGTTTCTATAGTAGAAACCTACAATTATTTCAATTCTTTCTTACAGTGTGTACACCACTTTGAAAATAATTGTAATAGTAACGATAAATAGTTAAGAAAGTATATAGGCAGTATTCTACACTACATTCATTCAATGAATTCACTTGTTAAAGAATCTCAAAGAAATACTCCTTGTTCATAAAAAGGAGTAGTATTTGTTTAGCAAAAAAATTGTTTCTAGTCAGTACCTATTCTTTAATTAAATTTAGTGTGGATAATTTACTCGAGAAATCTAGATGAATGGATTCAAATATATTTTATCTGTAGCTCCCAAACTACTCACCTTAGACCCCATAAATTATAGATTTTTGTAACGAGCTCCTCGAGGAGAAATTGATGACCTGAAAAAATATGAGGTGTTCCGTTAAAACAATTTAGGGGTGGCTCTGGGGGTGAGGGTTGGAACTAATCCTAGGTCAATTTATAAAAACATGTTCCCCCCTCTTTTTTGCATTTGGACGTGTTTTTGCGTTTTTTGTAAAAATCAATATATCCAAATTTATTTAGGGTGGATAGGTGTCCGAGGACTTTTTTCTAAATATTTTTAGTTTAAGAAATAATGAATTTATTCCATATTTTACGGACACACTGTATATCTTCTTTATCTTGTTTGTTTCATTTGCCTTATTTTTGCATTTTTCTCATTTGTCTCATCTGACTCTTTTGTCACATTTTCTCTCTCATTTGTTCCATTTATCTCATTTACGCCATTTATCTTATTATCTTTTTTGTGTTATTTAGTTTATTTATTTTGTTTATTTTATACAAATGAATAAAATAAATGAAAACGATATTTTAAGTTAAAATAATATATTTCTTTCATGTCAAATTGAATATGACTAATTTTTTTAACATAACTAGGAAGTTAAGGAGATGTATTACATAGGATAATATGTTCTGACCGAGTTTATATTAAACTAGTTCTAATTTGTGTCATTATTTTCATTTGTCTTCACACTGTCCATGGTGTAAGGCAGCACCGGCATTGGAATGGAATTATATCTAACAATTGGAGCGTCGGGCCCATGCCATAATTAAAAATATAACTACCAAGACTAGATGAAGAAATTTTGCAAAATAAAATTAAGATTGAAGTTTGCCAAAAATGTTGCAAAAATTACGAAGGCGTAGAAGGGCCACAGAATTCTGAGTTCTAACTCAGAATTCTGACTTTAAGCTCAGAATTCTGACTTTGAACTCAGAATTATGACAACAACGGACAACAGATATGCATTGTGTTAGTGACGTCATTGGTAGAATTATGGCCGTTTGCTTTTGTCAAGAATATGCGACTGTTCTAATAAAAGCTTCTTGGCCCCAGGTTCACGTTTGCATTTTTATGGTTTACGTGCTTATCTGTTATAAGTACATGTAAATTGTAAAATTTGATTAATCAATCGAATTTAAAGTTGTGTTTTAGTGAAACCCTATATGTATATTTTTGAGCCTCTAATGGGATAAATCTGATTGGCTGATTAAGCACACCTTGGTTAGTTGAAACTTCTATCTAATCTTCCAGTTAGCGAGATTTTTCAACCTACTAGACTTTCTTTATGAGGTTTATTTGATTGGTTAAATGCAAACAAATGGGGAGAATCGAGGACTGACGTCGGTCGTTGGCATAAGAACAAGTAAGAACGGGTGAACAGTATGAGCGGGTGAACAGTATGAGAACGTGAACGACTAACCCCCGTATCCAATTCGGATATGTGCATAAGTTAAGCGTGCGCTACGCGCACACTTTTGCGCGTCGCAAGGCATCCCCCTCTGTCGGGGAAAAAAATTTGTATATTATTGGCCGTCACGCCGTTACCACGCGTCGGATCGAATTTGGTCATAAGACTTTTTTGCGTCGTTTGCGACGTAGAACGACACGCCCTTCGCGATTTTGCCTAAAAAAGGCGCGTTCCGAAATTAGCCCCCCTCTCCGACCCCCCCACCACCAATTTTTTCACCGAAACCTCTCCTCGAATAATATCCGCCAACGGGAGCGCGGTCCTTAATCCGCCGACGAAGCAGAATTCTGAGTTTAAAGTCAGCATTCTGAGTTCAAAGTCAGAATTCTGAGTTTAAAGTTAAAATTCTGAGTTCAAAGTCAGAATTCTGACTTTAAAGTTACAACTCAGAATTGTAACAAAAAATTTTTTTTTCTTCTGGCCCTTCTACGCCTTCGTAAAAAATTGCCTGCCGACATAGGTTATTTTGTAGACAAATTTGTAAAATAATAGCAACATATTCTTTTTCATAATCAGGAGGCAAATCTATCGACAGGTTTCATATTTCATTAAAAAAGAAAATGTTTTTCTGTAAAGAAATTTGCAAAGTTAATAATCAGTTTAAAACAAAATTTCAAATTATCAAAACTTTACAATAAACTTAATTCTTTAACGAAATTTGAAATCTGTCAATAAATTGTCCTCCTGATTATAAAAAAAAAATTTAGCTAATGTTTTGTCTACAAATTGTCTACGAAATAACCTGGGTTGACAGGACATTTTTTGCAATTTTTTTCGTAATTTCTTTTTTTTTGCAAAACTTCATTTAGTCTTAATAGTTATATCTTAAAATATGGCATGGCTTCCATGCTGAAATTGTTAGATGTGGCCTAACCCAAAATTCACCGGCCCGGTGTTTGTATCTGCAACAACTTTGTCTCAGGTATTTCTCTTATTCTTATTTTTTTTTTGTTTTCTCTATATTAATAGACTGTTTTAGATTTTCAACACTGGTCATTTTTTTTACTTAGTATTTCGAAAACGGTTTTGGACATTAGTTATTAGATAAACTCTACTCTTCTGATGACATATCACCATGTGAGGTTTTATTTACTTGAATTGTATCACCCTGTATAGTTCTGTTATTTTTATATTGTTAAATCTTTCAAAATTAGAAACACCAACAACTGGTATTTGCCCCCAGTAATTCCTAATATCTGAATACCTAACAATCGTGATGCGTAGTCTGAAGTCAAATAAATCCATAACTCCAATTAAAATTCAGATTCAGCTGCCTTCGTCGTACCGCGATGCGGTCCCGTGACGTCATAATAATTGAGATTCGACTGGGACAGCCATGTTGTGTCTTCATCAATAATAATCAGATCTATTGATAATTATACGGAGACGTCACCTTGGAAACTGACAACAATTAGGATAAATTAAGGGATGCGTAGGGCGGCTTGGCTGTTGGACGGGACGGCGTTTGTCAATTGCCCTAATACACTTTTCAGTGTTTTCTCTTTTACACTTGCAGTCAATGTGAAAATTATAGTTGTGCCCACTCAAAGTGTTATACATCAAATTGCTTTAGTATTAACTGATTTTGGGGGTGTTGAATAACTGTTGAACAAAATGTCACATTTATTTAATTCCACTTAAGCTAAGAGAAATTCTACGTACAATTATTAAAGAATTTATTTTCATTTAATAATATTATTGCTACACTATGTTTAATGAACAGAAATAGTAACAGCGTCGTGTTTATCGTTCATGTTTTTTTTAATTCTTCGCCGATTTTATTTCGATTAAAAAGATTTTTTTTGCGCAAACTGTACTTCCCAATCATGGACCATCCCAATAATGTAACTGAATGTATTCGTTAAATGTAGTAAAATTCCTTTTTTTTTTTGCTTTACGTATTTTGTTATTTTAACAAAGGTAACGGACAACAAAAAAATCAACATTAAGGATTCAGCAGTAATATTATTAAATAAAGAATAAGTTGATTCAGTTGCTCTGTAGTCGCAACCACTGCCAGTTCCGTGGAAGATGACGATAATAACGACGTCAATGATAACGTCTATATCTACAATAACGATGTTAACAGCAACGATATCGACAACACTACAAAAATAACTACTACATAGGTAACAACAGTGACATCGCCACAACCACGCCGACAACAACATCAACAACTACTTAGGCAACAACAGCAGCAACTACCTATGCAACAATATCGATAACAACAATGATATTGATAGCAACGAGAGTGCAAATTCAAAGACGTCTACAAACATACACATCGGCATTGGTAGAAATAACATCGACAGCGACAGCGTCAATGGTGTCATCAACAATAATGAATATAAAACGACACTTACTACAACGACATCGATAACTACGATATCAACAGCTACAATACCAGCAACAATGACCTTTACGACTACAACAACAACGGTATCAGTAACAACGATATCGACAACATTGGCAACGGAAATATCATTTACGTTGACAACGTCATCCACTACATCAACGACGTTGACTACAACGACTTTGAAAACATCAGACATTGACAAAAACAACTACAATAATGATTAATAATTAGGATATAAAAAAAGTTAAACTAGATCGACAAAAACAACGACAGCGTTAACAACAACAACAATCAACAAAAACAATGACATCGACAAAGACGTCAATAATGACATTGATAACAAAATAACCGACATCAACAACAATGTCAAGTACATCGACTTCAATAACGACATCGACACCATCTATACCAATCGCAATTATATCAACAGCGCCAGTATTATCTGTAACACTAACTACCGTAACAATGACAACGACCACGATCACGACAATAACGACGACAACAATAATTACAATAACGACATAACAAAATTAACTACGACATCAACATCAATAACATCATCTACTACGACAACCACATTAATAATAACGAATTCAACAACGACATCAATAACTATGTACATTTACAGAAATAATATCAAAAGCAACATCAACAACGATATCAACAACGACCTCTACGACAACGATATCCACAACATCGACTTCAATAATAATGACATCAACAACATTATTAACAACGTCAGCGGCAACATAAACATCATCAACCACACCTTCAGTAACAATAGCAACATTAGCAACACCGACTTCATCAACGTTGAAAACATCATCACTTCAACATCACAACGCCAACTTCCTCAACATCAGAAACAACACGTACTATACCACAGGCAAATCAGCGCAACACCAAGATTCATCTTTGAGAAAGTAAATCACGTGAGTCCAGTCAATACAACTTTTCTAGACATACAAGTTGTCTATTAATTTCAGTCAATTGTGCATTCAGTTCCATAGTATTTGGGCTGTTATATTTGATGATTGTTGAAGGGTATGAATAATGATAGAGTTTGACGTCAGTTGATGATATCAGCAACAAGTACTCGTTGCCAATTAATGGCAATAACAACGACATCGGCAACATTAATATCGGCATCGATTAAAACAACAACGTTATAAACATTGACGTCGACGACAACGACTATAAAACGACATTTACACAAAGGCATCAACAACTACGACATCAATAACAACTACGACACCACTAATAACAAACTTGGCGATTACAACAAAAACGGCATTGGCAATAACGACATCTACATCCACAACGGAAATAACATTTACGCTGACAACGACATCGGCAACAACAATGAATTTGACAACATTAACGACGTCGAAAACAACAACATCGACAACAACAACTCGGACAACGGCTTCGTCAATAACAACATTGACTACAATGACTACGGAACTATCAGTCATTGACAACAACAACAGCAACTATATCGATAACAAGAACACCAACAAAGTCAACTATGTCGATAGCAACTATGACAGTCGACAGAAACGACGACATCAACAAAATATTGACGTCAATAATGACATTGGTATTAAAAGTTACTTCAATATTAACAACAACATCAACTACATCGACATCAATAGCGATGTCGACAGTATCAACAATGTCGTATCAACAACGGTCGCAACTATTTCAGCAACAGCACCAATATCAGCAGTTAGTTAGTTATAGTAATAACGACAACGACCATGACAACGACAACGACAACACCAATAACAACGTGCGATCAATAACAATATCGACAACGGCTGCAACAATATCGACATCAACACCAACAACAAAATCGACAACAACGACTTTAAAAACGGCATCAACGATAACGACTTCAACAACGAGAACAGACATCAATAACTGCAGCTTCATATCGACAATAACGACATCAACAACAACGTCAACAATATCAACAACAACGACTTCAACAACATGTTACGATCTAAAATTCCACAACACTTATTTTATAAATGTATATCATAAATTTATTCTTAGAGTAACGTAAATTCATCGCAGAGAATGCCAGGCAGAAAGAACTACGTGCACAACTGGTCACGCAACTTTTCCCATCAAACATTATGTATTACGTAATTATCGCACTATGTTACTGTGTTGGTATGAACTATACTCAGGTTTTGTTAAGATTAACGTCATATTCTCCTCACTTGCATATATTAATATTAGTGCAATTTTCCATTATCGTTTTTGTATACTAAATAATGATGAATGCCTGCGTTATAAACTAATGTTGGTATTTGGGTACCTTCAAATTAGTAATAATTGCCATTTTATTGCGTTGGAAATTGTAAATTACCAGTACCTGCTCTAATTGGTAATAATTGTGCACAGATTTGAATATATTTATAAGTTACAAACATCAATGTTTTGTTTCATTTGTTCTAATTACAGGGTAGCACAAATATAGTACCGCTGGAGAGTTTTGTTGTCAACTCACCTCTGGATTATTTTATCACTTTGTGATTAGGTAACTTTATCGTTGTTTTCTGTACCGGCCACTGATTGGAAAATCATGTGGCTTCTCTAGATTTTCCTATACCCTTTATTAATCACGCACATACGAGCTTGCCGTGGGACACCAATCAGTGGAAATCTGAGGTAATACTCGGTGAGTATGTAGCATATACAGTATAACTCCGTATACTGTGACAAACATTAACATCGTCAACATCTTCGACATCATAAGCAACATACATTAGCGACAACATCAACAACATAAACTACAACATTATCAACATAATTAACTTCAGCATTAACACACCATCAACATACACAACAATATGAATATCATCAATACCAAGTAAACACTAACATCAACATCATCAAAAACATCATCACAAAAAACTACACGAACCACTACCAACACCCGCAACAGCAAAATTCATCTTTGAGAAGGAAATCACGAGAGTCCAAAGTCAAAAGACAACTTTTAAACAAATACAAGTTGTCCATCAACTTCAATCCATCGTGTATTCAGTTTCTTGGGCTGTTATTTTCAATTACGGTGATGATAATTATTATGGACGACGGTGGATGAGCCAACTCCAACTAATAACAACACCAACAGCTCAACCAACTCCCCCATTATCAAAAACACTAACAGCAGTATTACCAACACTACTAATAACAGCAATAACACAACACCGCCAACACTTCAACACCAACAACTACACCGCAAACACCATCACAACACCATCTCACCAACACACCAATAGGCCCAACACCAACAGCAAAACTAACAATACTAAAACCAAACACCAACGCCAAACAACAATATCAATACCAACACATTAATATCTACACCACGCACATCAACAAACATTAATACCAACACACAACTCCAACACACTTACATCAACACCCCATATGTTGATATGAGGTGTTGATGTAAGTGTGTTAGAGTTGTGTGTGTGTGTGTGTGAATGTGTTGGTGTTGATATATTGGTGTTTTTGTAAATACAAAAACACCAACACACAACTCTAACACACTTACATCAACACCCCATATGTTGAAATGAGATGTTGATGTAGGTGTGTTAGTTATGAATTGGTGTTTTTGTGTTGACAAAAATACTAACTGCAATATATCAACACCAAACATCAACTCCAACACCAACACACCAAGACCAATACCTCAATACCAATACTACACACCAACATATCAACAACTACACCAAACACGAGTACGGAAACTAGTACCAATACCAAAACATCAATACCAATACACTAATACAATAACTCCATACACACCAACATATCAATTCCAACGCATTGATACCAATATCAACACCAAGACAAGACAGCAATATCAATAACAATAACGACGTCAACACTAATTAACATACCAACACCAATACCAACACAAACATACAACATCATAGCTCACAAATACCAACACTAACACACCAACACAAACACGCCAACACAAACACACCAACATTAATTTAACGACGACGAGGGTGATGATGATGTATGGTAGAGGAGGTCGAAGATGGAAAAAGGGACGTTGAAATATGAAGGGAGGAGGTGGAAAGTAAAGGGATCAAACGAAAAAGTATAAGGTGGGCCGATGAGCTAGAAGTAGGAGATATGTGGTTATTAGATGGGAAAGAAGAAGTGGAGAAGCCAAAAAATTAAGAGGATGAAGACAGGATGAGAAAAGAACACTAGGACGGGAACGAAGAACAGGGTGGCGAAGATGAAGATAATGGAGGAAGTAGATGAGGAAGAGGATGATGTTGAGTAAGAAGGAAATGAGGATAATGATGAGGATGAGGCTTATGATGAAGATGACGATGAGGAAGAGAATAGCAAAGCGATTGAAAAGGAGGACTAGATGAGGAGAGGTGGGTGAGCTAAAAGTAGAAGGGATGTGATAAAATGGGATAGAAGAAATAAAGCAGGTAGAAGATGATGAGGAGAGGATGAGATTGACAATGAAGGGAAAGATGATGAAGAGAATGAGGAACGGGATAGAGGCAGCGGATGAAGAAGAATATAATGAAGATAAAGAGAAATCTGATGCGGATGAGGATGAAGATAAGAATGATGAAAAATATGACAAGATGTTAAAGAGGAATAGAGTTTGTGATTCGGAAGGGTGGATGAGCTAAAATTAGAAAGAGTGTGGCGTAAAATAGGCAAAAGAAGCTGGGCAGATAGATGTAGAGGATGGTGCACAGAAGATAAGGGAGAGGTCGGGGATTAGGGCGAGGATAGGGAAGAGGATAAGATTGTATGAGGATAAATATGAGAATGTAAAATAGAGTGAAGAAGATGATGAGGAGATGATGAATGGGTATGACGAAGTGAACGAGGATGACGAAGTGAATGAGGAAAAGGATAAAGGAAGCGGATGAGGAAGAATTAGGATGAATATGAAGGTAATGATGATAATAAGGAAGATGATGAGGAAGAAGAGGATGAGAAAGCAGATAAAGAAGCTGATAGGATGAGTAAGAAGGTGAGGTAGAATTAAAAGGGGAAAGGCAACGGTAAAAGTAGAAGAGTGAGACAAAGTAAATCAAGTATAAGAAGAAGAGGATGAAGCAGAGGAGGAATAAGAAGAATAACTATAACAACAAACAATGAATTGAACACTACTCGCTAAAGTTCAATTACAACGATAGTATTTGTCTACTATGGAACAGAGTACACAATTGACTAAAGTTGATGGGTAACTTGTTTTTGTGCATGAGTTGTCCTTTAACTTTGGACCTTTGTGCTTTTCTGACTCACAGAAATTGTTTATTTATAAAATAACCTCTAATACGTCATATAAATTAGACAACCTCCAAATTCAAAGCCGAGGCTACATGGGCAGAGTTTACTGTTGAGAAAATGCGACTTCTTCCAACTCAGTCAGGGTTGAGTCGGGAGTTGACAGACATTAAAACTACCTACGTTTGTCGCTCTGGTCCACTGTGATACCGAGTTTGTTTACTACCTGCACACCTTTCCAGTCCATAGTCTGGTCTATTTTTAACGTTGTTGTTCTTTTTCTGTCTCTTTATCACCTCCGCCATTTTGCCTGATAATCCCGATATTCATGTATATCTGTCCATCTGTCGATCTGGCCTAGTAGATGTTTGCCTCTCAGTCCAACTTGATGTTCATCTGTTTGTCTATAATTCTTTTTTTTTTTTGGAAATTTGGTACCCCTTCCTTCAAATGGTCTGTTTCTTTATTACTTTCTGTGTTTCTATGCCACCGTATCTACATAGGTAGCTATGAAGTTTAAATAAATTATCAGCCTAAATCAATACAAGCTTAAAAGCCACATTAATCGATTCAAAATTCCTCGGGGATATCTGATAATCGCTACATATTTATGTAAATATTCTTCTTAACATCACCTTTAGTACTATATGCACACAGTAAAATGGCGTATACTTTGGAATACGCTTGAATATTTACCTAGTTTTACCGAGACGTAAGCCTTGAGTTTGCATCCATGCACGCTAGTACTAGTTCCCTTCTGAGTATTCCTCCGTGTCATTCCATACCCTCAACTCCATATTCTGCAAATCATCTCGATTAGCCAACCCACTGTGCATAAAATAGTAAATGAATACAAATGAAATATCTTCCAACTGGCTGACGACCTAGTCATTTTCTGGTAGAGCTATAGTCTTTATACGACTCTGATATGGCGTATTGCATTTTTAGCAAACTGTTAACTGTCCTGCAAATACAGAAAAATGTAATAAAGCACTTGACATAGTGACAAAATACCGTTAATAAATAAATCTATGTTTTGATTCAGTTTTGATTCTGATTCTCTGAAACGGCTGTTCGTGTAATAGATGTACCATTTAAGTTGTATGTCCAAATAAAAACTTTATTATCTTAGATATGAAAAAAAATTTTAAACAAAAGTTGTTATAAGCAACTAAACTATATATTAATGTAATCAAAACTTATACAAAATGTTCAAATTTTCCCTGGTCAAATAAAGTTTTATATTTTTTAAATTGAACAACCTAAATACTATTATATTTCTGGAATCCTTGAAAAAAAATACCCTTCAAAAATAAAAACGTATTTGGGGTGTTACCTCAAAAAATACACTTAATGTGTTCCAATAAAAATATAATCTCATTTGACCAGGAAAACAAACGGTATACTATTTAAATATATCAATTTGCATTGCAATCGATATACAACAAAATCTGTTTGATTTTTTTTCGTATCTTTGATAATAAAAATAATCTGTTTCTTTGGCTATGGCATGTGAAGAGTAGTTTAGAATGTGGAACAATGTATTTCATGAGACATTGAGATTACGTTTATATTTTTGAATAATCATTTTTCTGTTCTATTTAAAAAAAATATAATTTTATTTGACCAGCGAAAATTTGAATATCCTGTATAACTTTTAAATACATTAGTTTGTATTCCGATTGATATAAAACAACTTTCGTATATGATGGTTTTCTCTGTATAAGATAACAAAATTTTTATTTGGACTTACATCTTAAGTGGTACACCCAGTACATTACATTACCAAACATATTTTTTTAGAACGCCAAAGTTGTTGAATTCATATCCTTGTAACGTATATCGTTGGCCTGGCATGGTCTTTTACAAATATTTATACTAATTAAATAATGAAAAAAATAACATTTATAAATAGCATTATGAAATGCCCGAATTCATGAAATTACTGAATTGGTAAAAATCTATTTTACCTCTGGCCTTCTAGACCAGATCAATTGACGATGTCTGCATCTGGACACAAAAAGGTTTTGAACGATAACAGAATGAGTGGGGTAAAATCAGAAAATCATGGAAAGGGTGAAAACACGTCGGCGAGGAAAAGTTTGATCGTATAGAAAGGAAGGGTAAGCTTATTAATATATATTGGGGCTTTTGTTGGCCGTATACGTTAAAATATTGATGAGAAATGCTGAGATATTAGAGTCTTTGCTCAGCTGCGCGGTTTTTCATAGATGGAGATTGATACTCTCAGATTATATAATATGCATATTATTGCAAGTGGAGATTGCCCGTCGTATATTTACCTAGTATTTGCAGTTTCGTTTTATGGGTATATTATATCTGTATCACAAATTCGACAAGAAAAAAAATTAATACTGGATGTTTCTAAAACACATCAGAAACTTAAACAAATACGTTTGGAACCAAATAATGACAATGGCGATTTAACTGTAATACCTATACAGAGTGTCTCCTGAGTAATGATAAAGATTTCAGAAGATGATCTCTCAGGTCATTCGATGAAGAAAATTTCGTATCAACATAGCTGAGGAGGTAAACATTTAAAAAAATATGCAATATTTTCTTTATATCAGGTACATTCACCGCTGCGGTGAAGATGCCATATAGATTTTCAAAAGACGGACAAAGTACATCGGATCGGTTCCAGAATGATTCCAATCGATTCCTTGGGTCCGATTACCTAGAAAACGATTCCGCTATTAAAAGTGCTTATAACGCCTTCGGGAATGATCGGAGCGGTTCGTGAATAGTCGGAATCGGTTCCTTGTGATCCATTTTATTGAGTCTTACGCTAATATGCCTATATTTGTACCAATTCGGTCAATATTTGGGGCATTTATTGCATTTCCAAAAAAAAAAACAAAATTCTTAATTTTTGTTGCCCCACTTCCCGTCTTCGGAACCGGCTTAAAATCAACACGCATATGTAGAACGTAAAGGTCTACCCCTGTTGCAAATTTCACGTCGATCGGTCAATATTTTGAACAGATATCGCATTTCAAAAAAAAAGAAATAAAAATGGCTTTTAGGCCGTTTTGCCCCACTTCGCGTTTTCGAAACCGGCTCCAAAACAATAGGCATATGTAGCCCTTAGAGGTCTACACCTGTTCAAAATTTGAAGTCGATCGGTTAATATTTAGGACAGTTATCGCATTTCAAAGGAAGGTAAAAAAATTGGTTGTTAGGCCGTTTTTGCCCCACTTGCCGTTTTCGGAACCGGCTCAAAATCAGTAGGCATATGTAGACCATGGAGGTCTACCTCTGGTAAAAATTTCAAATCGATCGGTCAATATTTGGGACAGTTATCGCACTTCAAAGAAAAGTTTCCGGACTTCCGGACTTCCGGAGTTCCGGAGTTCCGGACAGACGGAAAGTTTCTGGAAATCGCGAGATTCGGATAGATCCCAAATTTGAGGTCGATCCGATCAGCCGTTCTCGAGATACGGGGGCCCAAAGTCGCCGAGCATAAATGTATATATAGATTTTTTTAAGAAAATCTATATAACAAGAAGAAGTTTATTTTTCTATGTCAAAGAAGTAAATAGGTAAGATATTATTTTTCCCTCTAGAATGAAATTGACGTTTTGTGAAAAATTTTTGACGTCGAAATAAGGTTTTCATAGTGTATTATCACCCCAAACTTCTACGCCAATGGACGGAATCAGTTTTTTTGCAAATTCTTATTCTTTTGTTAATAATCTACAAAAACGGAACTCCTGATGGAATTCAATAAACACATCAGTTTACGAGGTATTTTCTGTTGAAATGCGTGTGATTTCATAAATAGAACATGATTTGTTTATTTAAAGTTATGTATCGGCTGTACCATTTAAGATGTAAGTCGAAAGAAAAGTTTTATTATCTTATGTACAGAAAGATTTTTGATACGACAGTTGTTGTATATCAATCGTATTAAAAACATATGTAGGATGTTAAAATTTTCTCCTATCAAATAGAGTTGTATTTTTTTAAGTAGATTACCCTATATATTATCATATTTTTGGAATCCTTGTGAAAAATGCTTTTGAAAAAATAGACATATCGTGTGTCCGTAAAGTATGGAATAAATTCATTATTTCTTAAATCAAATATATTTAGAAAAAGTCCTCAGACACCTGTCGATTTTATATTTCAGTTGCGCACAGTATCCTTTATTTTTGGTTATGACGTCATCATTGTTTCCATTATGACGTCATGGATATATGTTTGAATGGAACACCCTGTATATTTCTTCATTTTTGGATTCTCGATCAACAGTTTATTCCAAAAAATTGAAAATGCAGCCATTTTGAATATAAGAATTTACTAAATTTTCATGCTCTATATGAACAAATAATAATCACTGAAACTAACGGTTAGTTAATAATAAAAACAATTTATAGTAATTGTTCTAACTGTATTCCTTGTCGTAGGTGACACTACCCAAAACGATGAATAAAGTGATGCCTGCACCTTGTTTATAGTTTCCTGAGAAATGTTTTCCGGTTTGGTTTCATAAACTGAGCTTTTTAGATGGCAGAAAATAATCTAATGGATTAAGGCCCGGTGACCTTGGTAGCCATTCAATGAGTCAACGTCTACCAATCCACCTGTTTAAAAATATTTGGTCAAGATACCTTCGAACGTCTGCTACATGATGTGGAGGTGCACCTTTCTGTTGATACCACAGGCTTTCGTCAACATTTCCAGGATTAATTCTACTGGGGAATAAATTTAATAACGTTGGGATGAGATAGCCCATTAAAAATTGGAGTATACCGATCCGTTTATAGTTCTATCGAAGAAATAGGGTCCAATGATTCTATTTCCCACCTACATATGTACCTTTTGTGGATACTCGCCCAGTATCTACAGTTCTGACGATTCACTTCACCATTTAATTTGAAAGTGCAATCATCGGAGAAAATAATATTTTTTCTCAGAAGAGGATCACCATTGCACATATTCATCATTGTTTCACAAAATTGTATCTTCTGATCTGGATCATCATCACTTAGTTCTTGTACAAACCGAGTCTTAAAGGGATGTCATTTTTCTAATTTTAATACTATATGTACTGACGATTTAGTAACATCATAAGCCCGACTAACATGGCGAACGCTGGTATGTGGATTTTCCTCAGCAGCTAGTAAAATATATAATTTTGTATCCTCGTCAACAACTGGGCGATCTGTCTTGGGCAAATCTTCCACCGTACCAGTCTCTCTAATTTTTTTTCAATTTTACTCACTGTCAATTGAGTTATGGGTCGTTCTGGATATTTAGTATTGAATAAATTACATACTTCTTGTTGAGTTCGCATCCTATCACCATACCCAATCATCGTAAGAGTTTCAATTCTCTGCTTTAGAGAAAGAGACACATTCATGTTATAAATTAAAAAAAATCGACAACAATTATTCAGAATCACTACTGGGGTAAAGTATTATTAAGTGATTCACTGTCAAAGACGATATTGATAAAACAGAAAAACGAACAAAACTAGCCTACTTCAGAAATTAATAAAAAAACGTATTTATTTTACTTTTTGACTTGTTTTTCTTAAATGGCCGTATCTTCCAACTTATCAATTTTAGACCCTAAGTGTGAGACATATTTGGAATCAGCTGTTGAAGCAAAATCCAAAAATGGAGAAATACGTAGTGTCTCATTTAAAAAAATATATAACGATGACGTCATAACGGAAACAGTGATGACGGCATAACAAAAAAATAAAGGATAAGATACGAAATTAGAATTAAAAATCGACGTTTTCGAGGATTTTCTCTAGATATTTTTGGTTTCAGAAATAATGAATTTATTAACTGTATATTGGGGTGTGAGTAAAAAAAAATACAGCCTTATTTGACCAGGGTATCTCCACACACTGTATACTATTTAAATGTAACAATTTGCACTCCAGTTGATATACAACTAAATCAAGTTGATTTTCTCTTTTTTTTTCGGATCTTTCATAATAAAGATAATCTATTACGTTGGTTATGGAATACGAAGGGTAAATTTGGAATATTAAACATTCTGCATTTAATGAGACATTAAAATTACACATCAACATATTTATATTTTTAGAAGGCATTTTTCACAGGGATTCCAAAAATGTAATAATATATAATGTGTTCCATTTAAAAAAATAAAACTTTATTTGGCTAGCGAAAATTTCAACATCCTGTATAAGTTTTGAATACATTAGTTTGTAGTCCGATTAATATACAACAATTTTTTTCTGCATCTAAGATAATAAAGTTTTTATTTGGACTTACATTTTGAGTGGTACACCCAATACACAACATAAAGCAAATATGTCCCCTCTTAGCTATAGCACAACCTTCAACTGTTCGTCTCAATGACCATCGAACACGTTCAGAAATGCCAGCAGTATCACATATTGTATCACAGCGTCGAATTATCAGATTTGCTAAATCATCCATAATATAGATCGTGTACACAACTGATTCTAGATTGCCCTAGAGGAAAAAAGTCTAATGGGTTTATTCTTCTTGTGATCCGAGAGGCCACATTATTATCCCCCTCCGCTTAGCCAACGGCCTTCGTATGTGGCATTCAATAACTGTCGCATATTTAAAGAAAAGTATGCAGGAGCACCATCGTTCATAAATAAATTTACCGCCTAATTAGATCAGGCACATCACATTACATCAAAGTCGTGGAAGATCTTGTTCAATAAATTGCTGGTATAAAGGGTGAGTCTTAAGTGTGTAGTTATATTTAAACCCCCGATTCTTGACATCTGTAGAAACCCTCTGACACATTTTTTTTAATTCCCACGTGTAACTGAGTTACAAAAAAAATATGATGAAACTGTTTTGGAACTGCTGGTTACTGAAAATATTCTATATCTTTGCTAAAATAATGTAATGGACTGAAGCAACGTTGCCGCATATCTTATGGAATTCTCTCAGCTAGGCGCGATTTTACAATCGTAAGTTAACATAAGTTGAAGGTTACCTAGCATTATATTTTCACAAAAATCGTTGAGACTCTAATACAAACCACTTCAACTAAAAGTTACTTTAGCATAAAATATTTGTTGCTATAACCACTTCCAAAACAAATGCAAAATTGAAAAAAATTCGAATTCTAAAAGTGTGAGTTTAACTAACCCATGATTGAAAAACCGAGCCCTAGCATGAAGTTCATTTCCGAGTTTGTAATAACATTGGATGAAATAATTACCCAGTTAAACGATTAATTGCTCCATTTGAAATAATTTTTAAACATTTTGAAATACCTTTCAATGTGAGAAATGTACAATTCTGACTTTTTCTTACACCAATCAACAATTCTTTTTAAGCGTTTCATATGAAATGTATAACTGAAACTAAATTTTCCAATGAACAGTAAACTTTTTAGGGAATCTCAAGAGGAATTTAATGTTCCCATCTCATGTTTTCAAAGTTTATAACAGGATTATTATTTTTAAGAAGTAGGTACTTACCCTCTGCTATTGCAATAATTTGAAATGTGTAGGGGCTCAAGGAATAAATCAGCTCTCTACTATTTTAATTGGCCTCTAATAGCAAAACACTGAAAGTGCAACACAAAAACAATCAGGTGATGGAAAATAGTTTGTAGTATTTTCACAAACTTCTGTCACTTTTTACACTGGTCATACCTAACAGTTTGCATTTCTTTTTCTCCCTAATACTCTGGACGGTTAGGAGGATAGTATACGTCATATTTTATAAAGAAGATCAATTTCTACTTGAGAGAACAGCACTTTATTCAGGATAGGCCATTACATGATAAAAATTCAACCATGCCATAATGTGAACTGCGATATTAGCGTGGCTTATGTAACCTATGATCTTCACACATCTAACCATGCACCTAATCAGTGTTGCCAGACATACCATTTTCATGGTATTTATACCATTATCTTTCCTTGTGTACCTGCATTTTTTTTAAGTAATAAAACTATTATTTAAAAATTTCTACCATTTTACACAAATATTAGCAAAAGCTGATAAAAAATGCAGTTCTTCCATTAAAAGGAGTAAACTGAATTAAATTTTATACCGTGTACGTAGATGTTTATAGATCGGAACCTCGCGTAAACAGCGCTAGTTGTGCAAGCCCAAATAAATAATAGTCTTTTGCTATTTTCTATTGTTTCTGTTACGATGGTAAGACCCGTTTCTTCAATGCCCAGTTAGCTAAATTAACCGTCAGTTAGGTCAATAGAAATTTTTTGAAAAGCATCATGATTTATTTATAATGGAATTTATAACCTATGTGAAAATCTTACAAATCTTGCAACACTACACCCCATATAAAAATCAGTGTTATTGATAGTTCGCGAGTGTTCGCGTAGCTGTCTGCATTAGCATTTACAAAAATGTGTTTAATACCGTCATTAATAGTTTTTTGTGATTAATTTGTGATTCGAAGTTTTGAGTTACTATGTTACCGAAATTTATTATTTATAATTTGTTCCTTTGGTGGTTCGTTTTGTGAAAAGTAGTGATTAACCATAGCGACTAATTCTATTATTCTAATATTGGATATGTTAAAGGCATGTTTTCAAGTAGACGAAAATGCTAGACAAGCAAAACGGCTATGGAATGCTATCCAAACGTCAAGCCCATATGATATATTCATGTAGTAACTGTTGTATTGGGTAAGTAAACAAATCTGCTTTTTCGTTTTTTTAAAGTAAATGCGTCTTTTTAAAACGATTATTTTCAACTTTGATTCATTTTTATAAATGAACCATATTAAACTTAAACTATAAATTATAGACAATAATAATAATTTAAAATACACAGAAAAAAGTATTGCATATTTTTAATATCTGGGGCTTACTGGACGAGTTCTGTTTATTTATAAAGTGTCAGGATTACCTAATTTTACAAGGAAAAATAGATAAACAGATACTTTTAACACATTTTATTTTAAGAGCAAGCTACAAGTGACAAGTGTCGCTTTCCACAAAGGACTAATCAATCGCGCCTTGGCCGCCTTGAGGTTTATTTCTTATTCTCGGCCAGTGCGTACAGATATGCTTTGTTAAAAAAAACTCAATGTTTTATAAACTATTACATTTTTTTTGGTGTCGGGTCTATACTTATATTAAATAAGTCTAATATCGTCTCACAAAATGTCCGTGACAAAGGGGTAATAATTTTTTTTAAAAATTCAAAATTTGCAATTCATGCAATGCATGCAATTATAGGATAATTCTGATGAACTCTGGCAGTAGCAACACTGCCTTCAGTTACGTCATTTCTGTGAACGGCGTTTACAAAGTTATCAGTGACTATCAAAATGTTAGTTGCTAGAGGACGAAAAAAATGATCAGAAATTAAAAAAAATTTTTATTCAAAAAAAATTTTTTTTTATTCAAAAAAATTTTTTGACAGTGCCAATCAATTGTACAAGACGAAATTTATTGAAGATTAAAATATAACTACGCATTTAAAACTCACCCTGTATATTGCTATTTTAGCCTTGAAAGAAGACAATGTGGTCTAATCAAATAAGCTCCAATGATCCCAACATTCTTAGAAAACTGGAGCTGTAGCTTTGCTTCCACCATAGTATGTGAGTTTTCTTGGGCCCATATGTGATTATTATGAAAATTCATAATACCCTTATTTGAGAAAATCGTCCCATCCATAAAAAAATAATAGCAGAGATATAAGGATTAACAGCAGTCATTTCTGATACCAACTAATACGAATGCCATAATTTGGTGTCAAAGTCTAACCACGTTGAATATCATGCAATTAATTATTTTTCTTCACAAAATGACCTGAAAAAATCATTTCCTTAAATCCTAGACATTACTTGGGAAACATCCTGTACATGAGATGCTTCTTTGTATAATAAAAACAATTACATTTTTTATCTTCACACTGTATTGGAATATTTTATATTACAAGGCGAATCTTAAATAAGGTAAAAAAATTTAACGAAGTATGTAGTATAAATTAGGGAACCCATTTTTTATGTTGACATTTTTCTAGTTTCAAGAGGGCTGTAAGTGTTCATTTGTGGCAAGTCAAATTGTTTTTTTGGTAAGACCTTAAAAGCGGTCTGATCGACTTTGTTCATATTTGGCAAACACATTTGTACCCATAAACATTTTTATTTCAAGTACCTACTTAATTATTAATTACATCTCTGCAAACAGGAATATTTCCAAATGATTTAAAAACTAGCATACTAACACCAATTCAAAAAGTCTCAAATACTAATAAATCATGGGAATTTCGCCCGATTAATACATTGCCATGTATTGAAAAGGTGTTAGAGCTTGTAGTGTACCAACAGCTTACAGAATATCTTATTAATAATAACTTATTAATGGTTAGTCAATCTGGTTTCCGCAAGAAACATTCATGTGGAACGGCATTACAACTAAATATAACTAAATGGTAACAAGACGTTGACAGAGGTGATTATGTTGTTGCTGTTTTTTTAGACTTAAAGAGGGCATTTGAAACCATAGATCACTCTTTATTATTAAAAAAAGCTAGAGAGTTGAGTTATGGTATTCAAGATACAGTTCTGTCGTGGATAGGAGATTATTTAACAGACAGGGAGCAAATAACTAAAATAAATGATAAATTATCTGAAGCTAAAATTAATGACTTCGGTATACCACAGGGCAGTGTGCTAGGACCTTTATTATTTTTAATTTACATCAATGATATAAAGACACACCATGAATGTGACTTTATACATCTTTTTGCAGATGACACTCTCTTATCAGTATCCAGTAAGGATTTAAGTATGGCAATAAACAAAATGAATAAGTCTCTTGATCTAATTCAAAAATATTTAAATACTAATACGCTGAAGCTAAATGTAGCAAAGACTAAGACCATGATATTAACAACTTCTTTTAAATATAATACCCTTGATTTTAAAAATAATACTATTAGAATAAATACTAATACAGTTAAATTTGTAACTGAATTCAAGTATCTTGGTTTTATGCTGGATAATTACTTATCATTTAATGCTCATTATAATTATGTCTACAAAAAAATATCGAAAAAAATTATACTTTTTTACTAGAGTATCCTGTGATTTATCTCCCTACTCTGCTGTTACTGTTTATAACACAATCATATTACCTTACTTTGATTATTGTGCTAGTCTAATGTACTCCTTTAATGAAAATAAAATATCAGCCCTTCAAAAACTGCAAAATCGTTGCATGAGGATAATTTTAGAATGCAGCAGATACACTAATATCTCGCTTATATTGAACACATTACAGTGGATGTCAGTGCGTGATAGATTATTTTGTGTATCTATGACTTGTATCTTCAAAGTATTAAATAATTTGACTCCAAATTATTTACAAGAATTTATTACCTTTAATTTCCAAATACATGACTATTCAACAAGAAATAGAAACAACTTATATGTACCTAGAGCTAATTTTGCTAATACTACAAAAAATATTGTTTTATAAAGGTTTAGATGATTATAATAAACTTCCTATCTCTGTAAAAAATTCAGTAACTCTTCAGGAATTTAAATCTAAAATTAGTGAGTACATTAGGTCAAGGTGATTTAGTAGATTGTTATACATTATATTATATAGAACTTAGGTTAGTTTTATTTAAGAGATATAGTTATTTTTATAGGTTCATATATCTTTATCAGAAATAATTAACATATAGTATACATTTTTTGTTTAACAATGTTACCTAGTTATACTTTGTCTTATTTTTTCTATTTTTTATTTTTATTATGTATTATAAAACGTTATATTCACAACTACCGTTCATCGTACATATATTAGGAATTACCTATTCAATCAATCAATAAAGATTCTTATTCTTCTTATTCTTAAAATGTCTTTTAACAGTTTAGTTTAGACATAACTCGTTGACGACTGCCAAAAAGATTTGTAGCAAATCAATACATCTTTACTATTAATACTCCAAAATATAAAAATTGCAACACATTTACACAAAATTAATAATTAAATGTGGAAAATAGATGTAAAAAGTTAAGCTGTCATAATTTACATAATCATGACAACTTTTCTTACACTTAACCAAAATCCTCTTTAAGTTGCACAGAATCAGATTCTCTCGCTTTTGCGAATATTATTTTATATGAAGTATGCATTATATATTTATTACGTCACACATTTTTTAAGAATAAGAAAATAAATAATTTCTTCGGTCACGTGTAAGGGTATGGAAAAAACTTCCTCAGTTATAGAACATTCTGTGACATCTTTATAATTTTTTACATTTAGAATCTTTTATTTGATTACAGCAATCTTTCCCATCAACATTTTCCACTTTCCTATATTTAATGTAGCTTATCAACTTCCATCAGCTATCATACATATTTCATACTTGCTTTTTCTCATCAAAGTGGAAAGAAAGAGCGTCCACAGTCTCAAAATCGCACAGATAACCAATAGAGCAGCCATAAAAAGTCTTTTACGACCCAAATGCAAGCCGGCGATCACCAGAAAAACCGGAAATATTGGACTTTGAGGAGGACGTGGAAGAGTAAGGATGTGATTGTCTGACCGTTGTTGGGGTGAAACACAAAGTAAAATAAGAATACTTCTAATCCTATATTGGCGGCTTATTGACGAATATTGTGTTATACAGGGTGGTTTCTAAACGAAGAATTTATTTAAAATTATATCTTATCCAAAGATGGCTTGCTACATAATTAGTAGACACGTTATGAAATTCTCAAAAAGAAATTAATAATAGATTTTTTACCGCCAGTATAATAAGCGATCACTAAATCATATACTGGGTGATCCAAATAAGCTTCCGACCCCCATTTTCTCGGTTATTTGGAAAGATACGAAAAAAATTAAAAATGATTTTTGTAGGGTTTTTAAAAAGGAATCCAGACACATTAACAGAAAAACAACTGAACATCAAATAAAAAAGATGGAGGCCTAAGTTACTTTTTTTTAAATGGAAGTACCCAAATATTTTTCCATATTTGAATAGGACGTCTTATTCTGATTTCAAATATATATATACTTTTTATATAATATCTTCAGTAAATATTCCGATAATCGATTTTTTTCAATATAAAATACGTTAGTTAACAGATATTAAGAAATACTATCTAGGTGGCTGTGATAGTAAAACAAAAGTGTTAGTTTGACAGTTTGACTATTATAACTATTAACTTTTTTGCCTAATTTACCTATATTTAATTTCTTTTTTTATTATACTCATGAAACTATGCTCAATTATTAGTTAAATTATTATATTTTAAAAAAAAAATAAATAAATAAAAAACGCTTATGCTGCCCAACCAGCTAAAAAAACTACAAATATAGAAAATAACTAAAGAACACTATTGAAGTGGTAGATAATTTATTAAAAATAATATTATCCATTAAAATGAGAGTGGTAAATGAAAATATTTAAATTCTTCAACGGCTACAGATATGTAGTAAATTAACAATAATTTATTGCTAATTAATTAATAATAAAATATCACAAAAAAATTCTCTATGTGCCCTCCATTGTGTTCTATACACAGAATGTACCGTTTTCTTAAGTTTCCCATTACATTTGCTATAACAGCGTTGTTTTGTATTTCTGTTCTAATTTTTTCCTTCATTTCTTCCAAGTTGTTGCTTCTTTCTTTATAAACAATATTTTTTAAATGGCCCCAAAGAAACGTGTCTA
Organism: Rhamnusium bicolor; assembly: GCA_029963845.1. Taxonomy (NCBI): domain Eukaryota; kingdom Metazoa; phylum Arthropoda; class Insecta; order Coleoptera; family Cerambycidae; genus Rhamnusium; species Rhamnusium bicolor. Next base: position 235,621 of record JANEYF010003634.1, read on the forward strand.
ATGGAGTTAGGTCCGGACTACGAGGTGGCCAAGCAATAGTTCCTCGTTTTCCTACCATTCTTGATATGTTGTGTTTAAGTAATTTGTAACATCATTAATTTTATGTGGGGGTGCCCCGTCCTGCTGCCAAATAACATCGAATTGCAATTGCATTTCTTCTAATAAATTGTTTACATCATTTCTTAACATATCTAAATACAATGATCCTCTAAGGGAGCCTTCGTGAAAAATAGGCCCTACGATTTTTTTATTTATTATTCCACACCAAACATTTATGGATTTCCTTCCTTGGAATTGAATCTCTTCAGAAATATGAGGATTTTCGGAAGACCAAAAATGTGATTTCTTCTGTTGAAGATACCAGATGTGTTGAATGATGCCTCATCGGTCCAACATGTTTTATTAAATATATTATTATCAATGTCATACCTGTTGATCATATTTCTACAAAAGTGTTGCCGCTTATCATTATCTTGAGGGAATAATTTTTGAACAGGAAATATACTATAATCCTTAAGTTTATGTTTTTTTTTAAGTTCTCTGTATGGTTCCATAAGAAAAATTCAAATACCTCATTGCGTCTCTTATTGAATTTCTTGGATTCTCTTGAAAATAGAGTAAAATACTGAATTCTCTATCTTCGTTGACTATTCCTCGTTTCTTTTTATTTTGAGTTGATCCTGTATGTTTTAATAAATTATCTGCCAACTTAATAGTTTTACTGTCAGGCAATTTCCTATTCGGATATATTTGTCCATATTCTCGCTGGGCAGCATAAGCGTTTTTATTATTTTTAAAATATAAGTTTACCATATCGTATTTTTCTCCTAAAGTATAATGATTATTCATATTGGTTATTTTTGGCCAACAAAACAACGTTCAAAAGTAACAGTTGTTGGCAAACTGTTGAATTATTAAATGAGCAAAACTTTCAAAATATTAATTGTTGTTTTGTTATCACGGCCACCTAGAAAATATTTCTTGATATCTGTTAAGCAACGTATTTTCTTTTGGGAAATAATCGATTATCGGAATATTTACTGAAGATACTATATAAAAAGTATATATATTTGAAATCAGAATATGGAATAATATTTGGGTACTTCCATTTAAAAAAATATAACTTAGACCTCTATCTTTTTTATTTGATGTTCAGTTGTTTTTCTGTTAATGTGCCTGGATTCCTTTTTAAAAACCCTACAAAAAGCATTTTTAATTTTTTTCGTATCTTTCCAAATAACCGAGAAAATGGGGGTGGGAGGTTTATTTGGATCACCCGATACACACAAATGCAGAGATTAAGTATATATGCAGGGTGGCGATTGAGGGGTAACACCAGATAGAGAAAAATGCTAATTGCACATTCTCAATGTCAATTTTTGAGAAAAAATCGAATGGACAACGGTTGGTTTAGAAAATTCTTGCAGTTTACGAGGTATTAGCCAACATTTTATTTACTAAATTTCCAAAAATCTGCTTCCCATTTTTTTACAATTAGTAATTTATTTAATTAAATTTGCAGTGCATTGAGTTTTTCAAAAATGTGAACAACTAAATTTAGTTATTAAAAATTTTCCGTTTAATAAGCTCCTGTCGACTATTATGTTAACTAAAAACTGTGCCAATAAACTGATTTTTCGAACATTTTTAATTTTACGATTTAATTCTATAATCGGAAACATGTAAATCTTTTACAGCCTCACATACAATTTCCAGGACCAACCTCAAAATAATTTTAAATAGCTATTCCTTTTTCATTTGTAGAAACACATTTATTCAATTTTTCCCATTTGAGGCATTCATGCTTAATTATTTATGTAGTCTAAAGAATTTATAATCATGTAGATATATGCCTGGAGACAACTACAAAATAGTGATGAATTATCAGGTTTTATTTACTGTGATTTATTGTTTTATCTAAAATCATTGTTCACTAAATTCAATTTAACTCAAAAAAAATTATGTAAATATTAACAACACACTAGTTTTCTCTCTAAGTTATCATGCCCGGAGCCAGCCAAACATCCACATAAATGAACTTGGCAAGATACATCACTAAATGAAGACGCCTATTTTTTTTAAACTTTCGAGAAAAAGCTTCGGGTTTCAACTTGTATATTTGTAAAAATAAACCATACTTGTACCTTGTTCGGAAATAACGGAAAAGAGGAGAAATCTTAATTGTATTAAATAGCTAGCTATTAGTGTCATCGACGAGTTTCATGGCGTTATTTAAAGTAAAAAGAAATCGGTCGTAATTTTCTTACCGGTTTAAACAATATTTTTATACTCGGTATTCGTTTGACATTTAACACTGACGTCATTTTACACAAAACACCAAAATATCATACACTGCTCTCGATACGCGTTTCGCCAACAAAATTGGCATCATCTGGAGATGATTAAAATTAACCTTATGCACAATATATCCTATTTATACCTAATCTAATGTCACGGTTCTGTGAACCGTGACTCGCTAACCAATAAAGCGGATTATTTGTGATTGGCCCACTGTAACTATTCATACTATTTTTACACTTTGAAATTTCCAATCTTTCTAATACATCCAGCTGTTTAGTATTTGTTACATGCCTAATTAATTTTAAATTGCTAATAACTATTTTATGGTTATTTTAAACGTATGTTGGGCAACACTAGACTTATCTATTCTACCATATTTTCGATAAGCCATTTGTTCATCGAATCTAGTTTCATTTGATTGTCTAGTTTGCCCAACATACTTTTGCAAGTAATTTTCAGGGCAATGTTGGAGTTGTTAATTTGTATGTACACCCTAATAATAAGGAATGACGTAGTGTTTTTCCTCAATTTGTATATTCACAATACTAATAAAGAAAATTGTACTGTTTTTTAAAAAATAAATTCTATTAAATTTGGTTTAGAGCTTTTGATAGTAATAATTTTTTAATGTCTAAAGCTCAAATCGATTTTACCAGAAAATTTTGAACTCAGTAGCGAATGAAAATGAATTTTCACCCTCTAATAAATAGATGTGAACTTTGATTGCTTAAAAATGATCAGATATACAACTTTTTACATGACGGTGCTGAATAAAATATTTAAACCAAGTTTGTTTAATCTACTCTCCACTTATTATTAAAAATAAATCAAGTTTACATTTCCACACAATTGCACAAAACAAGATTTAAGTTAAGTTTAAGCAATGGAATAGAGTTTCGGTATATTCGACCTTAATTTAATTTTTATTTGTTTTGTACCTAAATTCTGCATACTGCATAACATATTCCTTGAAATGCAGCGAGTTGTAATAAATATATTATTATAGTGTGATATGAATACAACAAAATTCAATCACACGATCCAATGATTGTTTTATTAATAATGTCGGTGTGGTGAACATACAACGCGATATCGACATCAGCTGTTGCCTCGGTTTACTCGCGCCCTGTTGCCCGCAATATTGCCAATAGGACACATCGCGTGTTATAGTTTCATCGATATTTCTCGTTTTCCCCCTCGATGTAATGCGTCAATGGATAAATGAAAATTCAATGCCCGATGAGATTATTTAATGTTTCGCATTTTTCTAAAATACTGAATATTTTACGATTACTATCAGGATCAAACTGTTCGAATTACACGTCAAATTAAATCGCGTAAATTACATACATATATTTAAAACAATTTATTTTAGTGTTTACTTTTTTACCTGTTAACAATAATTCATAAGGATTAAGAAATTATATACAGGAAGTCTGTAGAAGACACCGGCAAATTTAGCAGTAATTTTTGGGGTCAAATTATCTGTATTCCAACATGTAAGAAAACTGTTTTTATTCCCAAAATGAACAGAAATTATTTTTCAAATATTGACTGCTGTCATCCAGCCCCTAAGACATATATTCTTATAAAAAAATATAAAAATGTCAGAACAAAATGCAAAATGTTGAATTTTTAGAAAGAAAGGTATTTCTGCTATCTAGGACTGAAAGGTTATGTTTATTGAAATAAAAGTAAAGCGTGGCAAAAATAAATGTTCCAAATATATACAAGATGTAACAAATTTATATCTCTCTTATCTGGAGAGTGTAACAAATTGATTTTTCCGGTAATAGCTTTCTATTGTAATCAGCCCTAAATGGGTTTATTGTTCACTTTGGTACATCCTGTATACAATAACTTGTGTTAATATTTCTTTTAAAACCATTTTGAACCAAAGTTAAAGTTATGTTGCAAGTCTTTGGAATAACAATAATTATTTCTCAAACATAATTGCTTAAAATAATTTTCTTTTCATGGTAATCTTAGTTTGTTTTATTATCCTAATGATAAATCGATTATTGTGTTTGTACTTAATCAAGCAAGAGGAAAGTAGTTGAGGTTAATTTGTTTAATTTCAAATCAAGTTGAAATCATTTATTTATCGTAAAGAAATCTGCTTCTATTTGTTTTAATGATTTACCGAATAAGATGTTCGTTGATTTATTTTAAACATTAATGCATGACCGTTTTAGTTATTTCTTTTCGGAAATATAGTTTTAAATTTATGAGAAAGCGATTGCCAGCCATGGAATATTTTATAAACATTTGTTTCTATGAATTAACGCAGGGAATTTAAGTACGATGCGGCGAGCTAGCTTAAATAACGTTTACCACGGACAGCAGCTGACAACTTCGCGCGCCGCGCATATCCCCGCCACTATTTTTGCCAAAATTTGAGTATAAATTAAAACACGCCGATTAAAAGAAAACATCTGCAGTGAGTGCTTAAGTTAACAGCATGCACCTCTCGATCCCCAGTGTGCTCCGCAATCCGGTAGTGGTAAAAATAACTTTGACCATTGTTCACTGTTTTTATTTGTATTTCTGTTATTAACCGTTTGTATCTGATTCCCTGTTCTACTGTCCGTAAATTATTGATTATCTACCAATTCCTGCTATTCCGATCGGCGAGGGATATTAGGGAAATTTCATGACTGATTAGTAAAACTAGGATTATCTATTGAATAGCTAGTATCGGGAATACGGGGTTATCATTATTTGTAGCTGACGTAAAGATATAAATCTAAGGCCTCGTATGTTGATAGAGTTTCATCTCAGTCATAGTTTAATTACCAGTAAGATTCTAAGACCTCGTCTGTAGATAGGACCTCACTGGGTTAACGCGAAGTGGCATAAGTGAGGTTTTAACGCCTCGTATCCACATACGAGGGCACTTCGTGAGATTCTGTCCACATAGAATCTCACGAAGGAATCTCCCCGGGAAGTAATGTATTAACCAATCCGTCCGTCAGCCATGCTCACAGAACATAAATTGTAAAGAAGATAAGCTTGAAGTTGAAGTGATTACCTATCACATTGAACTATAAGTATCTACCCAAAAGGAATTCATGCATTACGCATATCTCTGGTCTAGTGAGTTTAAGGGACAGTTTATACTAAAATACGAGTTAGCAAACTAAAGTACAGTGGCGTAAGGTTGAAGGAGCAACGGGAATATTGGGTTGTCATTATTTGTTATTGAGTTAAGGACAGAACTCCAAGGCCTCGTATGTGGATAGAGCTCCATCTCCGTCATACTGCAATTATTACCAATGAGTTTCTAAGGCCTAATCTGTGGAAAGGATCTCACTAGATAAACGCGAAGCGGCATAAGTGGGGTTTTATGGCCTCGTATGTGGATAGAAACTCACGAAGTGCTCTGGGGTGTAATGTATTGGACGTTCTGACAAACGTAGTCAATAAACCCTAATAAGGGACATTAGGAGCTAATCTAGAAATATAGCATACTTGCGATTAGGCAGTCATATATAACGCCTGTCCCTAGACTGGCTTCCTGTCGCTGTGTCAAGCTTATACCCCGTAGCCACTTGCACCTAGATATATTACTGCACCAACCGTAATACCGCCTCATTAACCGCTTGCTGTAGATAACAGTAGTAGTAGTTACCGTACTCTTGCTTTATTTTGAATCACTTCTTGCTTGCTTTTGTAAATGCCAAAGTAGTAGCTTCCATAACTTAGCTGTACTTGATATAACAAATCACCGTTCTTGCATTTTCATAACCTCTTGCTTGGTTTCTCGGTTGTTGGCTTGTAAAACTGGTTAATATTTGCGCTGCATTATAACATAAATGTTGAGTATATACTTATTATTTTTTATTCTTTTGTGAAGCAGTCCTAAATAAAATAGAGTAAATGAAGTTGAAATTCTTCCTTTTATTTAATCCAAAGGTGTAAGTACTAAATCTGTTTGTACACCGAGAATCATTTTCGGCAGGTAAGGTGAAGTTGTCCATTGCTACGACAACCATACACACAGACTCCTGGACAAACCGTTCCTCCGTTGAGTTACCCTAGCTTCTATCATACCGCTGATGGAATAAAGTGGTTCCTACACTTTAAAACAGGAACTGGCGCTCGAGACCGTACCGTAATAAAAAGTCAGAATAGCGCTGCTGTACCAAAGGGTGCCAAATAACCAGTACCATTTTGCGTAGTGCGAGAATTTAGATTTAAGAAATGATTCTCTCCAGTAACGATACAAAAATAAAAATTTCTAAACCGCTTCACAACGTATGTCTTTCTTATCAAAAACACAAATGTATTATTTAAAATATCTGATGTGGCCAGCACATAGCTTTCTTATACCAGTATATATCATTCAAATCTAAAAAAATCATTCTGTTTAATGCTTTACTTACTTAAATTAAATTTTAAAAACGCACCTTGAAATGTTTCATAAAAATTATTTAATAATCAGCGTCCTTCGATACTATCAATAATAATTCATATATTTTAATAATCTTATTGATATTGACATATTTGTCACTAAATTAGGTATTTCAAATGTCAAACTACCAGATTTATTCTAACCCCATTTTATGAGGTAAAATGCGTACAACATTTCAGTTTACAGTAGCTTTATTAAGTACTTGGAAAATATATTTTATTCGCTTGATATAGTAGACATAATTTATACTCTTTTATCAACAATATATTTTTTTGTAAAGTCAAATACAAAAAATTTTGGGTCCAGCTAGCCAATTTTGCTCATTACCGAATTTTTCATTTTCTTTGGCTTAGAACAAGTGTACCAAATTTGAAAGCTTTATCTCAAAAACTGTGGTTGCTATCGCGATACTATACAGACGTGCACACAGATTCTTTTTTCCATAAAGTTATATTTTTTCATTATAATTCGTCGAGATTCGTCCAGAAATACAATAAAATTTTTTAATTTTTTTCCCGAAATTGTATCTTTTTTCTTCTTTCATTCATTATGTCTCTTCTGGTGGCACCACATTTACCAAATTTAATGTGTCACCTAAAATATTGTTGACAATTTTAACTGCCAAATTTGGCAAGTCTCCCATTAGTATTTTTTGAGTTATCGCGGATACACACACACACACACACACACACATACCTGTTCGCCAATATTTGCGACACCTCGACATAGGCCGCACATGTGGCATCTTTTAAACTGTACATATAGTAAATATAGCGGCAGCGCCACATGTCTGTAGCTCTTTTCTGTTTATTGATACACTCCATACAACTCTAGAAACTGAAATACCGACTTGGGACACCTGGTGTCATGTTAATAGCAATCCATACCGTGGGTATGAAAGACCCATAAATATTTATGAACATGTAGAGTGTATGATTTTGTAATCAAAATACATACTTATGGCAAATGGCGCCACAAGTAGGCACAACAAAATTACACATTTAGATGTATATGATTGTATTATCAAAATACATGCTTATGACAAATGGCGCCACAAGTAGGTACAACAAAATTACACAATATATGTATCTTTGTGTTTGAGGAATATCCACTAAGTCCATGTTGCAATAAACGGTAAAATCCAATTTAAAACTAGAAATAGTTACAGACAATTTTTTTTCATTGGCATTGGTTAATTAATTTCCCTTTTTTTCTTTAAATTTTTGGTACATAAATATCAGCTTTAAATGTCAAAGGAAAAGTCGGAAGTTGGTTTTCAACAGAATGTTACGTAAAATGGAAAAACTATTAAAAAATGCATATTTCTAATGTTTCGAAAACTTAATCTGTTTCTTTCTTTTTTTAATCTGTTTTTTAATAGAGTGTTTCAAAAAACATGCATTAGCGCACAGCTGAAAATTCGAAATCCAAAACTAACAGAAAAAGTTCCTATAAACATGTCCGGAAACGCTTCGTTACTGAGGTACAGTGTTAAAAGATCGTTTTTCCTAAAAAAACCTAAAAATTGCTTGGAAGGCATTAGTTGAAACTTATAGTAAGTATGTACTGCACAAGAAGTAATTTTGTCACTTACACGAATTTAATTTATTTCCATCAGGGGCGTGCTTATGGGTGATATCAGTAATATTGCTGTAAAGAATAAGGTACGCCACTGTGTTTTTGTTATTTTCATTAAGGCTGGAAATTTTCCAGATTTTAGTATTCGAATATTCGTTCGAAAAAATATTCGAATATTCGAACTATTCGGATATTCGAATATTCGGATTATTCGAATTATTCGGATATTCGAATATTCGAATATTCGGATATTCGAATTATTGGAGTATTCGGATATTCGAATAATTCGAATTATTCGAATATTCGAATACTCGAATAATCCAAATTATTCGAATAGGTATCCGAATAATCCGGATCCTCGAATATTCATTATTAATAGGTATAGCACTGAATATTAGTGAATAGTGAATACTCTATTTGAGTATTTGGTTGGATAGACCACTATAATAGTCGTGACGTAATCCACTAAGCAGGCAATTTGATTTGCATTCCATACCCACAATAGGGTATGTCTCCTGTACATGCGCTTTAAGGGTCAGAATTAGTTAGTTAGTATTTTATTTTAGGATTGAGGCGCTATTGTTCACATTTAACTATTGAAGCTTAAATAAAACGAAAACAGAGCTATTTTATTATACTTCTGTGTAAGGCTGGGAATCGAATACGAATAATTCGAGTATTCGAATATTCGAGTATTCGAATACGAATTATTCTAATAGGAAATTATTCGAATATTCGAAATATTCGAAAACTCGAATTTATTCGAATATTCGAATATATTCGGATACTCGATTACTCGAATATTGGAATACTCGAATATTCGAATACTCGAATATATTCGAGTATTCGATTATTCGATTCTATTTGAGTAAATTTGAATATTAAAATATATTATTAAATTATGTACGAATAGGTATGCAGTATGCATCCAACCAAAGTAGGTAGATAGTAGGTATAGGTAGGTACCCATTCTAAAATCCAAATATATAAATAGACCACATTAGTGGCACGTTTTACTCCCAGTCAAACTATTCCATCTCTTTCTCACCTCGACCTTATTCTTACTGTACTAAGGCAGTGGTAAAATTAAATTTAAAATTTTAGAAAACCTGTAAATATTTAACTATTGACTTTTCATGTATTTGTTTTACCTTCACAATTTGCGTCTTTTTTAAAAACATTCTAATTTTAGAGCACTTTTATTTTTTTTCGAAAAAAAAAATAGTTATGACACAGAAGTATAATAAACTAGCTCGGTTTTCGTTTTATTTAAGCTTCAATAGTTAAATGTGAGCAATAGCGCCTCAATCCTAAAATAAAATACTAACTAAATGATTCTGACCCTTAAAGCATATGTACAGGAGACTACCCTATTGTGGGTATGGAATGCAAATCAAATTGCCTGCTTAGTGAATTACGTCACGACTATTATGGTAGTCTAACCAACCAAATACTCAAATAGAGTATTCACTATTCACTAGTATTCAGTGCTATACCTATTAATAATGAATATTCGAGGATCCGGATTTTTCGGATACCTATTCGAATAATTCAGATTATTCGAGTATTCGAATAATTCGAATTATTCAAATATCCGAATACTCGAATAATTCGAATATCCGAATATTCGAATATCCGAATAATTCGAATACCTATTCGAATAATTCGATTAATCCAAATATTCGAATATCCGAATAGTTCGAATATTCGAATATTTTTTCGAACGAATATTCGAATACTAAAATCTGGAAAATTCACAGCCTTACTTCTGTGTCATAACTATTTTTTCTTTTCGAAAAAAATAAAAGTACTCTAAAATTAGAATGTTTTTAAAAAAAGACGCAAATTGTGAAGGTAAAACAAATACATGAAAAGTCAATAGTTAAATATTTACAGGTTTTCTAAAATTTAAAATTTAATTTTAAGTAAGTAATTATAAGTACAGTAAGAATAAGGTCGAGTCGAGAAAGAGATGGAATAGTTTGACTGGGAGTAAAACGTGCCACTAATGTGGTCTATTTATATATTTGGATTTTAGAATAGGTACCTACCTAGTATCTACCTACTTTGGTTGGACGCATACTGCATACCTATTCGTACATAATTTAATATATTTTAATATTCAAATATAATCGAATATTCGAATACTCGAATATATTCGAGTATTCGAATATCCGAGTATTCGAATATATTCGAGTATTCGAATATTCTAATTTATTCGAGTATTCGAATATTCGAATAATTTAATTTTGGAATATACTAAATGGATATTTTTTATGTAGCTTATATAACTCCGTTTTGGTTAATAATTAATCGATTCAGTAAAGTAACTGAAACATACCTAGTGAATATCAAATTTGTATACGTGGTTCATATGCTGTGGCTTAAGACAAAATTAGGTAAAACTGACAAAACACTCTGTATATTGGTAATGAAGGTTGTTAGACTGAAATAATTTGGTTCCAAATAACCTATGGGTTATTACTTACTAGTGAAAAGAGAACTAGAAACTGCTTCGGAAAAATTTTAAAAATATAGGTTTTAATAGAAACGTAGAAGACGTCATATCTAAAAAACCACTAATGAAGAAAATGTATTTATATATGCATCAGTATAAAAAAGCTTTATCCCTATTGGCATTTTTAGAAAAAGTCTACTGACAAAGTTACAGCGATTGTATGTTACTTTTGTTCAATCCTGTATATAGGTTGTGCGATTTAAATAAAATAATTCCTATATTACTCGGTGTACTCGTAGTTTATAGAATCATCACAGTGAAATACGTCAGACAAAAATCTTCGTAAAATTTTATCCAGTCATGGAACATGGAACAGACAAATGATAGTGGCCAACCTGCTAGTCATAATAATATACTAACTAAGGTAAATTGAGTAGTGGTGAGAGGTATGAAACTTCTCGTATGGTCCATAACCTATGGCATACTGAGGAGAACAAATAAGTTCGAAACCGGTCTATGTCTGGTTAGGAATTGACACATGATATTGGTTATCGATCTATCATGATTTGAAGGTGTAATCCAATGCAGGTCGGGGTATTTGCCCGCTGAGTAGTTGTTTCATGCAAATCATATTTAATAACAGTAGTTTAGTCCACCTGGGCTAGAGGTCGCCGCTCTAGGTACTTGCTTCGCAAGTCGCTATCCACCACAGAGACATCTATGATGTCTGTCGGATAGTAGCATTTAGACCATACAAGAAGTTTCATACCTCTCACCACGACTCAATTTACCTTAGTTAGTATATGACTAGCAGGTTGGCCACTATCATTTGTCTGTTCCATAACCTATGGCATACTGAGGAGAACAAATAAGTTCGAAACCGGTCTATGGCTGGTTAGGAATTGACAACTGATATTGGTTATCGATCTATCATGATTTGAAGGTGTAATCCAATGCAGGTCGGGGTACTTGCCCGCTGAGTAGTTGTTTCATTCAAATCATATTTAATAACATTAGTTTAGTCCACCTGGGCTAGAAGTCGCCGCTCTCGGTACTTGCTTGGCAAGTCGCTATCTGCCACAGAGACATCTCTGATGTCTGTCGGATAGTAGCATTTAGATCATACGAGAAGTTTCATACCTCTCACCACGACTCAATTTACCTTAGTTAGTATATCACTAGCAGGTTGGCCACTACCATTTGTCTGTTCCATAACCTATGGCATACTGAGGAGAACAAAAAGTTCGAAACCGGTCTATGTCTGGTTAGGAATTGACAAATGATATTCGCTACCGATCTATCATGATTTGAAGGTGTAATCCAATGCAGGTCGGGGTATTTGCCCGCTGAGTAGTTGTTTCATTCAAATCATATTTAATAGAAATTCAATGAAAAAATTTTCATAAAAATTTATTCACTATAGACGGGTTCTGAGGTAAAAACCTAACTGCACTCGACTAACTACTTAGCTTATTATTTTCCGCTCATTTCAGATATTACATTTTAAAAATTTTGTTGTTTTTGGGATATACTAAATGGATATTTTTTATGTAGCTTATATAACTCCGTTTTGGTTAATAATTAATTGATTTAGTAAAGTAACTAAAACATACCTACTGAATATCAAATTTGTATACGTGGTTCATATGCTGCGGCTTAAGACAAAATTAGGCAAAACTGACAAAGCACTCTGTATATTAGTAATGAAGGTTGTTAGATTGAAATAATTTGGTACTACCGAAAAGAGAACTAGAAACTGCTTCGGAAAAATTAAAAAAATATAGGTTTTAATGGAAACGTGGAAGACGTCATATCTAAAAAACCACTAATGAAGAAAATATATTTATATACGCATCAGTATAAAAAAAGCTTTATCCCTATTGGCATTTTTCAAAAAAGTCTACTGACAAAGTTACAGCGATTGTTTGTTACTTTTGTTCAATCCTGTATATAAGTTGTGCGATTTAAATAAAATAATTCCTATATTACTCTGTACTCGTAGTTTATAGAATCATCACAGTGAAATACGTCAGAAAAAAATCTTCGTAAAATGTTATCTAGTCGTTTATATTTTTGAGGAAGATACATTTTAGATGACTCAAATTTGTTCATAATATCAGCAAAGCTATTTTATAGTACAAACAATTCTGTAGAAACTATTAAAACTTATCGATGATTTTTCAATGCATAATAAATAGATAGACCCAATGTAAAGTGCGAAATTTGTAAATAAATTAATTAAAAACACTATATGTGTGGGTACATACACAATCACCTTGTTAGATCAGCTTACTGGAAACAGTCGAAACTCGCGATTTAAAACACACATAGTGTAACCGTCTTTTGTCTGAATAGAGAGAGATACGCATGTGTAGTTTAATGTGTGTATCTTAACAGATATAAAGACCGCATTGTGGTATTTATTTATTATTCGCGATTGAAGCGCCATCTATCCGTGAGGCTTCTGGTGCCACAGTGATAGCATTGTGTGTACCACATACTAAAATCCGCATTGTGGATACATACACACGAAAAATTGAAAGTAGGTATAGATAGACTTGGTTTGAGATGAAGACTCCAAAAAACATGATTTACTCTGTGGCAACGCTTGTATGATGCCATAAAATTGAACAGATGCCAGACTACAGCTCCTTGCACGCACATGGTGCCATAGGGAATGTAAAACACACACACACACACACACACACACACCTACACACACACACTCACACACACGCACACATCCAGGTGTTTCAACCATTGTGTGGACACCCGTATTTCACCGACAAGTGTGGCCCTCGGAGTTGTCATAAGTGTATGGTTAGATTTTTCTAGCTGTCAAATTTGCTATTTGTTTCAATCTAATACACTCCCTCCATCTATTACTTTTTGGACAAACCGACTTGTGGGGCCAGACCCCACTTATCTGTGAGGAGCAGGTCAGTACCTTATGTGGCCTTACACACATTTACACACACTTATTCCACCATTTTTTTCAAAACATCTACAATTTCTTTAGTACACTATTTATAACTCATGTCATTCAGGGATCATTCATTATGTATTAATTTTTTTATTTTTAAACTTAGATTGTGACCCCAGTGGTTTGTTTTTCTAGGTTATTTTTTTTAAGAAGTTTTCTCTTTGGCATTTCAATAGTAAAATACATTTTTACCCGTGAGGACGAAGCTTATATAGATCTATAATCTTTTGGTGAGGAGGACACATGGATTAATTAAAATAAATTTGAAATGTGTGGACGTGTGTAAGGCCACACAATAGATCCCTTCAGTCTGATGTTACACATTCATTTAGAAATTTAAACAATAGACTTAATATACTATAAAGAACAATTGTCAGATAACAAAATTTTTCTTAAAGAAACGTGATATTTACCTTTCGTTAAATAAGTTTATAAATCAATCAATTCTAGTGTAATGTGATTTACAATACAGAACAGGACATGTATATGTGCTGACTGAATGGGTATAAACAACAGCAATATGTATAGGGTGATCAATTTAGATGGCTGACTGAATTTGTTGGTTTTGTTTTTGAGCTAGGAAGAAAATTCAAATACATAAGAGTTCCCAGATATTCCGAATATGGAAGCAAAAAACAATTGACCATCAAATAAAGCAGGTATGAATAAAGAACTAAAATACGAAAAAAAAGTTTTTATCACTCAAAAGTGTGAAGGCTAATTAATAGTCAATATACACGGTGATTCAGAATTACCGGTCAATACTTCAGGAACTGATATAAACAAAAAAATAAAATGGAGTTTGTTATATAGGCCAGAGTCCTCTACCACATAATAAGGGTGATACAAGCAACCAAATGGGAACTCAGGAAAGTTACTTTTTTAACGATTACTTCTAAACTGCTTGTAATAAATATCAAATTGTAATTTTAGGTAGGAATAAAGGGTAGTAAAACCCCTTTTGAGTGTCTCCTGGAATTGACACTACCTTTTTATTTTTTTTGGAGAGCATCCGCCTTTTCTCCATTATTTTCAATTTTTAAGATAAAAATCGATAAGAAAAATTTGTCCTAATTGGTTTTAAAAGGTATTCTTGTGGATACACAGTAAAATGAGTTATTCTTGAGTTAACTGATTTTTTTGTTCGAGTATGTTCATCTCAAGAATTTGCATTTTTTCGCTTCATAAAAATTAAGACCAACATGATTTGTCATTCTAAAATTTAGAATTATCTCTCTACTGCTATTTAAAAAAGAAAGTTGAAGAAATTTAAGCATGAGGAACATGTCTTTTATTGTATGGTATTTTAAAAAAATGTTTCCTAGATCTGAGACTTTGTATTTCATAAATAGTGTTACTATAAAATCGTTTTAAAATAACATTGACCATATAAAAAAAATAACATCAAAAACATATATAATTCAAAAATCAATGCTGCGCACAACGACCTCCGTCTTCGTTAATGCATAAGTAATGTTATTCTCTCGAATAAATGAACTACTGTTGTAATTTTGGTTGCTTGTTTCTAAGGGTTGTGAACTTGTTCATGATTCTTTCTATCAATTCATCAAAAGTATTGATTTCTATGATTCATTGGAAATGACCATAATGAAAAATTGGCGGTTTGAAGTCTGGCGAACGTGCTTCCCTTCTAGTCCATCTTTCTAAGAAGTGACTGTGCAGCCACTTTCTAGCTATTCTAGTTAAATGAGGAGCGCCATTTTGCATAAAAAAAGTAGTTTTTGTCATTTGTTAATTGGGATATCTGAAAATTATAAATTAATTATTGTATAAAAGATAATATACGATTCCATTCAGTGTACCAAAAAAAAAATGTAATTTCCCACAAAATGATTTCCAAATGTGGCTGTACCCAGACATTTACTTTAAACGTATGCTGAAGGTGGGTTATTTTTATTGTCTTGGATTTTCGTCAACCCAAATATGCTCATTGTGATAACTAAATTTCACTTGCCTGGTAAATGTAGCTTTGTTCGTAAACAGAGTATTATCTAGAAAATCTGGAATAGCTTGAATTCTTTAACTTATTGCTATGTAAAACCCAACACGCCGAGACCTATCTCCTGATAACTGTTTTAGAACTTGTTGAATATGAAAGGGATATAACTGCTGCTCCTAGGATACTGGTTTGAAAGATTTATATTATGAGAGCTAACTGTCTACTACTAATAGTGGGATCTTCTGATACAAAATCCAATATGTTCTCCTCCGCTTCTCCAGTTCATACATTTCTTGAGTTCCCTATCTTTCACTTCGTGGTTTTACATTGTCCGTTTCGCGAAGTCATTGTTCTGTTCTTAAAAATATTTTTGTTTGGAAGATGTCTGTGCGAAAATTTTTTCTCGTAGCTCCTAGTTACAGCAGAGCCATTACTCATACAATCCTCTAGAGATAAAATCATATCTGTTAATTTCGCCATAGTATACCATACATTTTTTACTTAGACAATACTAGTGCTATACAATTTAAGAAACTATATTGACAATAGATGTTAAATTCAGCCTAACACGATAAATCATGTTATTCTCGAAATGAAAATATGCAAATTCTTCGAATGAACATACCCGAATAAAAAATTAAATAAATCGAGAATGGCTCTTCGTATCGCATTTCAAGAAAAATACTTATATTGAGCCTATTAGATCAAAGGATATTTTGCTTGTCGACTTATATTAATATATTTCATTACTTCTGGTTTAGACAGAAATGACAACAATTATTTATTTTTCTAGTAACCAAATAAATATTTTCAAATTTGGATAATCAACCTTTTTCCAAATTCAGCTTTGAGACATCTCCGTTGAAGTGTTTAATCTGCATAAGCTTAATCTCAGATTGATTATTTTAATTATCCCACCAGATAATTTCGTCTTATTTTTTATTGTTGAAAAGCGACGCACTCCAGTTATTTCGAAAATATGAACTGAGTGCAGAATAAAATTACACAGTATGTCATTTTTACAACTAAGCAATAAAAAAAATTGCATATATTTTTTTCTACATATTTTATTTGTTCTTTAATTATTTTTCTATTTACATATTCAGTTTCATCATAACAAAATATGAAACCAAATTTTAGAATACTTCTCCATAATTTAAAAATAAAACGACAATATCGAGTATGACGATTAAAATAGTCAACTAAATATTAAGCTAAACCTAAATAATCACTTTGATAAAAATATCTCAAAACCTGCTTCAGTTTAATTTTAAAAGGCCACACAGTACATCCATTTTAACACACATCTCAGAGAACGGAAATTAGAACCAATCTATAATTTATATAAAGATAATTGTAGGTGGCAGCACCATACAGGGACCCACAATGTTAGTATTAGTTTGGTTGGAATACACACCAATTTATAAAGTGACTTATGGGGACCTTTTCTAAAACACATTTTTTAGGGGTGGGGAGGCATCGTAGAGTCGATTAGAATAGGTTAGCCTTGTGTGGCCGTGTGTATGGCCACACAATTCATGAGGGCCACACGTATCATGTTATATTCTGGTGTGTGTCCACACAATGATGAGTTACTTAAATTATTGTCAGACCTAATTTTTAATTATTTCCAATAAAATAAAAACGTGTCACTACTACAACACTACAGAGCAGAACTGACCAATTAAAAACGAATGAATTGAAATAGACAGCTCAAAAATTCTGAATATAGAAAACAACAAGTGTTGGCGTGTCCTGTGAGCTAATAGGTTTGTTCAAGCAGACAATTTCTCATAGTTTGCTGACAGTAGAGATGCGATTGTCATTAAAGTTCAGAGATATAAAGATGTTTTTACTGGGTTTCATTTACTCTTTACTCGACTCATCAATTTCTGACGCCATTCTCGTAAACTACACTCTGTAGGGTTAATATTCGAACTTAGCCCTACATTATGGTATGTCTTAGACACTTAACATATCCCGTTGAAAAAAATTGTTCACTGATTTTTCATAAAATGAGCCTTTTGTTAATTAACAAATTTTTTAAAGTTCGTACTTATATTTCAAGTCGAATAATTACTAAAAATTTTTTTAAAATTTTATAAAAAATTCAAAAAATTTTTAACATGTTTATGCATACGGTTGTTTTTTTTTTCTATCTTCTAAAAATAGAAACACATTCGGCGATTGTTTATAACAAATTGTTTATTAAATAAGCAAATAAATTATCAACAAAAACATTTTTTCCACCTTGTACAAAATTACATATGATTAATTTTAAAAATAAAAATTTTTCTTAATAATTAATTAGTTTAAATAATTAAAAAAGTAAAAAAATGATTTCAAACAATTAAAAATATTTTAAGAATTTTTTTCTAACTAATAAATATGTAAGTAATTTATTTGTTTATAAAATTAGTGTAAACAAATAACAATAAAAATTTAAATTTTATGTAATCTTATAATATTTTTGTTTATAAAAAGAGTAATAATAATTAATTAATATTAATTTAAAAAAGTCACTCTTTTTAATTCTTCCGCTTTTTCTTAGCTTAAATAATTAATAAGTAATAAACAATAACAATTAATAACATCGTAATGCCATAATCTCATATAGTATATTTGTCATAAAATCTCCACGAAGCAACATCATTTTAACGGCGTTTGTTTAAATTATCCGACTTGAAATATAAACACGAACTCTAAAAAAATGTGTTAATTAACAAAACGCTCATTTTATGAAAAATCAGTGAAAAATTTTTT